>JAUBOD010000762.1:2588419-2604717 GCA_032353885.1 Nothura maculosa | reverse complement strand
ACCTGCTTTCCCCCCTCTTTTCAAACAAGAAAAGTATATAGTGGTAAAAAGATCTAGTAAACAATTTCAAGTAAACTTGGAAATAAAGACATTTAATTAAAATGCAATTAACATTACTATCATTCTTATATGGATACTAAATTTTTTAAAAGGCAAATGTTAACAGAAAACTTAAAATGTTCCACTTGTGAAAAGCATTTTATAGTCACATAATATGTAGCGATATAAAATGCTATATGTACACAGATTAAAGAAAGCCTGAATCTTGCCTATTATTTCAATGGCCATATGTAACTAGATTATGTTATTGTTATTCTGAGAACACATATTTTGCTCTGAAGGCTATAAATGAGAAATGCACATCCAGGACAAAATTAAAGCTTGAGAGAAACAGCTCGAGTTTTGCACAATAAAGACTTCAGCCTTGATGTTGCATCAACAGAGGGAAGGTGTGGGTTATATAACTCAATATAGATAACTAACATTAAAGAAATGTAAATCCTTGACAGGTTCAGTATTAACATGCTTTCAAATAGAAGGAACAGAAAAAAATCTCCAAAATCTCCACTTGCATTTCTGACTTTCCATACATTAAGTTAGAGGGTGTGATGGCAAAACAGTTAAGGTGTCTTGCTTTGCAATAGGAGGCTCGAGTTCTTGGGTTCTTGCCAAATGCCATTCCTAGTCAAATCTGCTCTAATTGGGAATTTGGTTCTTTGGATGAGGAAGCAACATTTTCCCTTGCACACTGCTTATTACAAAACAGAATTGCCTTAAGTAAGTCCCTGTAGCTACCTGCGACCTGGCGAGACTCCTCATTTTCCAAGGCTTTGGCTCTTTCAAATGAAAACGCTATCGCTGCTGTTTAGTGCTGAGAAAGAAATAAACTGCTATTCAGAAGAATGGAATTAATGCTTTTTTGGGTTTTTTTTCCCCCTCTGTTCAAAAAGTAACCTAGATCTGTGTGAGATACTGGAACAGCAAATGCAGAAAAGGAAACAAAATCGCGTAATTCTGGACAATGGTGCTCGGCGCGTTATCTGATAGCTCACGTGCTCTCTCCGCTTTAATGCGATCATGGACATGACTTCTCGACGAGATCCTGCACTCTGAAGCTCACATTTTCCCCTCATCTCGCTGTCCTTTTATAAAAGATTATCTGGGGAAGCAAAACTTACACCAATTAAGGCAAAGAAACTGCACAACTGGACATTTAGGGACTCCCGTAACTCTCAGTAGTTTGAACTGCAGTCAGCTTGGAGTGAACTTCATGTCAACCAAAAGAAAGCAGGTTTTTAATCATATCTAAGCTTTTTTCCCCTCAAAAAAAAGGAATAGGGTCTAGAGTCTTTCCCTCGAGATACTATTTCATCCCTTCTAAACAACACTGAAAGGTAATAAATAGCAGCCTCACGCAAAGATGCGCTGCACTGAGAAACAGATCTAAGACAACGGGTCTGCAGCAGAAACCTCCTCTGCTGTTCCACAATAAGGAATGAAAACGCTTTCATTTGTTTTCTGTTGAAAGTTGGAGCCCTGCGACTGCATTGATAGGCACGATGTGCACAAACTTCGCCTTGAACACAGCAAAAAGGAGCTGCTCCTTTCAGATGGAGCGGCATCACACGGCTCCCTTTGCGCTGGATAAAAGCTGGGAGCCGCCAACCCTCCGGAGACCAGCGCGGCACAGAGCGGCTCCAAAACCTTTGGGCAGCATCCATGTTCCTTTGAGTCTCCTACATGTGTGGCGTCCAGTGGGCTCTTTTTGATACCAGAAAGTTGCTAAGTTGTTCTCCAGCTGGAAAGGCTTCTCCCTTTAGATAAGCTGTGGCACAGTAGCAGCACGGGGGTGATGCTGCTTTTGGAAAGCAGCACGAGTGCCAGCCATTTTAGCAGGGGCTGATAAGAATTATTCCATTTTACAAAAAAAAAAAAAAAAGAAAAAGAAAAAGAAAAAGAAAGAAACTACTCTAAGTTATTCCGCCCTAAAGCACAACTTTTTGGGGTCCTATATCCCGTTCTCAGCATCAGCTTTGGCAAGGTACATGCTTCTTTTACAGGGATTTACAAACACTGGTCCATCTGCTTGAGTATTTGTTTCAAATCCCTTCAGAAGTCCATACACCTTATTCATAGACAGATAAAATCATTACATGGAAATTGCTATCTATATTATGTATAAAATGCATGGGAGATGAAGAAAACTACATTTAGATAAAAGCAAACTGCATTTCTGCTGATTTGTCTCAGTTTCTTCACTAGATTTGCAGGCCACCTTTGGTTCTCTCCTCTGCAAACACTGATGTGACACCGGAATGGGCTCCAGTCCCATAATATGGATGTAACGTGGATCCCATAACATTGCAATGGGCATGCACTGCTTAAAAAGAACCCCAAAGCACAAATCCCACAGCGTTTGCCACTGCGTTCGGGCGGCAGGACTCGGCCCCCCGCTCAGCCCCGCTCCAATTACCCGGGTGCATTAATTGCGGCAGGAGAGGACGCAGCGGCTACTCGGCGGCGCTGAGCCGGTTTCAAAGCGCACCCTCCGAACCCGAAACGGCTCGGGGCAGGCAGGTTGGCAGAACTCTATAACCCAGCTGGAGCCGAGCCAGCAAGGTTAACGTGCTACCCTTGAAAAGCGAGCCAGGGAGGCTCGGGCCACCGCGGGTGATGAGGACGTCGTTTTGCCTCCGGTTGGAAACGCGCCGGGCTCGAGAGCAGCGCGAGCTTCTTGCAAACCACCACCTGCTTAATCAGCGCAGTTTCCACTGCGCTTCCACGGAGGTTTTCCACGCTTGGTCTAAGGCAACCGAAGCAAATCACAGCCTTCCACGGCAGCCTGAGTGCATATGGACCGGGTGGGCAAATCATAGGACAAAACACCAAAAAAATCAAGCTCAAGAGCCAGTTAATGTCAAATTTCAGCAAGTATCCCTCATTTTTTCATATCAACAGAAGTGTTTTGTCCTTGATCACACGATGCTGCTGGTTTTTAAGCTTTGCCATCCCATCAGTATGAAGTGACACCAAATGGGTCTGGAGGCAGTTTGGGGCATTGGCCACATTCATCGCCGCGGCTCCACGCAGCAGAGAGGGGCAGAAAACGCTCACGAGGAGCTTGGCTTACGGTTTTGAGTTTGAGTGAGGAGAAGGAATGTCTGTGTGAAGGGAAAAAGCTCCTTAAATAGATGCGCTGTTTATAAAACTGAAGTTTATGCTGTTTATTTTAGGGAAAAAAAACAGAGTTTCAACCTTAATATCACTTTAAAACCTACGGCAATTATGTTTAGGGTGTACAAATCATTTCATCTAAGAGACTGCTGTTATCTGCAACATAAGCTATACATTTTTTAATTTTTTAAATTTACACAAAGCTTACTTTCCCCCAGGAGTCCTAAAAGAAGATGCAATTGTGTCCGTATCTGTAAATGAGTTGTGGTATATCCTGCAGAAGCTGCAGTTTGTATGTGACCAGGTTAAAAGTTACAGTGGAACGCCAAAGCAACTGAATTTCATCTTGCTTTTTCAACTCAAAGCCAGTGTGATTTTATACTATGTGTTTAAGGACTCTTTGCAAAATTAAGACAGGAAGTTGAAGAGGAACAAAGAAAGGATAAATTTTACTGAAAAATAAATGCATTTCACCTTAAATTCTTAAACTTCAATTTCAAAAATCCCAACTTCAGTTCTCTGGAAAAGAAATGGTGATTTTGATTGTAAACTAATAAATCTTATAAATATATATATACATATTTATATATAGCTATATATACACACACACACTCGTGCATATTGTGATTACACTGCAAATATTTGCTTATAGAATATTGTATATACACACACACAAAAGGGCAACCGATTTAATTACAATAAGCCTTGCAATTTTTTCTTGCTGATCATAAAAAGTAAATCCCTAAGAGTTAAATGAAATTAAAACTGCCCATAGGAATGGTAAAAACCCATCCGTACTCCTATTTAAAATAGCAAACAGAGCTAGATATCTCTGATAGATTACAGATGAGCTATCACCTTCAGCGATATTGTGATTTAAAGCATTCAGAGCGGAGAGAAAGCCTCTTTAATGAATGCGTTGGAGTTTCTCATGCAAAACCAAACGTATCCTTGTTTCATATTTAATTTGCAACAGGATACCCAGCCGCTGAGCTAGGAGAGCTTTTCTGCCTGGTGACCAACTGCCTGCTGAGATGGGCTTCATACATAGGTAACACACACTGGAAGACCAAATCCTCAGAGCTGCATCTCGCTTCCCTTTCAAGTTAATCTGAGCACGCTGGACTTGAAAGGAAATGAAAAGTGAGTTTCTCTCCCTTCCTATGGCACCGGGGCTTCCTGTGTTTTAGCGATTGGTCAAGAACTATTATTTCCTCCATGCTATTCCCAGTTGTGACTGTCGGACACAATTAGCGTTGTCCGCGCTCGGGCGCCCAACGTTTGCAGGCGGCCGCCAGGAGCGGGAGTTCCCCACGCGCGGAAACTTGGAGAAATCTAGGGAAACTTGGAGAATAGCAGGAGTCAAGTATGCCGTGCCTGAACAAACATGCTGCGCTCGACATTTAGAAATGCAAAGAGCAAAAATTCATTTGCTGAGATGAATATCCACAGAAATCTATGCAAGATAAGGGGTATTAAAATTATTCACTCCCCAATTCAGAATGGATTATTTGGCCAATCTGTTAAGGAGCACCTCTCAGACACACAGGATCAGCACCATCCTCCTCCCCTCGGGGAAAAGGAGCTCATAACGTTTGAAGAAAAATATGCTTCATCCTAACCGTAAGGATACACATGAAACACAGTCTTCCTTTAAGACAGCTCTTTTGGAAAGGAAAAGCAGCAGACATCAACAGCAAGAGCACAGAGGGCAAACAAGTTCACCAAAGCAAATGAATTAAGTAGAATGCTGCAAATTGTAAAGTGGCCAGAATCATGGCCATTTAAGTCATTATGGGGCTGCTTTAAACATACGTAAACGCCACTGAACTTTAATTTCTCTCTTCATATAAAATACCACCTCTGGCAGCGTGGCACCATCACTTATAACCCCAACTGAAATATTAATCTCAAACCATGCAGAGAAATTTGTGACTTACTGTGTTACCACTCGAAGATCCCATGATTTCTAGCCTTGGGCTAAATACAAACCAGACCTAGCCCTGCTCATGTTTGACACTGCTTCTCAAAAACACAGGTATGCTATGGTAGCTTTTGCTTAACCGATCCAAACAATATATGTTTTTACACAGTAAGCAGAGTTGTATTTTCTTCTAGCCCTGCAAGATACAACTATTAGAAGAAGCAAAGCCCAAATATAAAGAGATTTATAAAAATATTCTCTTGTCAAGCCATCAGAAGCCATTAATGTACCCAAGGAGCACATTTTCAAAAAGATTCCCCAAAAATGCTCAGTTATAAATGAACGTTTCATTATCTAAGAGTCTTGCTACACAAACCAGGTTCATGTCTCCAACAGTCTCCTAATTTGAGCTCCATCACCCGTTCTACTTCAAATTCTTCAAGCTTTTGCAAAATAAAGTGGAATTGCCTCCACATTGAAAAAAGTTATCCTTTCCTAATGACTTACCCACTCACTAATAATCCCCTTTAGCTGAGAGTTGGAGAAAACAGGAGCACGCAAAGCTGAAGATTGGAAGAAGACACTGAAGTCGAGAGCAGTAAAGTTATAGTGCTTATCTGTGTGTGGCAAAAGACAAATAATTCAAACGAGCTTTCTTAGTCATAATTTTGAAAGTTAGAATGCAGAGTTATTTGGTCTTAATCTGGACTCTGCCACATACTTGTCTGTAGGAGCTCCTAGTGAGTCATTCACCTGATTAAGGCAGGGAGATACGGGTCCATGAGCGATCGGTGGCTAGACAACAGCTTGTTCAGGTGTGTAGATCCAGGTTGGCTTCTCTTGCATTTGAAAATGCCCATGTAAAGACAGCACAGTGGCTCCTTTTGAATAAGTCCAAACATAAGTATTTCTGAAAACTAACTGAAATAAGTTATTCTGATGGTGGAGCTGTTTGGACAAGCTACTCTTGTAGACTCTTCAGACTATGAGGTCCTCCCCATCGGGAAGACTGCTTTGAATTATTAGATTTGATCACATTTGAGGCAGATTCTTCCTCATGACCATGTAAATGAGATGGCTTTTAGTTATCGGCACAAGGATGCTGATATTGCTGGGGAACCTCAGGACCACGTTTCTCAAAATCAGACACATGCATGAGGGCTCAGAAACTGCAAAAACAGACACTGTCCTACTTCTATATCCTTCTCAAACGATTCTCTGAAAACCAGTACAAAAATCAAGGCCTCCTTGATCATGCGTTTCTTATAACGCTAGGCACAAATACATGTACAGGGATAAATTAATAAAGTGTCTTTGTGTTTTTGCTGTCCAAGCTCCAAATTTTCATTTGTTTTTTAAAGATCAGGAGTTGTTAGCAATCACTAATCTTCTCATGACGTTAAAACATTCTTAGCAGTAAACCAAAGCCAAAATATTGCTAGCCTTCAGCGAGAAAAATAGGAAAAGGCAAGAAGCAAAAGCACTGAAAAATAACAAAGTTACAAGGGTCAGCCCTTTAAATAGGTCAGTTGTGCTTCTCTTTTATCCTGCTTTAAACAGTGGCTAGACTTTCCATTTCCCACCCCCTCCCCTTGAGCCACCAGAAATACTCTGTGCAGCAAGGAGAAGTCTGAAAGGCTTGAGAACAGTAACACACGGCTATCGGACGATAACCTAATTTGAAACTTATGCTTTCCAAGGCACAAAGGTGTCTGATGATCCCGATGAAATAAAATCCTCAAGTACAGCAGCAGTAGACAGTGCAGGAAGCAATGTGGGCTCCAAACAAAGTCACACATTGTCAGAAAAGGGGGAAAAAAATGATCTGACATGACGAGTCAAGACAAGTGACAGAAGTTTTGCTGAAAAAGGATCACTAAGAAACTAAAATCATGACAGCACTTCTGTTCAAAATACATAAGACAATGGAATCCTTTTATCCTAAGGTCCCTTTTTGCTCCTTCAGTATTTTATAGCCAAAATTGAAATTTGCACATCACAATGCATTAAAAGAAGCCATGACTTTCATTCTAATTTAATGTAAATAATCTACTGTAAAAGGGCTGCCTTTTATGTGAATCTGCTTCTGCAGTGTGTTTTTATTTTGAATCCTTAAGAATCACTTAAGTTATTAAGTTAAACAGGTCTGCAAAACAGAAAAATTTCAGTGGGAAGACTTTAGAAAGGGTGATATCCCCTTGAAGAATAGGCTTGTTAAGCCCCCTTTTTATTATACGCAGCAAAGAAATTCAGCATTGTGAAAAATACTGCGTTTAGATTTTAACTAACAGTTTTATAAACAACATTACCAATTCTCCATTTTAAAAAACTAGAGTCACGGTCTTTATAACAGGTAGCTCCTGATGCTATAATTCAGGTATAACAAGGTTTCAGCCGGTTTATTTGTTTTGAAGGACGGAATATTAAGAAAATAATGAAGTATAAGTAAAGAAGACTTCCCCTCTCCTCCAAAGCCATGCAAATACTTTCAATCCATTTCCTCCATCCCCCGTTCTCAGGAGCCACTATCTTTCCTTTTGAAATAATGAGAGATTTTTTTTCCAGAGACATGAATGATAGGAAAAGTTAGGTACAACATAGAATATAGAATATAAAACAGCCTGCCGTCTCTGCATAGACTACAGATTCCAGCTTTTTGAGTGAGTTTCTGCTAGGGACCAAGTTTTACTATGGCACCTATTACACTGATTTCTTTTTCCCTCAACTGCTGAAAATTAACTGAAGCTCTTCAGTGAAAGTCTATTTAGCTTCCATTTTAAGCATTTTTTAAAAAAATCTTCCCCATTAAATTCTTTCTTACAGTATTTCACTGGAAATTACGCTTTAGATTATGATGCTATTTCTTAAGAAACAGTAAAGATACAGTTGTCTTCCCAATTACAGCTTTATCAGCACGTGTGCCATAGAAAGAGTTATTTTTTTTGTCTCAGGGCAAGATTTAAAGCCTGCACATTCGCTGTGCACTTTTTGTTCCCGTCTCGTATTTTCCCTTTTTCTTTGAAACCTGCCTCTCCTATTGGCCCTTTCCCAATGCCTTTTTCTCTTTCTGCACCTCGAGCTTGGCTGCCTTTCTCAATTTGTCTGCCTCTCCTGTTGCTGCTGCCTTGCTGGGGGGATGCGCACGGGCAGACTCGCTCGCACTAAAGCCCTCAGCAGCTGACACCTCTGAAAGCAGCTTGCAAATACTCAGCAACCTGGGCACGCTCAGCAGCCAGGAGCGAAGGGTTCACAGCCTAGCAGCGCTTCGAACCCGCAGGCTGGTTGACTTCACAGTACCTGCTTGCTGGTGGGTGCTGGCTTTCTAAGCAAGGACACTGCAAAAGCCCTGGTGACAAGATCATGGCTGCTTTTAAATCGTCAGTGTGGCTGTTGGAATGAAGAAAAGTTAGTTTGTGGGATTAAAGAAAATCAAGGGGAAAGGCAGAGAGGCTTAGAAACAGCCAAGGTAAAATCTTGTGCTACCAAAATGGCAAAGGCAGCGCCGCAATATTCTTTTTAAAGCCCACCGCATGCTAATTTAAAAAGAGGTATTGGTTTTGCTTAACCCTTGAGGAAACCAGGGATTGAAGTTACACGGCTCTGAGATCCAAGGCTTGTTACATTCAGCCCTGGAGAGTGGCCAAGAAAAGCACTGCTAGACTGAGGGGCCAGTGACAGTTTTAAAATCCGATATATCTACCCACTGGAGCTAGACACTAATGCTTTATACCACTGCGATGCTTAATGCTCTATACAATTACAATTCCAGTACTGGCAGGCTCTGGATATCAGATGAGAAAACTGTGCTATTTTCATTGCTATCTCGCTTCATGTCCCCCATTCTCACCTCGCTTCTATCGTGGTTTTTAGCAGCTAACTTCTTACAAAAAGCTAGGGATGTTCTGAGATTCAGAGTTGGACGGCTGGGATCCTGCGCTTCCAGGCGGCTGCAAGCACCAGCTTTGGGTGGTTAGTGGATCCTAATATCACATCAGAGGTGAAAAGGGAGAAAAAAAGCAATGCTGTAAGGAGACCAACAGTTGTACGCTTTCATGGGCCAGGGAAATAAAATTCTCTGGTAGAAAAGGCCACAAACAAATTGGAATTTGTGCACTGCGCCAAGAACTGATCAGAAACACAACGTCCGTGCTCGAATGCAGGGAATTTGGGTCTCGTGCAAACACTGCAGACTAGAACTGGCATCACAGGCACAAAATTTCTGCAGTTTCCCAATCAGAGCAGCAGGAATAGGTCACTGAGCACTTCAAGAAACCAGAAAAAACCCACAGTTAACATTTTTTAAAAGTTATTATTATTATTATTAAAGTGACTGTTGTACTAAGTTCAGCAAGTGCAGGTAGAAAACAGCTTCCACACAGCTTAAAAAAAATGTAACAAAAAAAGTTACTATGGCACTTATAGGATTCTTGACATTTTCTCTTTTTTTTTTTAATCAATATTCTGGAGAATGTTAGATGGTTCCTAATGTATCAGGACCCAGGGCTCTACACATTACGACAAAGTAAATGTAATAGCGATTATTATTAGCTGTGGAAAAGCATCCAGGCTTTTTCAACTGACCTAGTTTCAACTCGGAACTGTTTTACTTCAAATGAAATCAACAAATTCTATGAAGTTGATGCATTATTGCAAAATGTATGTTCCCTTGCATTAAAGGGCAGGAAATAAAGCATGACCATCATGTCTCGCAACTAATTTATTTCTTTCTCCTTTTTTTAATCTGACTTACAAGTTTACCATGACATTTTAGTGACAACAGTGCTAAAATAACTCAGAAAAAAACAAAAAGACGACTAATTAAAAATAGGCAGAGAGCAAACATCCTGATACATTGGCATAAAATTATCCCTTCAGTGGCCTTTGTTTGAAAAAATACTGCTAAATACCCAACATTTGCCATGGCCATAGTGAATCAGATTTGTTTCTGAAACATAGAATTTTATATGCAGCTTCTTTCAGTGCAGGCATCTGGACCGTGCAACAGATTATCTAGTTAGTCTAAGTTACTGAAACAAGGCAAGAAAGTCTTTTCTATTGTCTTGGCCAAAACTTATAGCACTGGCTTGAACTGCCAACTGCTACAAATAAAATGCACATCGAAAAATGTCACCATTAAAAATCCAGTTGCCTTCCCCTCAGTAAAATCCTTAAACTTATAAAAATCATTGAAATGTTTCAGCATGATTTCTTACTATTGCTTATATATGAAGAATATTGGAGAGAGAAAAAAGTCTCACGTAAAAGCCTTTTTTTTGCTCCTTTGAGATCTTTGCAATGAAAACTATGGAAACTAAAGGATCACACGAGCTGCCGGGTCGATTGTACAGGCTGAACAGAGCACCCGTTCCAGAGGAGATGGAAATAAGAAGTTAGCTGCACACACAGAACAAGAGGACTTTGAGAAGGAAGTTAGCAACACCTACTGGTCATGGTGCAAACATTTTTTACTTATACACAGAATATATGTTATATATAAAAGCTTTTTATTACTAAAGCACCCAGCTGAAATTACCTATGAAGCCAGTATGTCACTGAGGTAATACTTTTAATTAGATCAACAGATAGCTTTAAAAGATATTACCTCTCCCATTAAAGCTTGTTTGCTCACATGCTTAGATCATCGTGGCTACGTTATTGCTAAAATTTATCAGTGCCAGTAATATCTGAATTATATCAATAAACAAATATTCATAACATAAGCTGAGCTCTAGGCTTTTACATAAGATGGGGCATAACTACTTTTCCTGACAGTTCTTTTAAGCGTTTCAAAGATTTACATTACAAACTGCATGCATGAAGCCCCCCTTCGTTAGTGAATTATCTTTACTGCCTCTACTCTAAAAAACTCAAATATTCTGAGGTGTAGAATTCTAGCATCAACGAGTTTTATTTATTTTTAATATATAAAGACCTGGAACCTATTCAACTAATTTCTGTAAATTCCTGAGTATTTTTGAGATGTATTCCATTAATCTGCAGAGGTAAATGATTTTCGTCCAAATTTTACTAGCAGTAATACACGACAAAAGCAGCATATACAATACAGTTATTTGACCCATCTTACCCATTCCAAAAAGCACCAGACACCAAAGTACAAGCAGCATTTTCAAAAAATACTTCAAAATGAAAATAATCCCTACTGCAAGTATTTTACATCAACTAGAACAAACACAAATGCAGTAGTAGTATTTAAAACTTGCTTTCAGTTTATATGTATAAAAAAAAAAAATTTGTATTTGTTTTTTGAAGTTGTGTCTATAGGTCCTCTGATATACTAGCCCTAGGCATTGGAAGTTTTCCTGGTTCCCATCCAACTTTGGAAATAATATCTTCTTGCTTCGGGTGTTAGAAGAATTCATACATTATTTATAAGGACTGCTAAAATCTAACTCCTGGATCTAACTTGCAAGAGAGAAAGTTACATTTAAAAAAAAAAAAGGGAAAAAAAAACAGAACAACTGTCCTCATTTCGATTTTTAGTCTCAGCTTGCATGGCACATATTGTCAGACTGAGTGTGTAATATTCTCATTTCTCTCTTTCCCTAATGTCACATGCTCGGTTAGATCTCCTTTTCAGTTAGATCTTTATTGTATATTTTTAAAGAAATATTTTCCAACCACAAAAACAAAAATAAAAAACAAGAGAGGAAAAAAAAAGAAAAATCCTACACTGCTCAGTAACTTGTTACACCTCTAAGATTCTGGGTTTCATTGTGACCGAATGCTGTTTACCTCCTGAAAAAAAAAGGCAAGCCGAACTATATCGAGGAACTAGCCAGAAAAGAATAGCTAGAAATTCCTATTTGCCGAGTCTTTCTCTATGTTTTTAGTAATACTGCCTACATATATCATATTTACATTTTGTACTGTACCTTCCTCTTTAAGAAAGCCTGTAATTAGGTTTTTTAAAAACAATCCTTTTAATAAGCTTCACAGATTTTAGTAACTTCTTATCAAAACACAAAAATACACTTTGAACAGCTTTTTTACTTGCTTAGATATTAAAATGCTACTGATAAAAAAATACAAAACCCAGCTACACGTTACATGGAGTTAAAGAAAGTCAGCTGTATAGAACTTCAGAAATACTCATCAGCACGAGCAAATCCTCACACTATTACTGAAAATAACAGATGGTTCCTAAACAACACTGCACTCAAAGGAAAAAATAAATATCTGACATTTCTTTAGATTTCAGATAACTGTTCTGACCATTATTTCACTTAACGTAACCAGAGCACATCCTACCTAGATCTATACAGCTGAGCATGATGCTTGAAAAGGGGCTCATTACTAAAGCACTTAGCAAATGTCCCACACAGTATTTGTTGCAGCACAGCAACAGATTTCTTCTTACTTATGAAATAGCATTTAGTTTGATTTTTATATTGTACAAAACTTTTACATATAGTTCAGTATTCCGTCTTTGAAGGTTATTTTTTTTTTCAAAAAGAACTGATCTGAAACAAATTTTAAATGAAATGAGTATCTTGTGAGAACTATTCCTATTTGGCATATTTTTTTGGGCAAAAGAATGCTGCTGTAACTATCCTCTCTGGACCCAGTCCACAGGACTGCATATTTTTATTTCCTCACAAAGGATATTTGTAATGATCGCTATTCAAATGGAGAGTTAGGCTGGTCACACTTCTTAAGCCTTTTCCTATTAATGACTAGTGAAGATTCTCACAGCTAAAGGAAAACAGCAAAAAAATTCTCCCCTCTCCTTTTATTTCCATTCCTTATACTGCTAAAATCAAGTTAATTACAGCCAAAAGAATGATTTCAAAGCATTTGAATAGTGGGTTTCACTGTCACAACTAACTTTTCTCAACCTCTGCTTCTGTCGGACCTCTATATAACCAAGAGAAGGAAGCCACTTGGGACAGTGACAATAAAATAGTAATCAGTGCTGGCATGCAGAATCAGAAGCAAGTGCTGTGCCTCTGAACTCTTCTCCCTTATTTCAATCTGACTTTGTTTTATTTGGAAGAGGTTTACTACTTAGTTATATATGTTTGAAGGAAAAAGAAACAGCTCTCAAGAGCCAGGAACAGTGAGCCAATCTCATCACCTTCCTTTTTCTTTTACCTTTACCAGGGGTTGCACAAGCTCTTCTTATATGTACAGGAGGGAGATGCTAACATGCTTCACTGTTGCACTGTAAAGCACTAATTTCTACCGTCACCCAAGACCCTAAGTTTAAATGCATTATAGAAGAACGTGTATTAACGTGGTATGTTTTAACATCTATTTATCTCAGAAGCAAATAAGAAAGGAAAAGGAGCTTTAGCCACAGTACTGCTACCTGTTTTGAACGTGTTTTGTGTAATGCCCTGTGGGTCCTTTCGGGAGTGATTACTATGGATAGGCGACTTCAAAAGCTCAAAGATGTGAACAAATATGCAAACATACGGGCCAAAGTTAAAGTAAATAATTAATTTCGCACCTTCTTGAGAGGAGACAATGGGTGGCATGTAGTCAGGGATGTACTCTTTCCTTTCTTCTGCATCTTTACTTCCGGGCTGGGGAAACTGCAGGACATTGTTCTTGCTGACAGGAAATGAAGGGATTTGATGCGCGAAGGTGACGGGTTCGATATTGTGGATATAATCTTCCAGTTCGTGCAGGTTAACCCCCATAAGCTTGAAGGCATCGCCGACATCGTCCAAAATGGGATCTGTACGGCCATCTGTAACAAGGAAAAAAAGAGAAGAAAAACCTTTTTGTAAAAATCTAGTTTAAAATATTGACCTGTAGACCTTTGAGTAGTGATTACGCTCTACCACGGCTCACCACATTCCCTACAGTGGGGCTGAGTGCCCTGCAATTCTCCCAGTCTTACAGTTTACCTGATTACTCTCCAGGGCAGTGCTGTAACGTGTTGCATGTTAAGAATGCACTCCAATTTAGAAGCATTTTAAATCTATACTATTGTTTCAATCTATACTATTTTGAAGAGCTGCATGTCAAGGAGTAAAGCAAGCAAAACCAAGGAGCAGCAACATGGCAAAGGTCAACTAGCACGAGGCAATACCACCCGAAACACTTTCCAACTTTATAACAAACACTAAAGCAAACAATGCGAGGATTCAATATGCAGAAAGTGTCCCTTTGCCAAAAGGCAAGAGACCAAACATTATTTTTCTATCTAGAAAATAATTCAATTTGCTGAATTAACTATAGTTTATAGGCAGCAGAAAAGGACCTATCTGCCTAAAGCCTCGCATATCTGTTGATAACAAAAATACTTTACATGGTATCTTTCCATCAGATAAAACCTACAGGCTTCATAAACCTTGAATCACTTTACCTACCAGCTAGATATACCTCCAGGACAAAACATTCCAATAATCACTAGTGGTCTGGTGAGTGGTATTTTTTTTTTTTTCCCTAAATTTCATGGACTGATTTTCTGTGGTATAAAATTAAGTTAGAGAGGGGAAAAAAGAAAAAAGGTTACTTCAGAGGAAAATAATGTTGCTTTTCTTTATGGGAAGCATAATGAAACCTTACTGGCCCATCAGTTAGGATCTTGACTAAAATTTAAAAGCCTCCAAGGGAAGCAGCACAAAAGGGTTTGCAGTTTGTTCTACGTGCGTTATTCGAAGCAAAGGTTTAAGGTACATAGTGGAGCAGTGCTCCGAGTGCCTCAGTTTCTCTGCAAGAGCTGGTAGATTCCTCTGAAGGCCTCCAGAGGGAGAACTGGGTATCTGACTTAGGTACCTGATACCCAAAATTGAATCTCATCCTGACCTGTCCTAACAAAAGCGAAGTTTTAAACACCGAATATTTATTTTTAAATCTATAAATTTATATGGAATTATCAGAACTCTGTATAGTCAGCTTATGAATATAAGATGTGCCTAAACAATAAGCTGAGATTGACTTCAGAAAGCAATTACAGAAAAGCTGCACTTGTTTACTGAAGAAACAAAACACTATTGTGCATTTAGGATCCGAAGCCACAGAATTGGGGAGCATTGTTTTGTTTTTTAACTTAATCTCTTCTGATTTATCTTGAAGCCAAAGCAGTGGAGCAGCCCAGTTCTCACGTCGCTGGATGAATTCAAACTCTCAGCCAACTTACGCCCAAAGTTACGCTTAGAAAATACGAATTTTCTTCTAGAATTTCTCTTCATAGTCCTGTGGTTAAGATAAGAGCAATACTCAGATTATGGTTTTGATTCTTTGCTCCGTAACACTGGCCCCTTGTGTGACTCTGGGCAAGGCACTTGTGTTTTAATTCTCTCTACGGTGTAAACGCAGATTGGGCTCGGTTATCTGCTCCTTTGTCTGCCTTTATTTAGAATGTGAACTCCTCACGACAGGGATCATCTCTCATTTTGCCTTTGTATAATATCTACTAAAAGTGGAGTTCTGCTTTTCCCTGCAGAACTGAGAAATCTGCAGACTCACATAAATATAATTAAGGAAAGTGCCCCCCCACTTTTAGATACTTTTGAGATGCTTAGAGTGATCGTGAATTTGACAGAAAAGTATTTTATCCTTAAAAATAAAATTTGGATAATGGACAGGAAAAAAATGCAGAATCTTTGTAATTTTCAGTAAAACTCTGAGGAGCTCTTTGCTAAAGCACCGAGTCCTAATGGATTAAAGTTAGCCAGGTAAAGAGAAAAACGCGTGGAAACTTTTCAAGGAGCCCAGAGGTCAGGCACATTTGGTCCCGGGACACGACGGCAATGCCGGGCTGTGCTGTTTTCCAGAGGGGCCTCAGTGCAGTAACTCCTGGCAAAGCTTTACCTTCCATTAGGGAAATAAAAAAGCAAACGTAGCTAGAGAGGTCTCATTCGCCCGTATCTCTGAGATAAGAGACAGCAACAAGCTGAAAAAAGTACTGAAATTAAAACCTGCAACTGTTACAGAGACGAAAGCACAACATCTTCTTTTCAAGTGGGACTGTCCTCAGTGAGAAAAGTGCTCAGGTTTACATTCGTGATCATGTTTAGGTTGAAATATTTAGCTTGAAAGGTGCACAGCACAAAAAGCACTAAGTGCAATTTTAGGAAATACACTAAATTTGAAAATTCACCTACTGTGTCTACATATTTTTACTAGAATAGTCTAGTACTCTCCTTATTGTCTGTTTCAGCAGAGTCACTAAAAGATTAGAAATTCGTCACACACCAGAGAATGCAACAGACTGGACACAAAAAAA
>JAUBOD010000762.1:2573704-2584880 GCA_032353885.1 Nothura maculosa | reverse complement strand
GGGTTCCAGGGCTCTCTGCTCCTGCTGCAGTCCTGTTTAAGACCCTAGAAGGCCCAAGCTATCCCATTTCCCAAGCACACACCCAGCCTATTCCCACCTCTGCCCCCAGCCTCCCCACTGCACAACAGCCCAAGGGGGCACTGGCATTTCCTCCCCGCACCTCTCCAGACTCAACAGCTCACGCTGTCCTTACCCACACATCCCTCCACCACATGCATCACAGGTCCCACAGGGGACCAGCCGTCCTCTCCTCTCACACTGCCAGACCAGCAGATCCTGGTTGGGTCTTCACCCTCATCAGTATCTTCACCCAGGGGTCCATTGGGATGCAGACAACCCAAGGGACCCCCCTCTTAGTCCTTCCCTCACCAGCACCTTCACCCAGGAGTCTATAAAGACACAGACAACACAGACAACCCATGGGACTCCCCCAGTCCTCCTCACAGCCCCAGGGACATCTGTCCACACCTCAACCCACTGCCCCCTTGCTGGCACTCACATCCCCTGCCTCATCACCCCCTCCATGCCCACAGAGACTCGCTGCCCCACAGGCTATTGGGGGCCTCTGCTCCAAACCCACCGCCCCATAACTTTACTGCACCACAAAAACAGCACGGCCCCATTCCCTACTCCCTATAGCTCCAGCACTGCCCACAACCTCCAGCCCCAGGGCCCCACAACCTTCCTCTTCACAGCCCTAGCACTGCCACAATCCCCCATCCCCATGGTCCTAGCACTGCCCCATAACCTTACTGCACCTCTAGTAGCCCCATCAGTATCCCAAAACCCAGCATTGCCCACACATCCCAGTCCGGCCGCGTTCCCTGGTCCCTATGGCCCCACTGCTGCTCCATAACCTCCTGCCCCATAGCCCCAAGAGTGCCCCACAGCCTTCCCCTTCACAGCCCTAGCACTGTAACATTCCCCCATCCCCATGGTCCTAGCACTGCCCCATAACCTTACTGCACCTCTAGTAGCCCCATCACTAGCCCAAAATGCAGCACTGCCCCCACATCCCAACCCTGCTGCATTCCCTGGTCCCTATGGCCCCACTGCTGCTCCATAACCTCCTGCCCCACATCCCAGCACTGCCCCACAGCCTTCCTCTTCACAGCCCTATCACCATCCCATTCCATTTCCTCCATAGCCCCAGCACAGCCCCATAACCCTCCTGCATCTCCAGTACCCCTATCAGTATCCCAAAACCCAGCACTACCCCCATAACCTCCCATCCCATATCGCAGCCCAGCCCCATTGCCTGCTCCCCATAGCCCCAGCACTGCTCCATAACCTCCTGCCCCACATCCCAGCACTGCCCCACAGCCTTCCTCATCATAGCCCTTTCACCGCCCCATTCCCTGTCCTCCATAGCCCCAGCACTGCCCCATAATCCTCCTGCACCCCCGGTGCATCACTATCCCAAAACCCAGCCCTGCCCCACAGGCTCCCTCCCCCCAGCCCCAGCCCGGCCCCACTCCTCCCTCCCCCCAGCCCCGCTCCCAGGGCCCTGCCCGCACTCACAGAGCTCGCAGTAGCGGTGGCAGCCGCGGCCCAGCCCCTGCAGGTACCGCTGCAGCACATCGGTGAGCAGGTCGCAGGCCGAGACCTGCACCGAGTCCCAGCCGAGCGCCTGGCAGATCTGCGCCACCGACACCCGCAGCAGCCACCGCGAGTAGCTCTCGCACATGCCGCCCGGCCCGGCCCGGCGCCGCCACCAGGGCCGCTCCCCAAGGCCGGGGCCCGGCGCCCTCCGCCCGGCGCCGCCGGAGCCGCTTCACGCACGGGCCGCCGCCGCCGCCATCTTGGCGCCGCCAGGCCGCGCCGCGACAGCGCCGAGCGCATCGAGCGAGCGGCCCGTGGAACCCGCGGCTCATCGAGCGCGCAGCGCGCAACTGCGCGGCCTTTGGCGGGTAAAGAGGAGGCGGTTGAGGCGCCGCCTGAGGGGACGGCCGCCTCCCCCCCGGCTAAATACGAATATTGCCCGAAATCGGCAGGTTTGGGGGTAAAATAGCCCGCCTGGACCCCTTTGCGAGGGGTGAAGGCTGCGCCGTGGAGGAGGGCGGCATGGTGCTGCCATCAGCGCCGATGCAGGTCCAAATCGCCACAGTGCTTTTCTGGCATAAATCTTTTTTTCTTCTTCTTTTATTTTTCCTTGAAAAAAATCTGAAATGAGCCGTTGGGATTTCAGGAAATCTGATATTAGCCTACCGTATAGGCTAATAGGCTACCGTATCTTCAGGCTGCTCATATCCAGGTCCCCAGCCCCACAGGAGCTTCTGCTCCTCCCTTGGGATTGAATTTTTCCTTCTCCTCTCCATCCCCACTTGGGTCGTTGTTGTTGTTGTTTTCTTTAAGTGTGGACAGTTTTAGGGTGATTTCAGGGAATCCTCAGCCCATAAGATGAGTGCACAGGGTGCAAGAAGGAGCCTGATCTGAACATTTCAGATGGGCTTCAACCACAGGATCCTCCTGTTGTTGAGACCAAAGCAGCCAAACGAGAGCAATTTGGGTATGGATGGGCTAAAAATGGGACCAAGAGGGACAAGGGATTTATGGAGAGGTTGTTTATTAGGAGATTGGGCAGGGAGGGATCATAGAATAGTGGCAAAATAGGAGGATCCAGAAACAAACAAAAATTAGATGTCTAAAATGAGGCTAAGAAGGATCTTTAAGTGGGTATGGAAAGGGGTGATGGGATTGCACTCCACTAGTGGTGCAGGAGGTAGAATAAAGGACAACAGAACAGTTAAACTATAGCAGTTGTGTGCAAATAACAGCACTTAATGATTATAATTCAATAATTGTAAAAAATGAGAGTACGAAGGACAGGGCTATGAATGAACATTGTGGTTCTATTAATCAGTTCACTAGTGAGCTCATTGATTTATCAATTATTAGCAGTGATTAAATATCCAAAGCATTTCCAAGGGAATTAACAAGAACACTGGCTACCAAGTAGTCAGAATAACATGACTTGGGCTTCCTGGGCTGCTCTTGAATGTGGGATGAATGCAATGAAAGGAAAAAAAAATCCTAGGATTTATTAGATAAGGAGATTCCTGCTTCATGAGCTGCCTTTCCTGACCAGTTCAGATTCTTCTAAAATTGACAACAAATTGCTTGTGCTGTAACAAATTGGGGGGGAAAAAAAGAGTGTCCATTTCTACTTCCTGCTGCTTGGCATGGAGGACCTGAGGTCTAAGGTTAGTTCCCCAAACCACGACCAAGCTGCACAGCTCCCACCAGGAACTGTTCAATAATGGAAAAGCCAAAGCATTGTTGAATGGAACATAGTTCTGGAAACGTTATACATGCCATAGAAGAAACAAAAAAAGTTTGCCTATGAATGTGAAGATCATCATAGCTGAGTGACAAAAAATGACAGCAGATTAAATATATAAATGCCTCCAAGAGAACTAAACATTCACTTGAGATTTGAAAAGATCTTCCTGCTGTGAACATACTTAGTAACTCCTTCGGTACTCAAGAAAGTATATTAGAACAGAAACTTTAACACTGGGCTGCGGTTTTATCTCATGCAGGCATCCAAATCCTGGAACTATCATGGCCAGAGCATGAGAATTTCTCTAAAATCAAACACCTAGTTTCTCCAATAATAATTAGAAAGAATCCCCACAATAATTAGAAAGAAGCCCCACATACAAACTTTTGCCTACCAGGTATTTTATAGCAAGGAACACATTCAGAGAGCATAATCACACAACTACTAAACATTTGTTGTGGATAGTGAGGCTTGAGAACTGTGCCAAATGCCACTGTATTTTATAGGACACCAGGATATAAGCTGACCAATGAAATGAAGACTTATGATTTACATAATTCTGTAAGTTCATTTTAGAATATAAATGCCTAGGAACATCTATAGTATTTAAATGAGACAGACCAATGTTTCTACTGCATGATTCAAAACAATAATTTGGTCATGCCCTGCTTCAGTGCGCAAAATTCATGTTATTAACTAACAGATCGAAAATAAAAGGTGTTAATAGTCTTAAGATATGCACTTTTCCTCACTCTTCAAAAGAAAAAGCTGACCTATATCCCTTGTATGTCACAGATTACGAAAGACAAAACAAAGGCTTTTAGAAACTAGCTTTTTCAAAAAGTAACCGAGTGGAATCTAGGTATTTAGACAAGTGACAGCACTTGTTTCATGTAGGTGTTTATTTTAAGAATTTACAGATATTTCCTGGACCTCGCCACTTCACAAAACAGAGTAGTCTCATTAACATAGACACAGGCAGGATAAATCATATGCTCAAAAGAGCTCTTCTTTACCTGCAAGAAAAAAAAAATTAAAGCATATTAGGAACATTGAAAGTATTTGTTTTCTCCCTTTTGCTATGTGAATACTTTATCAATTTGTTTATCTTCCTTGCCTCCCCAGCCCCTCTTTTGAACCTATCTGCTCATTTTCCTTCTTATCTTTTTTTCAGGAGCACTATCTAAGGTAGAGAAATTACACTGCATATTTTCAGGGCACTATGAAACATTAGCGTAGTAAATGTAAGTGAATACAATAACCCAAAAATGTAAGTGAATACAATAACCCAGTAAGATGCAGAAAAGCATGCCAAATGCAGATGCATGCTATCAGAGACATATTTTTGCCCCAAATCATTGGTGTTCAAGAAGTTCTTGTATAGACAGAGACTCAAACTAGCAGTGGCACTGGAACAGCAGTTTCCTAACTCTTACAGAGGGAGAAGAGTTTCTGGAGGCAACAAAACTGAACTTGGACTTCCTCATAACCTCACATACCCTACAAGATTCTCTGTGTTTATTCATTTTAAAATGCAGTCTAGTTTCTATTTTGTAACTTTACCTCTTGTCTCGGCTGAACCTCTTATTTTCCGATTAATCCCTGGTTTAGATATTATGAGGAAAAAGAAAAACAGAACAAGCAGGTTAGGAAACAACTCATGCAAATTACAGAGAAACTCCCCATGTATTTTTAACCACAACTGTATTGTGAGGAGCACAATACAGCGCATAACTGCAACATGGTACATCATGTATTGCAGACATGATGTTTCATAAACGGGCAAATATATCTGTTAATATCCTGCTTCTTTGATTACAGCACAAGTTTTTAAACTGTTAGATGTAATATACGTTAGCTACACACTCATCAATTATGGTCTATGCTCACACATTGTTTCGTAACTTGTAGCACACACACAAAACTTTTCTCAGGGAAATACATGAAATATTGCACTTTAGTATTCAAGAAAGAGGCAAACTTTGAATCAACAGACTCTGGAAATTCCCTCCTTCCAAATCCATTCCAATCCCTTGGCTTCTGAATACCTCAACAGGCTGATTTACCCCGCAGCAATTAGGTGATCAGGGTTGGTCAGTTCCATCCAACACTATATGGTAGCAATATACTATCTTACTCTGAGTAGACAGGGCAAGAAACGCCCAGGTAGAAGAGCCTAAAAAAAAGTCTACTCTAAGCCAAAAAATGAGCAGGTAAAACACTGCTTGCTCAGAGGGGGAATTGTGTCAAAGCTAAAGATGTATTTTACTAGCTTTTTAAGAGTGTCTGACCAGAAGGAATTGTCAAATGTCACACTAGTTAGCAGAATTACCTCAGGCTGAAAAATATGGGTTTCATGCCATGTATTGTCTTCCCTTTGGTGTTAGAGCCTAAAGGCCTCTACTTGTTTATTAAGTTGAGAGAAGCAAGATGGGTATTATATGATTTCAGAGTAAGTCAAATTTCGCATTCCTACAGATACTCACAGAGCAGCAGCACCAGAGATGATCTCAATAAGCTCCTTGGTAATGACAGCTTGGCGGGTACGATTGAATGTCAAGGTCAGTTTGTCAATCATCTCAGCTAGAAAAAATTAAGGGCACAATTTAAACGTGTAATAAGTATTCAAATACAGAAGAGAAAATGTATAAATGGAACACCACACAGCCTTGTCAACCAGTGCAAATTTAAAGAGGTTTAATGTGCTTCTTTCCCTAAAGATGATAGTTCTAGTAGGTAAACTAGAAACATTCAATTTAGCTTGAAGCATCAGAGTTAAAACAGCTGAAAATCAGCTGGCAGCCTAGTAAATACCCTGGCACAGTGCAACTTATTTTAACATAATTCAAAACTGTGCTATTTGCTCTTAAATTAAGGGATGATTTCACTATCAATAACTGCATCAGTATTTCCTTTAAGTTACTGCTGTTGGGGAAGTGGACCCTGCCTGCCAACCTGTAATTCTCTGAGATGAAGAGTTATCTCTCAGAAATCTCAGAGATGAGCTCAGCAGAGAAGAAAACTCTAGTAGCCCTATTCCAAATCACAGCAGCATCTTTCAGTCACCAAAATCTTTTATGTAACACTCATCATTGTGACAGATTAAAAGCTAAAAATCAACTGTTTCCCACTAATAGCAATTGCATACTTGTACTTTTTGGGACACCTTTAAGGGATAATCTCAACTTGATGCTAGATCAGTTGTAAAATATTTAACTGCTATTTGAGCTTTAAATTGGTGCATTAACAATTACCTTGGGCTTCCAAGTACAAAAATTTATAGAAATTCTAGAAGTCCTCAGGGCATCAACATCAGAAAAATCCACAGAATTCTTGGCCATTACAACATTAGCCTAGTATGTCATATTCTTATAAAAGAATCTGACGTTCTACCTCCAGTTTCTTCATGATAAACAGTTTGATTTAAAGAAAATCCAGAGTTGCCTTACAAGCATTTTTGCTGGCGTTGTCCATAGCGGTCATCCTAGCACTCTGCTCGCTGGTGGTGGATTCTTTAAGGGAGTAGTACAGAATATTTGCTAGGGTGAATTCTTGGTAGTTTCTCAGCACATCAGCATCAATATCATCATAGATACTAAGGCTCTCTGTAAAATATGAAAGAGTGGAATTAGAGGAATCCAGGCCTACACCATTCAAGTTACCATTCATTTGAAATAGCTGCATTGCCTTTGCTTCTTGATCTTCACACACTGGCCTAAATCTATTGTACTTTTTATAATTATCATATATGTACTACTCTTAACTGGACACTTGCAACATTAGGGTCTTGAAAATATTTTATGAAGTTAACACTTAGGACTTCAAGGTAAAAAAAAAAGACTTTAAAAACTTTTAAATGTGTCTTCTTTGATTCATCTTTGAAAATTCGAATAAGGTAAATTGGCAAGTAATCCACAACATAACCATGCAGGGACATTCTGAGGAATAATCCCTTTTTTTTTCTGTAGTCCATCTTTACACAATGGTGGTTTGTAAGTCATTACTTACCAGAACCAGCAACTGTTTCATAAGAGAATATTGGTTTTTCATCAGTCTTGTAGGAGATGACTGATCTATTATGAAAAAAAAAGAATAATGTGCTTAGATAAACTGAAATGCCTAAATAGAATATTTAAAATATATTTACAATAGGCAACTTCTTCCCATTCCTGAAAGTATTGATACTGTTTTGACACATCACCAGGGCTAAGTACTTGATGACATACTGACCATGAAGCTATCACCACCCACTGTAAAAATAAAAGCAGAACTCCAACTCCTCAAAAACAATAGCCCTTCACCAACAACATGCACTAAATGTACCAGTCCACATTCTTTTTTTTTAATCCTTCCCCCATTAGAGCAACATGTTGTTTGAAAGTCTTCTATCCAACAACTTTCCAGTACACCCTTCAGAACTCATGCCTTAAGAATATTCTTTTACAATCTTACCTGAACCGATTGTAGATGACGGATCCTTCATCAAATTCAAACCCAGAGTTTAGCAGCTCCGAAGCAATGATTGAAGCATCTCCAAAGCTGGGAGGTCTCCGTCCTACTTCTTTGAATGTCATCAGGAAGTAGTTGCCATGTGTCCTGCAGAATCATGCCCTCTGTATTAAAACCAAGGTCATGGTCTCGTGTAGGGCTTTATTTGCAGCACCAAATGCAAGGACCCCAGTAACTCACTGCAAGTAACTCACCCAGTAACTCAGTGCTTATAAAACTAAGCATTACACTGAATTCTGGCTTGACAGAAATCTTACTTTGTTAGTTAAATTATCATAATAGCTTCATGAAAAACACATTTTTCCAACAGTGCAGGTGTTGCTAGCTCTGTCATTCCACTCTACCAGTTTTATGCAGCAGTTTCAAAAGAAATCTAAGTGCACATAGTATTTTATTTTCAGATGTTTTAAAAACAAAAATTTGCATTTATCTTAGCTCCATTAAAAATAGTTGCTGTTGATATCAAACAGCTTTTTGAGCAGCTTTGACACTTCTACTACAGAAAAAAGAGTAACAATGAGAAATCCACCCTAATCAGATCCCTCTACTTCTTTTTACCTTTGAAGAAGGCCTCTGATTTTGTCACCTACTCCAACCACCATAACTTCTTTCCCTGCGTTTGAGAGGTTGGTAATCTCGTTCTTCAGGGTCTTGGCAATAGACGTGTGAATAGCTCCACAGAGACCTCGATCAGAGGACACACCAATAAGGAGATACTTCTTCTTCTCCTCGGGTGCTTTAATTTCTGCTTTCTCATAGAGAGCTGAAGGAAAAGACAGGCAATTTATTCAATGGTAAGAAAGCACACAAGTGACATGAAAAGTGAACTTCAGCATACTCTCACTAAAATCATTTCTGAAGAGGTTCCACATGGCAGATTAATTTCATCTCCTTGATGCTCATTAAAAGCTGCATGTGGTATGACTAGTAGTGACAAGAATAATAATCAAAAACACAAAATACAGACCAAAAAACCACACCCCTGCTTCTGACCCCTAATTAAAAGCCAGGTACATATCTATGTCCATCATCATTCAATAAAAATCATCATTTAGGATTAACTGTGCTTTCAGGAGCAGATTCAGCCCAAAACTCTGCAACAATGTTTGTCAGTAGATATAGAGCTGATAGCAAGGACACGCTACACAATGTCACTAACAGAAAATAGCAGGCCAACAATTATTGTTAACTTCATGACAACCAAAACTAAGTACAGAATCACACAATTAAATAACAAAAAACCATAAATCATAACGATTTCCACACTAGAGCTCTTAAAAAACGGCTTTCTATAAGTTATCTATGAGGGTAAGGAATACTCAACGTGACAGATTCCTAGAAATACAAACACTTTTGAAGATCCACCCAAAAGATGGAAACAAATCTAGACATTTAAACACCACCACAAAAAGCTCCATTCTCTATTCTGGTATTACATAGAGTGGAGTCTTCTATTACCCAGCGCTCCTGTTCCATATACTCTAGCAGGCTTCAGTTCCCTCTCAGCTCTCGCGTATTTTGCTGCAGAAACCATCTTCATGGACTTGGTAATTTTCTGAATGTTCTTGATGGATTTTAAGCGTCTGGTAACTAAAAGGTTAATAATTGAGGGTCAAAATTGGGCTATACTGAGCATAGTGACATAAAACAAAACAAAAACATAAACAAACATCCACAAACAAAATCAAGCCAAAATTTCTTACCAAATCTCAAAGATGAAAATTGTCAAACAGATTCTCCACACTCCCACTACTATTTTCTACTCTCAGCTCTGCCTAGTGAATTTTTTTTTCTTATCCTCTTTCCTTGCATGTCTACTTTTTCCTTAAATATACCATGAAATGTACATTCTAACAGATATTTTCTTTTTTCCCCTCATGATCTGGGAAATAATAACAAAGAGGCGGAATAAATTGATTCCAATGTTTAGATTCTGTTTAATAAGAACGGTAATGATATCAGTGTAAAAAGAAGACAAATCAATTGTTCTTCATTCACTATGAGGACAATGTGCCTACATAAGAAGCTAAGATTAATGGGGCTTAAAAAGGCATTACTAAAGGTGAACTAACAGTCAACCTCGCTTTGCAAACTGGATAATTGTGCAAAGAATTCTATCTAATGCAACAG
Source organism: Nothura maculosa (assembly GCA_032353885.1). Taxonomy (NCBI): domain Eukaryota; kingdom Metazoa; phylum Chordata; class Aves; order Tinamiformes; family Tinamidae; genus Nothura; species Nothura maculosa. Next base: position 2,574,958 of record JAUBOD010000762.1, on the reverse strand, counting down.
AAAACACATTAGAGTTTTAAAGCTTAATAACAGTCTGCTTTAGCATACGTCACTTGATTCTTTTTAAAATATGCTTGAGTTAAATTATACTGGTTTGCTTAAATGTCATTGAAGTCCATGCTAAGAACATTTAATGTGATGCTTTTTTGGAAGGTTCTTCTTGAATATAAATGTTTGGTGGTTGTGCTTCAATGCTTTGCCATATCCTAATCATTTCATCCTTCTGGGGGAGTCGCACACCAGGTGACACTACATTTGAACATACAGTTAACACAAAATTTCCGTTCCCATGAGAACGTCCCTGTCTTACAAAGGGACCCCGGCTGCACTTACTGTCTTTCAGAGTTGCCATATTCCTCACTTGGCCCCTGCAAACGAAGGCAGCACACGTTAACTTGGCCCACGGTCCCCAGCACAACACCTCCCCACATCAGCACGTTCAACTGCATTCAACCCACACCACTGCATTCATTGCATTCAACCCACACCACTGCATTCATTGCATTCAACCCACCCCACTGCATTACTTGCATTCAACCCACACCACTGCATTCAACTGCATTCAGGGGCGCTTTAGGAACCGCCGTTTCCAGCAGGCGCCGGCGGGAAGGTCATTTTGCCCCTCACCCATTCCCTGCCCCTTGTGCCACCTGGGGCACCCCCCGTGGGGTCAGGAGGACTCAGGCCCCGCCGAGACGCCACCGATTCGTGCGTCCCAAAGGCCGCAGCGAGGGAAACGGCGGGGAGCTGCGGCACGGCCTGAGGCGGGAGCCCCGCGCCTCCCGCCCGCGGCAGCGCCATTCCGGCCCGCGCGCCCTCAGCCCCCCGCCGCTCCCGCACCCCGACCCCGGCGCGACCCCCGCCTCCCCGCGGCCGTCACCATTGCGGCTGGTAAAGGGCGACGGCGGCGCCGCGGGCGAACATGGCGGCGCCTCCACCACAGCCCCGCTGAAGGTCAGCGCGCCCGCACCGCGCATGCGCCCCCCGGGCGGGCGGCGGAAGTGCGTGCTGGCCGCGCGCCGCCGCTTCCGGTGCGGGAGGGCGCGGGGTTGAGGGAAGAGTCGGTGTTGTCGCTGTTGTCGTTGTTGTTGCCGTTGTCGCCGTTGCCGCCATGGGGAAGGCGGATTTCCTGAGCCCTAAGGCCATCGCCAACCGCATCAAGTCCAAGGGGCTGCAGAAGCTGCGCTGGTACTGCCAGATGTGCCAGAAGCAGTGCCGCGACGAGGTGAGCGCCGCCGCTGGGCCCGAGCTGGG
>JAUBOD010000762.1:2495996-2506152 GCA_032353885.1 Nothura maculosa | reverse complement strand
TTACCTCCTCCTGTGACAGGAGTAGCAAGCAGAGAGCTGTTAAACAGATACTTACTACTGTGCTGAAACAGATTCTGAATGAAGATGCATTTGAGTCATTACAAATTCCTGTGGACAGAGTCTTGTTCTTGCCTTTCTAACACCTTTCTGCTTAAAAATGCCTGTGATGCCTTGCAGAATAAACAGTTGCATCCAGTTTAGCATGCTGAAAGTAGGCAGTCAGCAATAGAGTGCAGAACTAGGAAGATTAGGGCTTTGAAGAGCTTGGTGATGGTGTGAACTGCCCAACTAGTGGCTTGGGTCAGCAGATTAACCTCATGCTATGAAGGCTTTTATTCTCCTCCTGAGAGCATTAGTGTTTCTTTTTCACATAGAAACAAAATGCCTAGGGATTAACCCTTGAGGGTCTGCTTCATAGCCTAGGCAGCTCCTATTGCTAAATTCACACAAAGCTCAGGCTAATTAGGCACAGATAGATGCCTCCTGAGACTGAAGCTAGAGAAATGTGCAGCCAGAGCCTCTGTCTAGACAGGGTCCTAGGTTCTCTTGATTCTTCAGTTTTATGTCTACCTTTCTGGAAGTGACAAGCAAGAGCCATTTCAGAAATAAGCTTGGGCTAGTGATCAAGACTTGATGGCTTGAATCTAAATTTCTTTATTAGAACAACATTTGCAGCGGTCATGAACTAGGTGTACTGAACCTTCTTCCTGTTATCTAAGACGTTCTCTTTTCATGGGGAAACACTGGTTCCCCCTGACAGAGAATTGCTATGTGTGGGAAACATATATCATCTTATCGTCTTCTCACTTCAGGTGCTCCAAAATATCAAACTTCCTTAAATTATGACTTAAAATATAACACCTCCCATCCTCCAAATTAGTAAGGAAAGGTCTACATCTAGGGCTAGCTGAATAATATGCCTGTTTTGCTGCACCAAGAAAGTGGTTGTTCTGTGTCTTTTTTACCCAATTGTTGTTGTTATTGAGATATTTCCTAAATTAGAGACACATCCTCTAATGGAAGGATATATGTGAACAAAGGAAATGCCTCCTCTTCTTTCATCTCCAGCTCTTGCAGCTGTGGTGATCTGTGGTAGTGTGTAGAGAGCTGGGATTCCCATGGGTCTGCCTTTCCTCATTTCTCTCTACTGAATCACATGCAAAATCAGCTAAAAATACACTCCACACTTCTAAATTGTGATCTTCAAGGTCAGCTGCAGTAACTATGGCAAAGGACAGTTTTCAGGGTTGCAGGAGGGTAAGAGACAGGATGAGAGTTAGAAATGTGCCCTTCACTCTTCATTTTACACACTCTTCATCTATCCATATTCATGAAGTTAGTGAAAAATTGACTCAAACAAGAACAGAAATTCGTGCATATTGCAGTTCCCACAGTGAGCCATTTCATTTTTTCTTCTCCAAAGGTTTTCTTTTTCCTACATATTTTTTATGTTTGTACCATCCCTCTTTCTTTCTTTCTAATATACATCAGTCTTTGTAGCAACAAGATCTGCCATCCCAGTTGGAAATACATGTGGTGAGATTGGTCAATCAGCTTATATCAAATCCTTGGGACATTCCCTTTGTATCTTTTGGGAAGATTGACCCAAGTGCACCTTCTTCTTGTGGTCCTAAAAGCCTTTGAATTCAGGCACTACCTAGCAAATTCAGCCATGTTGTGCCAGCTCTACTGAGGATGTGCGCCTTTGTGACAGTCATCTTCTGGCACTGGCAGGGAGATTAAGCCAAAGGAAGGAAACTCTTGGGTATGATTATAAAAATCCTTCATGTGTTCAAGGCTTTCAAGGTCATTATGCTGACACATGAAATACTGTTTCTGTCCTTAAGAAGAGTTTTGTTCCTTCATTTGCAAAGTGACAATAAGCTCTCTGTGGAGTTGATAGTAGTTGGCTGGAGCCAGAAGAGCATTGGGAACATGCTCTGTAAAGTATACTGGAAAATAGAATAGTTTGCCATTTGATTGGTCTGATCTGCTGATTTTTAGAGTACCAATACCTTTTGCTTCAGAGGTGGGGAGGATAAAATGGTTTTACAATGTCTTAAGCAGCAGAAAGAGGGGTCAATTATAGCTCACCTCCCTTGATATGAAAGCAGAATAGACTCTTACCTAGCTATTATAATTGAATCTGCAGACCCATCTGTAGAAACATTGTGCTGCAAAACTCAGTCTCCAGATCTAAGCTGGGTCACAGATAACAGGGAGGATATGTATGTCACTATCTCTGTTACCAGGTCAAATCATGATTTTATGGCTTTGCTGTGGAAACATAGACAGTTACTACTGATGTAACATCCAACAGAGCCATAATCAGGGAAAAAAAAGACCAAAAGCTTTTAGAGAAGCTGTGAAATGGAGCACAGGTAGGGTCTAACAGGGACATGATACACAGGTACCTGTAAAAATGATGGAAATGATAATAGTTTTGGATGTCGCTCCTTTATAAAGTGTATGCTTACTAGATTATGATGGTTATCCCCAATTTCAATAGACATGGTGAAAAAGGGCCTTTTTCAGTTGGTTTATAAAGCAAGCAAGTTATGGATATGTCCCCAGGAGGACAAATTTGCAGGTGTTTTGCAGATGTGAGGTTAAATGTAGTTTCTTCATTTCACCTTATTTTTTTCTATAGACAACAAATGCCTATACATTCAGCTAGGCAGTTGGCTACACCACAACCTGGCAACTCATCAGTAGGGGTGTGCCAAACTAAATTTTTTTGAGGTTAATTGTGTTAGGAGCAACTCAGCTGCAGCTAGGACCTGCTGCATCTTTCTAAATATCTCTGATTATCTGCCTGCATCCCTTCAAGGAACAGTGTTGGTACACTTGGTCCCTGAGCCTCACTGTTTGAGCTCTTCCAAAAGCCTGAGTGCTTTATGTGTGCATATCCCTACATCCCTGTGTCTCAACACACAGAATGCCTCTGAGTAATTACAGACTGGAGAGAGCAGACTAATACCTGAACATTTGATGTTCTCACTCCAAACTTCACTTACATTTGTTGGTTATTAGAGTGTTGACTGTGGACCTATTGTCTGCTAGCCCAAACAGTGGCTGCATCTAGGTGAATGACCTTAAATTGCCAGGGAGGCTTGAAAAAAACATTGTAATTACAGTCTTGGGTGATTTTCAAGCTACTGTGAATAGGAGAGATGTGTCAACTTTTCTTTTTTCTAGTAGGAAGCAAGAATCTGAGTGAGGGTAGAAAAACTGTATGTGGTGTCCCCATCATAGAACACAATGATGCAGCAGCCTCCTACTAGGAAATACTGAAGAGTAGTGCTGTCACAATACTCTCCCTAGATAGGAAAATGGAAACCAGGGGAGAATATAGTCTGCTATGTGATTTTAAGCAGGTTTTATTGTGTTTGGCTGTGCTTGTTGCTTTGCAAAGTCTTTGTCTTATCTGTTTAGCTGGTAAACTCATGGCTGAGCTTATGGCTGTAGAAGATCCCTCAAGTCTAAAGAACTCCTGGTCTTTGCCAAGGTCTAAGTTATTACACTAATATTACTGCTTGCAACAACACTTCTATTTCTGAGAAATTCCCTTTTCACCCTATTACTGGGTACATGGTACAGGCATTGCTCATCTAGGATGGTCTGTCTCTGACTGAATATCAATGACAGTGACTGCTCGGAGTTTGTGGTCAGAGCTTCTGGAGAAAAATTTTCTAATTTATTATGGTGTTAAGTTCTTCAGAAACATTCTTAGGTGGTGCTGGCTTTGAGATCTACGTGGTATGATTTGAGGTCCTTTAAAAACAAGATATATCTCTTTTTATAAGGAAAAAGCTTAGATTTGGGTAATTACCACTGGTGAAGTGACCTAACTATGTCAAAGTGTCTGGTCTCTTTCTTTCTGCGGAGTTTTGGACAATGATTTAACCTGTGATCCTGCCTGAGGTCAGGACCTAGACAGGCAAAGTTAGAGTAAGAGATGCAGGAGGTAGGGAAGACAGTGGAGATCCTGGAGCTGGAAATGTTGAGCAGTATTCAGAAGTGGGAAATGGAGAATGACATTGGAGGACTGTGAAGGCCAGATCCCCACCTGACTCTCAGATGGGAGAACAGATAGCTTTTTAGTGCTTTTACATTGCCCAGTGCTAGCCCTGAGCAAAAGTATTGGGACTTTGCACCAGACAACCACCATCACTATATCTTCCTCATTCCCTGGGGACCAAAATGAGAAAGTCCACATCTAAAAGTAAGAGGTGTCATAATTTAAGGAAAAGGGCCAGGACTATGCAAGGTGGCAATACAGTCATATGCTCTGCAGAAGAATAACAGATACTCCATCTCCACGGAAGAAGCACCTCTTTTCATCGAGATATAACACATCTTTCTTGAATAGGAATAGCACCATCTCTCCATGCAGAAATATCACATCTGTCTGTAGCGAGGTAACATCTCCATTCTGTGATGGAACAATGTATGCCCAGAGAAGTTGTGGAGCCTCCTTCTTTGAAGGAGGCCAAACCAACCTAGATGCCACACTATGACATGGATTCTAGGTGTCCCTGCTTGAGCAGAGGCTTGGACTAGATGATCTCTAAAGATCCTTGCTGAACTCAACCATTCTCTGATTCTGTGATCCCCTCTTCACAGATTACAAGCACACGCAGGATGATCTAGAAAAGAGCAAAGCTTCAGACCAATCAGGTCACCCACTTGTTGAGCCACCCAGTCTGAGAGAATGGCTGCATGAATTGGAGTGATTTGATGTGAAAATTGTCAGGCTAATCAACAGGAAAAGCATAACAGCCTCAGAATCACAGAGGCAGTTGGGCTAAGTGATGGCAGGGCAGGGACCGACAGTCTGAAGTTCTTGGAATATTTTTCAAGCACTGGAACTGACTCCATCCCCCGAGGGCAAAGAGAGAAACATCAAGCTCTGCATTGAGGGCATGGGGCACTTTTGTCTTGGCATGGACTTTTTTGCTGTTAGCTCTATGGAAATCATTTGTCATGCTGAGCGCTGGGTTTGAGTGTCCATCTGGCATGGGATGGAGTGTGAACCCTCTTAAAATGAGCTTAACGCAGATAAGAATGTGGCCTTCATACACTGCTGTGTCAGTTGGCCTCCTGCCCAGCTAGTTTCATTGTTTCCAGTGGGATTACTTCAGGACGGCAGTGTAATACCACGGGGCAGCCTTTACCCTTCTCCTGTCAGCTGGTTTTACAGGGACATTTACTGTTCCAAATGTAATCAGTACTTTGCTGTTGATAAGGGATTGAAATCATGAATCTTGGTGCTGACAGCAGAGCTTTCCTCTTTAAAACCTTTTAGAGTCATTTATTAATCCCTTCAACAGTCCACTGAATATATTGAAAATATATTCAAATGTATTGCAAATATATTGCAAATATTTACCAATTGGTGCACCTTCTGGACATATGAACCCCCCATTCCTGAGTAATCAGATCACCTTTCAATTTTTCTTGTATTTAACCTCACCACACCACTGAGTGCTAGATAAGTGAGTTACAACCAACTGATAGCTTGTTCATATCCTTGATGATACTTTGAGTACTTTTTTCTCACAGAATAGAAATTTGCTGGTTAAATAGCCCCAGCAGATGTGGAGCTATGTGGTAAGCAGGTTACTCCATGGTAGGTAGAAGTTCTGTGGAATAAAAGGCAAAATAAATATTTCTAAATCCTGGAGAACTTTTGCAGAGAGGGAAGGTATCAAATAACTTTTTCTAAGGTCATGCAGGAGAGTCAGAAATGTTCAATATATTAGCAAGGGATCCATAATTTTGGGAGGGAGACTGGACCGTGCACTGGAGACAGCTCTTTACCATCATGATCTCCACAACCAAATCATCTTCCTTCACAGGCCAGTGTCAGTACAAAACAAAATGCTTGTTGTCTGGACTCGTGAAGGAGTTTTCCTTGTTTATGTGATCCATGCCTGCCAGTAGGAAAGCACAAAGATACATTGATGGGGAGGGGTTGAGATGCAGTCCATGAACTGCACTGCTGCCCACAAAGGAAGAAAGGACAGATTGTTTTATCCTAAAAGGGGGATGGAAGATGGTAAAAAATCCCAGGATGTGATCCTGGGTTAAAGACCATCTTGGGTCCAAAAGCTCTTGTTAAGAACTGGCACATAAGCTGCCCTGTGTGGGCAGAAAAGAAATAGAGACGTAGAGGAAAGTAAAAGTCACAAGATATGGTTTCAAACCTCAGCAGAAATGACATTGCCTGAACATTTGATCTCTCTATATTCCATTTCCTTCATAAAAAAAGGTACTGGTGCTCACACTTGCCTTTTTCTTGGCTACAGGGATCACAAATTGGATCCTTAATTTGCAGTATCTTCTCTAGCCCAAGTAGAACTGTTTTATATATGACTTTGATATCTGTCTGTCCTGAATTTGCAGTGTTTATCCCCCTGAAAAAACAAAACAAAGGAAGAATCACCCAGATATTTTTGTTTTAGCATGACATGGCAGAGCCAGATCTGGAAGTTTCATTAATTGCCTGTGGAAAAGGATAGCTATGAACAAATAAATAAATAAATAAAAAGATATGGGGAAAAAAATCCTCTCCTTTTATTTTTATCTATTTTTTCTTCCTTTGTTTTCTTGTAGTGTTTTGCCAAACAACATATTTACTTGTACTTTTCTCCTTGTCATTGTAGGAGGTCTGATTTCTGAGGCCTTTCTCTGAGCTTTTGTGTTCTCAGACAACTTAGTAGACGGACATATGGGTTCCTAGTTCCATTTGAACTTACTCCTTGTGTTTTAGCTCCCTTCTTGTCACATATGGACTCTCACAGTGTATCTGGAAAGACAGTTTAAAGGCTGTGATGCATTCAGATCCTGAAGTAATAGGCAGGTAAGACCCAGAGATTACAGGGATAGATAGTTGTGATCCTGTCTTTCAGGACTCTTGTCTGGAGCTCAGATGTTGTCCATTGAATATAGTATCATTCTGCATCTTCACAGCATCTTCAGTAGATGGTTGTGAATGGTCCTGAGTTCTCCATTCCAGCCATCAGTCCAGAGCCAGATTGTTCTGTGGCTCTCACAGCTGACGAGTATTTCTATCCAAAGACCTCATCTCCTGCTGTTAATGCTTTACTGAAAGAGCAAGTCTCTTTGCAAGCCAAACTCTTTAGATTCACCAATATGAAGTCTACATGGCTGTCTGTTTCTGGCTAAACCTAGAAAGCGGCTGTCACAGGTGCTGATGTCTCTCCATCCAGCTATTTCAAGTGCAGATGCCAGCTGTGTCAGGGCATGCAGAGTGAGGCTACATACTGCCAAGTGATCTCAAATGCACTGGCAAGGAGAACCCACTCTGCATCTAGAAACTATTTGGAAGAGAGGGCCGAGGTTACCCTGCAGTGATGCAGAGACCAGTTGTTCATACAGATTTGGGTTTAGAGTGGACTGACAGCCTTTTGATTTCATGGCTGGCTTGCACAGAGGATGTGGGCCTGTGATGGAGTGCTTGCAAGTGCTCCAAATCAGTGGAAAGCATGAATACGTGGGCCTGGGACACGCATTATAATGAAGGGCTTGAACACCGCTCCTGCTTCATAGCAGAGGCAGTGTCTGGCAATGCCAGGGCATCTAACAACCATGCATTGTCTCCTTTTGAACTGCACAGCTTTTAGAGTGGCCAGGCTTCCCCCTCACGCTGCTACTCAAACAACCAAGAGACTGTGGCAGAAATGTCACCGGGGCTCAGATCCTGCCTAATAGGTGCCCAGATGGCCTGACGTCATTCCAGCTGTGCCCGAGGCAGATCTTTGACCTAAAGAAGGTCTCTCAGCTGGCCCATGACTTCAATGCTGTGTTCTATCAGTGCTTAAAGTAAATGAGGCCTGTCAGTGACAAGAGCCTGATGCAAAGGTGACAAGTGACAAATAAACTGAATATAGCTGAGACAGTTATGTTCTGTGTTGTTGTGGGCATTGTCCATTCCAAACTGATCTCAGCAAGAACGGAGCAGAAGAACAGCTGTTGTCTTTCAGGTACTGACATGAGTGTGAAGGTGGCAACTAGGACCAGGATGGTAGCTGGGAATTGACTTGTTTCTGGCCTAGTAAGCCTAAGAAGGCACTTACATCAGTTATTTAGACAGTGTAAATCTAGTACCTTCCCACTATTTCTGAAGCACAGACTTAACTTCTGATCCCTCGGCAATCAATGTTACCTCATCCCTCCCTAAATGGAGATCATGGTTCTTCTGCTCATTTGGGAAGTGACATTTTACAGCCCTGGAGGCACCTGTTTCAAGCTCTAGGTTTCCAGTCATCCTAACAGCTGTTGTTCACAATCATAGTTTCTCAACAAAAATTAATCAGAATAGTGATCCAGTCTCCGCTATGCCTCAGCTCAATTTCTCCTGTGCTAAGTTAGAAGAAACAGGGGAATCTTCCATCAACTTATCCTCTTTTAAATCCTCACTTAAAACTTCTCTGTGACAGCTACAAGCCACACTAGACTGGCAAAAATTGATTTAGTCTAAAATGTTCTACATTGTTAATTCCTACCACCCTCTCCTTTAATCCTTGCTCCTCTCTCCACTCAAGTATATATGTACACAGATAGACATGCAGGGAGAGGAACAGTCTTCCTTGCTTGGCGTATAGCATTGGCACAAGAGTGCTGGACCCTTAAACTCTTCAGAAGGGTTAGATCTGTACTCTGTCTAACTCCAAAATGGGATCAGTGTCATCTACACAGCTGTGGAGGAATGATCTGAATCTTGCCAGGGAATAACTGGTTAATTTTCTGCCTTGCATGAGAGAGTCTTTGGCATGGGTTGCAGTGCAATTACTTGCATTTCAGTGTAATGACTCACTACGGCCTGGCAGGTTTGGAAGTGCAAAGACATCGTTTGCAGCAGAGCAGCTTGGGAATCCCACTGCAGCCTCTGTCTTTGGCTCTTTGGAGCCAAGAGAAATTCCAGCTGTGGCCTTACAAGGACAGAATGAAGAAACCTGTTGATGTGTCCTAAGCAAAGCTGCTGCCAGGGACTGCTAGCATGAATTGCTCTGCAGATCCTTGCCTGAGGACTGGGGCAGACCAGAGGAGAGCACTCAGCTATAGCAGCCTACATAAGGATTTCAGACGTATTTTATAGAGATGTTCTTATTTAAAGCTGTCAGCTCTTGAATCATATCCTTTCCTCTAGAGGGAAATCTGTTTTTTCTTGCAACTGATGGGAGATACTGGCTGTGAGGCATATGTTGCCACTCCATGGGGACTGCAGTCTTTAGTATGAGGTAGGAATTCCCTATCACAGTATGGTTAAGGTTGTGAGGAACCTCTGGAGATGATCTGGTCCAACCTCCCACATCAAGCAGGATCACACAGATGTTGCACAGGATCATGTCCAGGCAGATTTTGAATCTCTAGAGATTCTAAGCTCCCTGGGCAGCCTGCTTCAGGCTTCAGTAAGCACTTTGGTGCTCAGCCTTGGACTAAGCCTTGAGGTGAGTCCTACCTTTGCTCTAGCTGAGTGACTCACTTCTAGATAGTGTCTCAAACCATCCCAAAATGTGTCCAAAACGAATGACTCTCTGGAAGTGACTCCCTCCTGCCTGGAGAGGGATTAGATGAAATACATAGCTTTCTGATGACTCAGCTGGGAAAACTTAATCTCATCCTTCATTTTTACTGAGAATGAGGTAAAAGCTGCAGGAGAATAGAACCATTTGGCAAAGTAAGAAGCTGATTTCCTCGTGTTTTGCTCACTTTGGAACCAAGCCATGTATACATACACACATATAAATGCTGGTTTGTATGTATTTATCGCATAAATAAAAATGTCTTTAAAGTTGCAGAGACAAGCTTGTGTTAATTAGAGATTATAGGATCTGGGTTGCCTTTGCGTGTGCATTAAAGTATGTCAGAATGTTTTTTCCGGGGAAAAAACTTGGACTCCATGGAAACGACTCAACTGTGACCGAATGGGACCAAATGGGAAATGGAAAAGGAAAAATAGAATCAAAGAGCGAGGGAGGCAGACAGTCCCAATCCCCTAGTAAGGCCCTGTCAGAGAGTGTGGGGAAGTGCAGTGTTTTCAAGAAAAGTCAGCTTCAATTCCCTCCTGACCTGTTTAGCAATTTTACCTTTGATGCTTTGTACATACAAATGCATTGCTGTTCTGTAT
>JAUBOD010000762.1:2474399-2495896 GCA_032353885.1 Nothura maculosa | reverse complement strand
GAGAGTCAGTCTCTCAGCAAGAAAGCCAAAACATGATTGTTTTTCCTCTTGCTTTGTTCTCGGAAACAACAAGGGCCAAATAAATCCCTCTGAGAAAAATACATTTTAACAGAACTGCAAATATCTGAAAAGAAGGTTTTGTAATGGAAAATATAAAGTGATGTTAATTATAATCAGAACTATAATACAGTATATGAGATTCAGGGAGTTTCCTTCCAAACCATAGCTTCTTAGGCTCCCCTCTGTTTTTCTTCCTTGCTGATGCTGGCAGGGTCTGTACATGGGAAATGCTATGGGCTCAGAGACTATTTCTCACTCTATCATCGTGCCAAAATTTCCCTCCACAGTGACTGGCATGAAGTGGCTGGTGTGATCACACTCAGACAGAAACTTGGCCATTTCCACTTTCTCCTTACTTATTTCTGATTTTCAGGGATGACTTCATGGACCACTTTTGCTATCATGGTACAAATCCAAGAATCCTATTCTCCTCTGTGTGATTGCTTCTTTGCTTTTCTATGCACACAGGAGAAGATATCCAGTCCAGTAGAAAGAGATCTGGAAACTTTCTAAGTTTTGGAAAGATATCAATTTGTGGCCTTCATCTCATTACTCAGGTGGTCTGTGGCACATCTACAAAATTGGATTATGAATAATTGCATATCCTTTGGACAGATGATGTCATGTATTTTCTGATGCATAATTACCATACAAAGGCTTTTTTAAGAGATGGAATAGGAGAGCAAAAAGCTTCTTTTTTTTTCTGAATAGCTGCTATTTGTCTTAGCAAGCTCTCTAATGACTCTTAGCCCAGTGATGCAACCTTCATGTTTGGGTAAGCATTCATCATCTTGGTGCACACCATGACATAGAGTTGTTAAGTTTCTCCCATTGTCTTTCAAAAATCTCCTTCACCAGCATCTACTTTAGTAGTCTTATCTCTGAAAGATCTGTGAAACCAGTCTTGATGAGATGTGGAGGAGAGTTCCACATAATCAAAAGAAGGTATGAATCCCTAGAGTGAAAAGAGTTTAACATAGAACAGAGTGACTACTTAGTTATATTGACATGAATCCAAAATCCTTGAAGCAAGGCGAAATGGTGTCTTTGACTTTGTGTGGACTTTGGACCTGAAGGAGCATGTGGGAGGACTAGAGATTCCTTTGTGGGGGGTAATCTGCTTGAAGTTGCATTAACTTCAATGCAGAAGTTAAAGAGGTCTTGAGTATGTTCATTGACTTATTCCTTCGATAGCATCAATAGCTTCTCTGCTCTCACCTCTGCTTGCAGATATTGCCTCATGCTCCTCTCATGTTTTGCATCCAAACATGGGGTATGTTTGTGTAGACAGGAGCTGTTTTGGGGCATCTTCTCTCACATGGTCTTTTTAGATGAAGTTTGAATCTGTGAAAAGAGCTGCATGGCTGTTGGTCTCAGTAGGGAGAACAGGACACATCTGTACTCTTTGTGTTGGCTTGTTCTGTGTGATCTGTCTTTGCCATCATCCTGAGACTTTGACCTCTGTAACTATGAACTCTGTTTAATACCAGCTTTCCTCACTCTGGTTGCCTATTTTTGCTTAAGATATGAACAGCAGAGCAATAAAATTTGGCAGATTGCTGGATAAACAGTATGGCTGAGACCAAACCGATTAGCAGGTTGAATCTACAATCATGCTTCAAAGTTTCTTTTCATATCTTGTTCATTTGAGTACCTTAGTATATGTATTTGTTAACTGTCTGAACGATTATTTGGAGTACTTACACACAAATCAGTAAGTCAGTTATGAATAGGGCATGTACATCCTTGATGTATTTAGAGCTATTGCAACTTGTAAGTGACCTTTTTAACCATATGCCACTTCCAGCTTACTGCAAGGGCAGAGAGTTTTTTAAGAACCCTATGAGACTTTTGATACTTCTCAGCCTTATTGAGCATCTCTCATTAGAGGGCACAATTCTTGAAGGCACAGAATGTTTCTATTTTAAATATAATTCATGACTTTTAAGTTCTCCTAGATCCAGACCTGCCTCTCCCAGTTTTGCAGTTTCCTATTGGCAAAGGTTGTTCTTATATATTTCACAGTACCTGGCACAGAAATGATCAGGCCTTGAGACAGGAGTGGATGCCCCATCTGTCTTCATTAGCCAAGCTGTCAGCACAGAAACATCTTTACAATCAATAAACATCTTAAGAATTTAATTCTTGCCTACTCAAGTGGTGACAGTTGCACCTACTGGTCTCTTTTCTCTTCTATTTTTAGACCAAAGAAGCTCTCTTCACAATTCTACAAGACCTAAGGCCGGAAGATCACTTCAATATCATTGGCTTTTCCAACCGAATAAAGGTCTGGCAACAGGACCAGCTAGTACCAGTTACTCCAAATAATATCAGAGATGCCAAAAAGTACATTCATAACATGTCACCTACTGGAGGTAGGATCCATGAATATGAATGGGATTGATACTTTTATCCAATTAACTATACCTAATGTGTAGCCATATAATGTGGTCTAGTAGCTTGCAACAATAGAAAATCATTGGAACTTGGCTCATGGGAGAAGAGATCCTTCCTTATTTCTATGCTGGGTTATGTGCAGAAGGATATATGCCCTGCATTAAGCTTTTAGGGCAGGGAAATGACATCAAATCAAGTCATGCAACCTGATGTAGTTGTGCCCACAAAAACAAACCAAAGTTGTGCCCATTCTCCCACTTATCTTGTGGGAAATTTTGAACTGGAAAGTTCTTAAAGATATTTCTTGAAGACAGAGGAAGAAAACTGTGTCTTAAAGGAAGACACACAGGACCAGTATTTGTGTGGGTTCTGACTAAAAACATATCTGGCTTGTACACTCTAGGGCAGACCTTGCCCGTGTGGGCTGTGTGGTTAACCTCTTGGAAGAGCTGGCTCCTCACATAGTACTTTTTCCTCCACTTTCTAACTTGCACTGTGAAGCAACCAGAACATCATATTTTTTTGTCCCTTTTGCTGGTGCCTTACTGATGAGAGTGGTGAGAGGAGCGGAGAGACCACAGTACAATGGCAGAAATCAGGCATGAGTTTGAATGTGATTCAGTGGTGATTTGTAAAACCGTATGCAGTAGTGTAAAAAATATAGCAAGGTTTATAATTAAGCACATTGGGACAGCTGTACTCACTCTGAATACTCACCAGCTAAGCAAAGAGGACTGCAAAATGACCTATGCGAATCCCTCTCCATGCAAATGATGACATCTGGCTAAAAGCTGGACAGGGCTTCCCTACAGCTTTCTCTGAGCTTTTTCCTACAGCTTCCCCTGAGCAGACACCACTTCCAGCAGAGGAAACACTCTGATGGAAAAATGCAGCAAACAGGATGGTTTGCTGTACTGTTTGTATTGCAAGGGGAATAGTTTAGGAAGTGGTCAGGGGATCTGCCCAGCTAAACAATTACCGAAGGTAGGGCTAGTGTAGAGGTACAAACCAATTTTTTATGGCAGAAGTGCCAAAAGAGAATCATGCAGGAACCAGCTGAGTTTGCCTGTAAGAAGCCTGACAAGGAAAAAAGAAAAAAAAAAAAGGAAATGATTAACTTTGAGGTTCATCAAGGAGATGCAGTGATTCTCCAGTGCAGACTAGGAGTAGTTTAATTGTAGATAAATCTGTGCATTTTCCTTACAAAAGAGATGTTGTTGTTATCTTCCCATGAATGTGAATGGGCATTGGCTCACAGATCACACTCACAAGCATGTGCTTTCCTTACCTGCTATTCCAAACACACACTGAGAAAGAGGGAACCAAATATTGTTGTAAAATATTAGTACATGTGGAAAAGGCAGTCTTCAGTGCTTGCTATCTCTGTGATGTGTCTGGGTTTGCAAGGAGACTAACTGATACATAGAATGGTTTTCTTCAGGTTCAAGGAAAATAGTTCTTTCCGAAATTTGGATCTGAATAGGGATTCGGAGTGCATTAGGATATTTAGGTTCATGATTTTGGTTTTGAGGGATTTTGGGGACTTTTAAAGAAGTTTTTAGGCCCTTTTCTGTTCTTTGTCTTGCTGCAGTCACAGGGGCTGTGCTTACTAACATTGTAGGTATAAACTCTGATGCACAGTTGGACCTGGTGGCACATCCTGATGAATAATTTCCCTCTATCTCCCTTTCAGGACACTCAAGAAGCCAGTATGTTTGATTCTTAAATAATTTCACTCTGTTTTCTCTACGGGTGATGTTTAGTCCAGATATATTGATCTTGCAATGGTTCCACAACCAATTACTCTGTACTTGGACTAGCACAAGAAAACACATAGAACAGCAAGATACCTGTACTCTTTTTTTCTGCTTTCTTTTCTGAATACACAGCAAGCTCAAATCCTCCTCTCATGTTTGTGGCTATTCTAAAGTCTGTGCATTTGTTCCTCTATTTTCTCTTTTCTTCATCTCTCCCCATCTCAGGCAGCTCTATTCTTTGTTAATCAAGTATGAAAATGCTTCTCAGCCAACAAAGCCATTTCTCTTCAATGCTTAAATTCTGTTACCCCTTGCAGTTTGAAGAGCAAACCCAACCACTTTTTTTTCCCATTTGAAGAGATTTTCTTTTTCCAGAAGCTGTACGTTTCCAACCAAATGGGAAATTTCGTATTTAAGCCTAACTGTTCAGGCAGAACATGGTAAGTGCCATAGCTCTGCTTGCCATGGCTAACTATTGAACATCAAGATATTCAAGGATACAACAATTTCACATAGCTAATTGCAATTCATAATTCAATTTATATTCATATAAACATCTTCCCCAAGCTCATATGGCGTAACACAGCTGAACTGAAGGGCTAAGGCAACCGCATCCAAAGAAAAGGGACATCCTGGTGAACAGAGGTGCTGCCATGTTAGTGAAAGGAGTGTAGGAGAACTGTTTGCATCCTTCAAAAAGGGAAATGAGCTAATCATTTTGTTACCTCCACAGGGACTAATATTAATGGCGCTCTCCAGACTGGTGCAAAGCTGCTAAACGACTACATTGCTCAGAACGACATTGATGCCAGGAGCGTCTCTCTGATCATCTTCCTCACGGATGGGAGACCCACCGTTGGGGAGACACAATCATCCAAAATCCTCAGCAACACCAAGGAAGCCATCCGTGACAAATTCTGCCTCTTCACCATCGGCATTGGCAATGATGTGGACTACAAGCTGCTGGAGAGGATGGCACTGGAGAACTGTGGTATGACAAGGCGTTTCCAGGAGGATGAGGATGCGGCTGGTCAACTGAAAGGGTTTGTTCTGCTTTGTCTGTGGTTTTATCTGGATCAGGTCCTCTGGGAATGGGTTTTGGGGAGGAAAATCATCCAAGGAGATATGGAGAGGGATGGGAGTTTCTCTGAGGTTCAACTCTAGCTGAAAAAGACAAGATACACCCAAGAACTGGAATATATATTTTCAGGATATATATTTTCTGGAATTATGCCTACCCAAAAATCCCCTTCTTTTTAGCAGGCGCTCTGAGCTGTTTAAGAGCTTGCCAGACTATCAGAATGAGATTTTCTTTCACTTTATTTTAATCACTGCAGGTAAACATGGAAATATGGGAGATAGGAGCGCTGTCCCTCCGCAAGTGGATGGAGGAAAGAAAGGATGCGCTGTTCACTTTAAACTGACAACTTAAGCAGCATGAAGGAGCTTAGGAATGAAGACAGATGTTTGGGAAAGGAAATGAATCCTTGTTTTTTTGAGAAAAAGTTAGTTTCATGCCCCAAATCTTTGAGTTTGAAGATTACATCAGGATCATTCTTGGGATGACAATGTATTTGCTCCATTGCGTTACTCTTCTTGATGACCCAGACTCACAAAAGGAGTCATGTAGCAGAGACCCCTCATTTTGCCTGGCTATTTGGCTATTGCTTAATTTATTTGGAGAATTGAGACCACTTCCACAGGATCTATTTTTTTTATGTTGGTTACACTGCAACAACATTTTTTTCCCAAATTAATATGGAAAAGGACAATGATTTATTGTTTTGTTGCTTGCCAATTCATTGCTTGGTGTGAAAATTTGCACAAGTGTCAATGTCATTCATGATTCTTGTGGTCAGTGGTTTTTTTAACCCAGATATTTCCTGGCATTGCACTATAAGACTGGTCATATACCTTAATCTACTAGTTGTTCCACTCCAATATCTGTTTCACAGAATGTTCTCAGATTTATTGATGGCTTGAAATGTGTTGAGATTTCTGCATTGAAGATGCTGAGTGTTCAGAGACTTTAAAAGACAGAAAACCAATTCAGACTTTGGATTTTGTTTGCAAGATGACGAAATAGAAAGTGAAGGTCTCCAGCTTTCAGACAATGTGTATGAGCAGATGTGAAAAGTAAATGCAGCTTGAACTTAAAAAAGAAGCTGGTTCTTTGTTTATTTACCGAATAAGACCCACATGACTTGCCAAGTGAGAATACTACTATTTAAATGGGAAATGTGGCATTCTTGCAGCTGCTTGGGAAGATCAGTCAAAAACACTGTTTCAGGGAAAACACAAGACTACTTAGGCCTTGACCCCTTGTAGAAGCTTTCCTGCCTGTCCAGTATGAGGCATTCTTAAAAGGTCATGCTAACAAACATTATAGGATTAAGCTCTCTGATTCAACAGAAGTCATTGCTTCAGAGAATCATAACA
This sequence comes from Nothura maculosa, assembly GCA_032353885.1. Lineage (NCBI taxonomy): Eukaryota > Metazoa > Chordata > Aves > Tinamiformes > Tinamidae > Nothura > Nothura maculosa. Next base: position 2,489,243 of record JAUBOD010000762.1, on the reverse strand, counting down.
GAGAATTATAAATATGATAGCACTGAATTCTGCCAGTTTTCCTGTATTTAGTGGCCAGGATTCTCTAGTCCTTGGGAATGTCCTCATTCATGAATATATAGATACCTTTTTGATTTTCTTTCTCCTTTCTCTCTGCTAAAACAATATTCCTCTCCATCTCACACCAGATCATCCTCAACTGCAGTGGCTATGGCTTTTTCCAGTAATATAAAAGTTTTGGTTCAGACAATCTAGAGCTTTGTGATGCCCAGCATCTTAGTCTAGCACTTCTGAATCTAGCCAGTAGAATACTATGCATAATACTATTAGAAAGCCTTGCAGCATCTCTTCTAATTACATTTTGAAATAACTATATTCCTATCTGTGAACATGAGGTGCAAAAAAGCATACTTTCAAAGAACAGGTTCTACTAAGAAAGCCAAAGTGGCCACAGATATCTCCCTGGAAAATTCTGGAATCATAGTGCTAATCAGATGACTGCCAGAGTATGCGGAGATGTTTATGAACATACTGTTTAGATGCCTAAGGAACACTGAAAATTGAAATGAGTCACAAAATAATACTGGTCAGCAGGGACCTCTGGAGATCATTCAGTTCAGTCTCTTGCTCAAAAAAGAGCTAAGTTGTAATTTAAGTTCTCTTTTCCAGACCATGTCAAGTTTTGAAAATCTCCCAAGGCTGGAGATTCCCCAGTCTCTCAGGACCAATTGCAGTGGATACAGTAGTTAAATTCAAAACCTAATAGCCCTAACTGCTGCTGAATATCTAGGATTCACATTAGACTGCTGTATTCTTGGCTATTTATAAATGCAAGTTTGTGTATACATCTGGACTAACAGTAAGAAATGTGTGTTTGTTTTAGGTTCTATGATGAGATAGGGACACCTCTTCTCTCTGATATACGGATTGATTACCCAGAAGACAGCGTTGAGCAGGTCACCCAGAACTTCTTCCCCAACTACTTCAATGGCTCTGAAATTATAATAGCTGGAAAACTGATCAACCGCAGCTCGGATAGTCTCCATGTAGAGGTTACTGCTAGCAACTCCAAGAAGTACATCCTCCTCAAAACAGATGTAGGTATCGACCTGCCAAGCAGGAATGACATCAGAGGTGTCCCTGGACTAGAAGATGGCAAAGGTGATCAGAATTACATTGAGAGGGCATGGAGTTATCTCACCATCAAGGAGCTGCTTAATTCCTGGCTGAAGAGTGATGACAGTCAGGAGAAGGACTATTTGATGGAGAAAGCAAAGTCAATAGCCCTTACTTACAATTTTGTTACTCCTTTCACCTTTCTGAAGATGAAAGAGGCTGGGCTGTATTCAGAACCTCCTCAAGAGCAGTATATCAGCCCTTCTACTGAAGGCATTGGTGAAAGGCTACAGAGCTTGCAAGGACATAAGGCACCACCAGGTATGTTGAAAATTAGAATCTTTGCATATATCTGCTCTCCCATGACTGACTTTGGCGATGGGGATAATGAAACCAAGGGCTGGGAAACAGGAAACTGGGATATTCATTCTGATTTTGGGCTGTTGACCTTGAGAAAGGCTTTTCAGACATCATGTTTTTTAGGTACTAAATCCATTCCGTTGAAGCAGATAGTGCCCCTTAGTTGCTATTGAAGGAACTTTCTTGTTCTAAATGAAGCCTAAAGTGACTGCAGGAATATATTTCATAATGTCTTTGAATAATATTTTGGGATCATTATTATTCTATGGCTCATTGTGCTACTTAGTATCTGTAACAGCTTTTCCTCCCCACTCTAGGTATTCCCAGGCAACAAGATAAACAAAGAATTAAAATCTCCAAAACTTCAGGTCAGTGCCTTTTATAATCCAAGATAATAACAGTTGATTTATAAAAATTTATAAAAACTATGGAGCCTCATTTATGGAATTCCATGTTGCTGTGGTTTAAACATCCCAATAAATCAACTCAAATGTATTTACTAGACTGTAGAGCAGGGAGAAAAATGAAAATAAAAACAAAATACATAGAGAATCAGGAATGCAAAATAGTATGAGAAAACACGTAAAGGTAGATTAGCCACAACATTGGATCCTCCTCTTTGACCCTTATATAGGTCAGAGGACAGCAGGAACTGCTTGCTTTCAGTGCTAGGCCTGGAAAAATATTATTGTTGAAATATAAAAATTTTGCTGAAGAAAAAAAGAAAAAAAAAGACAATTCTGTAATCCTTCATTCTGGTTCTCTAGAACTCTAGTTCTGGAGCTCTGCTTAAAGTCATAGAACCCTCAAGGTTGGAAGGGACCTTTAGAGATCCTCTAGTCCAACCCCGTGCACATGCAAGGTCACCTATGGCATGTGGCACAGGGCTGCATCAAATTGGGTTTTGAAGATCTTCAGAGAAGGGGACTCAACAATCTCTCTTGGCAACCTCACTGTTAAGAAATTTTTCATTAAGTCCCTGCGGAACTTTTGGTGCTTCAGTTTGTGGCCATTTCCTCTTTTCTTATCAGTGGCCACCACTGAGAAGAGGCCAGCCCCATCCTCCTCACTCCCTCCCTTGAGGTATTTGTATAAACTTATCATATTCACCTCCCTCATCCTTCTTATGCATTAGAGTCTTAAGAATAAGCCCAGATCAACAATTTAGACTTGAATTCCACTGGATAGGTCAAATTTAACTTACACAATAAGAGTTGTGTTTTGTCTCATCATGCTATCTGATACTTTATAGCATAATCAGAGCAAAACACAACTTTTCCTGGCAAAGTTATCTAACTTCTCTAAAAAACAATAGATGAGGCGGGAGGGAGGAGAAAAAAAAATGAAAAGTAATTTTGCTATATTCTTAGGCTCTGGAGTTTTGTGTATGTCTCTCATATTTGTTCTCTTTCCATGTTAGCTGACGGAGACCCTCACTTCGTCATTGATTTTCCCTCCAGCAAGTTCTCTGTCTGCTTCAATATTGATGGAGAACCAGGGGATATTCTCCGACTGGTCTCTGATCATAAGGAATCTGGTAAGCAGCAGCAAAGAAGCTTGTAGAAGAGAACTGAAGTGTACAGTCAGTTCTGTCAAACTCCAAGGTGAACCATAGCCAAAGAAGATGTAGAAGATTACAAAAAAGTGTCTTTCAGGATAGGCACTGAAACATGGAGGTACTCCATAGCAGAAGGTGAGGTAAACTCTTTACTTGCACTCACCTCCAACAATGTCACAGCTTAGAGATAAGTTCACAGCAAGTATAGCCAAGGAGGAAGTCTGGCCATTTTGCATATATGCTTCATCTACAGAAGTGGATGTTAACACATTAGAGCTAATCACAGAGATAACTGCCCTTTGTGTTATCTAAGCTATTTCTAGTTTAAGTCTTTATTGACCAGAATTGGGGGCTGTTCAATTACTTGTTAAGCAGCTGAGGGACCTCCTTGAGTGCATGAGGACCATGCTGTTCCTCCTTCTATCCAGCTAGACTGGAGAATTCAGTTCCTGATGGTTAGAGCTTGTGCACACTGTTGGTTGTGGCACAGCTGAACAAACAGCCACAGGAGTTTTGGATGCTCAGTATGCAGGGTTTGGGCAAGCCATGCAGCCAGCTGCTCCCTGCCTAGAGATTAGAAAGAACATTCACTTTTCAGCTGCAAAGGCAGCACATTAATGAAAACGCTTTAGTACTTTTCTAGTTGCAAAATCACACAAGTGAAAGTTGTGACAAGGGCTTACAGAAATTGCTTTATTACTGGAACTTTATTCTCTACTATTTACTTACTGATCACTTCAGGACAGAAGTATCCAAACAAGCTAATCAAGCATTGAGACTATCTGAAGCTACCAAACTTGCTATTAAATCATGACAGCCACAAGAAAAATCACACAGTTTAGGATCTGGAGTAGCTTGATCTCCAGGGGCCCACATTCTGGTTTGATCCGATCTGGAATTCTAAGTAGGGCAGCTAATAAGAGGATTATGCCTTGAGCAGAAAAGTAGTGGAAGGCAGGGACATCAAAACCAGAGAAAAGGCATGGACTTGTTCTTACAAAAAGAGATAAACAAACACAGAAATAAAAATTATAAGAATTTCGTATGGCACTGATGTAGCCTCTATATTTCTACATTCAGGCCTGCCTTAGTGGAAGACAAGGATCTTGCAGATCCTGTAAATATGTCCTTTAGACTCTTTTAATAGATTGTGTTTGTATTCTTCACTGATTCCGTGGCACAAATACAGAATGAGCTATGGGAGAATAGACTCCTTAGGCAGGTTAAGCCTAGGCACACAGGAATAAGAGGTTCCCCCAAGGATGACGGTAATTCATCTCAGTGTTAATGACTCAGGCTAGGTGTCCTCCCATACTGTTACTACCTAGTATGTATTCAGAGACCGGTAGGGAATACTTTAAGGATGATGAGTCACAAAAGTCATCAAAATGCTGGGAGGTTGTGCTGTGGACATCTAAGATTCAGCTCAGCCAGCGGGATCTGTGCCTCAAACTACTCAAAAACGGCTCTAGGGCAAAACTGAGGCAAAGTAGAATGGCAGCACAGGGGAATCTGGAAATAACCCAGTGGAACTGCAGAGTTATGGATCCTCCTCTGCAATGGTAAACTGAGATCCCAAATTTCTTTCAGTGCCACCTGAGGAGCACTTCACCTCAGACCTTTGCAGGTCAGTCTGTTCCCTCTCCAGGCCCTGTTCAGTCTTTAACACATTGACCCAAATAGTAACACCAATTCTGTGCTTTCACAGAATAGATTATCTTAGAATTCAGTCAGTGAGGGACACTAGGGCAAGTGTTCAGGGCAAGTCACTGTTTCTGAACTTGTGTCATTTTTATTGCTGCGCATAAAACAACCAATTTTCAACATGCTGTCTATGCTATTTGGAATCCTGGGAGGTTAAAAAAATCAAGTGTGATGGAAGTCTTGGACTTTCATCTTTCAGACAACAGGCTTATTCTTTCCAGCTTCCACTTGCTGATTATTTTTCTCCACAGGTATAACTGTGAATGGGCAATTAATTGGAGCTCCTGCACCACCCAATGGCCACAAGAAGCATCGGACTTACTTCAGCACCATCACTATCCTCAGCAACAAGCCAGAGAGATCCTACCTAGAGATTACACCCACCAGAATCATTCTGGATGATGGAGAAAGACTTGTTCTGTCCTGTGGCCGGAGTGCCATAGTGAAGAGCAGCAGCCTTGAGGTGTCCATCTCTGCCAATTCCAACATTACCGTGACAATACGAGACACAATCAGCTTTGTCATCCTCATCCACCACTATAAGAAACCAGCACCCTATCAGAAGGATCACCTGGGTTTCTACATCTCTAACAGTAAAGGCCTCTCTCCTGACTCCCATGGGCTGCTGGGTATGTAACAGGTTCTCAGGTTCACAGCAGTATACCAAGAGAGCATATTGAGATAGCTGGGGGAAAATGACCCTTCTAAAGCGTTTTAACAGCTAGAAAGAGGAAATCATGAACAAGGAAGTTGAGGATTAAGTTTCTACATAGGACTTCTACTTCCATTCAGAAATGACTATTCTGATGTGTGTATTTCTAACTCTCCTAAGATCTTTCTCTATAGGAGCTGTCTCTCACTATCCTGCCCACAGGGCTGTGCCCGTTTTCACATTTCTATTCTTTTTCTGATTCTTCAGTGCCACTGTCATTAACATATACAGGCTAAAAGCTGCCAAGGTTGAATAATACAGAGAGATAAAGTGAAAGACAGCATATATGTATTTCAAAAGATCTTCCAAAGGAGAGCTCGATCCACAGTGCTATTGCACTACTGGAGATCACTGGCTTATAGCCTTGAGCTCTGCACTTGCACAAGTCCATAGAGACTATTTTCTTTGCAGGACTGAACTATTCACGTGTGAGCCTGATCATTATCAAGAATTAATAGTTCTTGTTCCTCCTTTCTTTTTTTTCCTCAAAGATGAGACATGAAAGAAGAGCCATCCCCACACTAGGCTTTAGGTAGAGTCAAAGAACATCTGGAATGCTGGGCCCTTTCAAAGAGCAAGAAGTACTGATATTTATTCATCTTGATCAGGCTAATGTGTGAACAGCTCTGTCCTACAAAAATTTAGGCCTTCAGGACACATAGGTGTCCAGATGCACAGCTGTAAGGCTGAGGCTGAAGTTTCTAGGACATTCAGACACCTCAAGTTTAATCGGAGAATGATTCTTCAGGAGTGCGGTTTTGGACTCAGGGCCCTCATCCATACATAAATCTAAACCAATACATAGATTTGGCCTTGAAAGGTTTGCACCCTGGAAAACAAGGGAAGGGAAGTTGCAGCTTCAAGCCTAAATCTTTCTTCTTGCTAATGGGATATTATCCTCTAGTAACCTTGGTCCACACGAAGGGGGACATGAGCTTCTTCCTACTGGAAGTTCAAGATCTTCAGCTCAAAGTTTGCATCTTGGCAAGTGGAAAACAAACAGAATTTTATTGTAATCCCCATCTCTGTGCGAGATTTATGAAAGAATTGAGGGACCTTGACTCAGATTGCTATTGTGAAGAAGACCTTCACAATTACATACTCTAAGAATCCTCAAAACATAGGCTGCTTAAAAAAAAAAAGCATAAACACTTAAACACAAAACAGCTAATCATGAAGTTAATTTTATCTTACATTGCAGGTCAGTTCTTGAAAGATGAAGTTAAACTTCTTCAGGAATCTCTAAACGTGAGTAATCCACAGGCTGGTCAGAACAAAACTGAAGCATTAAAGTCAAGCCCTACAAACACTTTGAAAGTCAAGGGACGACTCGTTCCTGTTGTGTGGAAACAGAGAAGGATCTACAACGGCCAGCAAGAAGTTAACTGCTGGTTTGCCAAAAACAACGCGGACAAACTGATCGATGGGAGCTATAGAGACTATTTGGCTTCTCATCCTTTTGACACAGGAACCAACTTTGGGACGATTTAATAACTTTTAAGACCATTCATAATATCACATTGCAGCACCATGTGTGACAGTCCCTTTCGGAAGCCTTTAGAGCTAGGCAGCTTATGATTTTTTTTTCCTTTGTGTGTGTGCGCCGAAGAAACCAAGGTTTTCCCCCTTGAAATAGCTGTCTTTTTTTCATCCTAGATGAAAAAGGGTCATCAAGTTCTTGAAGACAAGGGGAGGGAAGGGTAAGGACGCTGTTAAGGGCATAATCAGCACTCTCCCAGTGGAAGGGGAAGGAGAAAGGGGCCAGCACTCCTATCTGACACTACAGAGAACCCATCCAGTGGTCTGTGCAATATCCCCAGTGGCACAAATCAGACAGCTTGGTACACACCTAAAGAGTCAACTTTGAGTGATACACATCACAAAGTTATGGCTTGGAGCACCTGATTCCACCACGCTTCCTGGGGAAAGGGCAGAGAGAGGGAAGATATTCATCTACAGAGATCCATTAGCATCAAAGAGGTAACACAGAAATTGAAAAGTTAAATCAGTAAAGCTCAAGAGAGTCCTGCTTCCTGGGCCATCAGGGCAGGGTCTGCATTAGCCACTACCACAATGTTCCCTAAAACACTACAGACCTGTTAATGAATGGCACAGATCATCACTTCGTTCATTGCTGCCTCAGAATACAAGCCTTGTGAACCTTGAGTCTTTAGCACTACCATGAATGTTGTCAGCTCTCATTCTATGAAGCCTCTCATTTAGGTAACCTTTCAGGTTCACCAGATTCTTTTATCCTTAAGAGAAAATCAAGCTTCCACTGTGAGCTGCTACTTCCTTGAGCTTGAGCTCTGTTTAGCAGAGACTTCAGTTCTCTAGAAATGAACCACACAACCTATGAGAGCTCATGACTCCATGAAACTGAGTCCAACTTGAATTCAGACTAGACTTTCCTATACTGCTTTTCTAATCAGGGAGGAAGTCTTTATTTACTCCAAATCTTCAGAAAATTTTCAGCCTAGTCTCCCTGGCTGCTTCTCTTTCCTTATACTGCAGGAATTTGTACACTAAGAATTTGGCAACAAGGACCTTAGAAAAGGACCTGCCAACCACCCCCACTGCAGGTGGTGCAAAGAAGTCTCCAAACCCCAATGACAAGGCTGTGATCTATTTTAAAATGAAGCATCCCTGAATAATATTATAACATCAGCCACAGGAGAGTTGCTTAGGAGAGAACTTGGCCAAGAAAGACTTTGACAATTCCAAAGATATTTATATGGAAAGGCCAAGTTGAGCTCATGGATACTCTGCCTTTCCAGCACTGAGGAGGAAGAAGGTGGGGGTGGAAGTATCTTCAGCAACTAAATTATATCCATGTGTAAGCAGAGAAATAAGGAAGTGCCAGAAACCTACAGAAATAGGTTCCCTTATCACCAATTTCTCTGCAAATTTTCAAGTTAAAACATGTTGTTTTTGTAGGAGGTCTATTTGCTGGAGCATGGGTGTTTTCCAGCTGCCTGGCCATCAAGATAGTGCTAGCACTGCACCAGCAGCAACTACCAGGGCAGGAAGGCTAGCACAGTTGCTTATTCACACCATGCCTTGTGGGGAGAGAGAGAAATAGCTCAAAGCAACCAACTAAATTTAATTGTGTTCTGGAAGGTCCCTATAGAAAGCTCAGAGCCAGCGCAAAATTCATGCCAAGGCTTGTGCTTTGGAATGAAACACGAAGCCAGAGCGCTGCTTTAGGCCCAGCTTTCTTGGGAAACAGGCCTCTTGCAGGAGAGAACAGAAGGCAAGACAGTCAGTGCAAGCCTGAGTGCACCATAGCCAAAGAGGCTAAAGGTTCATTGACATGCACAGGAGCCAGGAATAAGAAAATAAGAGCTTTTGTGAAGTCCTCCTCCTAAGAACACAGTGTTAGAGTCACCCAGGTTATTCTGAAAAACTCCCATTTCACTAGCACAGTGCAAGCAGGGATGTGGTAGTGAATTTCTAGACAGTCCCAGGTGCAGCAGGTACCTTCCTCTGCACTGTCCTTACTGCAAGGGATTTCTTTGAAATCTTCACACTCCCACATTTTGCTCTTCAAATGTATTGCTAAGAGGATCAGTTGGCTCCCCTCTCACCTCTCCTGTATATACATATAAAGATACACATATTGCTAATGCTTCAGGTGCATTATTGCTCCTTTCCCTAGCTGAGGAAACATTTCATTTAGGTGGAAAAAAAATCCATTTCCCAGCCATGCAAAGCACTTAGAGCAATATACGCAAGTTCTCATAAAAGCTCCAGTTATCCATTTCACAATAAATATTTTACAGTGAATGCTGCAGTGAAGCTTTCATTTGCCAGTGTCAAAACAATATTTGGAGCTAAGGGTACATGTTTTATGCTGCTGAACAAGTTCACCTTACCACACAGCTGAAAGAACCAGTCTCAAGTCACTGCTAAGTTGGGAGTTCTCAGTCATGTTCTTCAGTCTCTGCACACTTGGTAGGAAGCAAGCATGTCAACTGATTGGGTTTAGGGATGCATTCCCACACCAAACTAGGACTTTAACCAGAAAAAGGACAGATCCAAATATCAAACACCAGGATCAGAAAAGCACCTGCTGCCCTGAGGACAGCAAGAGAAAGGTAGGTCCAAGACCATAAACTTCAATTTCTTCTGTCTTTGAGAGAGGATAATGGCATTCCTGTGCCATAAGAACATGCTCTAGTCTTGGTCCATAAATATCTTAATGGTGTTTAAGAGAGAGCTTCCAGGAAATACACTACAAGTGCACATGCAAGGATACAGACATACATTTGTTCCTACTTCACAAAGCATCTCAGAGCACTATTAGTAGTATAAAGACTATAAGATGCTCAGATAGCCCAGGAATGAGGACTGAACAATCACTCTGAAGGACAAAAGGAAAGAAGCACTGCTAGGAGAGCAATACATGTCGGTATTTAAGACAAGGAAACAAAACTCCTGAATTAAGGGTTCCTGAAAGTAGAGTAGGGCTACCTCTTCCCCTGCTATGGTCTATTCTGAGAATGCTCAGAGGGGAAGAAGAAATAAAAAAAAAAACTAAGTTTTCACTGAAGACCTCAGACAGCACTGGAAGTGAAGCAGGAGTAGCAACTGTGAAACATGTCCTTCTATGCAATATGAATCCAGAGCTGTGTGTCATTTACGCTAGCAAGCACTCTTGGAACAAGTATGGTTTTTGAGCCTTTATTAGTAGTAAGGAAGAATAAAGGGTATTTCTTTTCCAGATATAAGGCTGCACAGCTGTAAGCCAAGTCTGTGTAATTCACTAAGGGGCATGCAAAAGTTGGATTGGCATCTAACACTTGTAGTTGAAACTTTGAAATTGAAAAACTTCACAGTTCTAGCTTAGGTTAGTTTTTAAAGGACTAAAACTATCTAAGTCTGAAAATCCAAACTCTTTACTCCCTATTCCTAATTAAAGCATATTTTTCTTGGAAGAAGAAAAAGCACATAGAAAATAAAAGGAGACAGACTGTTTTGCAACACACACAAGCATGTGTCTACAGCTCACCTCTGTTTTCCTCTTCAGCTCAGTGGATCCTGGCTCAGCCAAACTGACAGTGCTTAGAGCAGGGTCTGTCTTTGTTACCACAGCATTTGACTAATGCACTGCTGAGTTGTGTGCAGCTGCTCTCTCCTTAGAGAGTTGCATAGTGTTTTGCATTCTTGCTTTGTATGTTAACAAGACAGCAAGTCCAAAGCCCCAAACCTCATTCCTAGAGTGGAAGATGCCTGAATCCAAGATGTCCCATAGGTCTTCCTTTATGCAAGTCCCACCCAAAATCATCCCATGATACCCAGAGTCTCAATGCTGGTTAACATTGCTTGTCAACCCTTCAGATGCAGATTTTGGATCAGCTTACATTTGTTTCTAGTGCACTAAGAGAGAAGGAATTACCTTCCCTAGCAAAACAAGTTTATAAACTGGTATTGGGATTAAGACTCCAGACCTGAACTGCCATCCAAGATAAGAACTGATACTATACAGAAGCATCAGCAGAAGTTCTTTCTTCATCACCTCCTTAGGTGATATGACCAGCCTATAAAAAGTGAGCAATGGTTCTACACTCCCTTTGGTTTTCTAGAAGAGGTCCTTTGTGGAAAGACAGCTTGCTTTACAAAGCACTGTCCAAGACAGACTTCAGCAAATTCCCTTCCTTTCCTTTAGAGAGGTGAGTTCTTGCAAAACACAGTAAAGGCATTTCAAACACAAGGCAATTCTAGGTCAAACATTTATTACATTCCTTATAAAACAGTAAAAAGCATCAGACCCACTGAGTCATCTTCACAACTCAAAATTTTTAAATATATGTTAACCGACCACTTTTGACCATTTGTGCATGTAGTAGTGTCACAGTTCAATTAGTACAGGATTTTTAATATAAAAAGGCATATTTAACCTTTCAGTTTCAATCTAAGCCCTGAACAAAGTTACACCCAGTTGGCCAGCCAGAGGAAGCCCATTTCCATCACCCTATCCAAAAATGTGCCTGCATGTGTCCAGTTACGGCCAGACCAGTAAAGCAAATATTGCCAACTGCTGAGCCTGTGCAGGATGCACAGCCACCAAAAGAGACAACTGTAGAAGGACAGGTCTACAGGAGGCAGACAAAAGGAACTCCACTGACCCATGGGGATCAGCTAGCATCCACCACCCTGTCTTTTGAGACCAGCTCAAGGATTACAGCCTTCCACACTTGTCCTGGTGTTGTCAGATGACCACCTGATAGCTGGGCTGCCTCATCTTCTGGCTTGTTCCTTGGACGCCTGAAGTATCCTGGTCGCTTTCAGAGTGATCATAATCCCCATCAGGTGAGAGCAACACCTAGAGAGAACAGACAGATGCTTACTGAGAAAGTACTGCCACACACAGCTGATGCTTCCTTAGCTGACTCTCCCTCAGCTTTTCTAAGAGGAAAAGTACCTAAGCAGTGACTCACTGAAGGGGTTGGACACTGACAGTAGAGTTGGCTGCCACATGCAGGCCTCGCTAGCAGAGAAAAATGTCTTGAGATCAGCTTGTTCATCAACTTCAGCAGCTCTCTGGTGACAGAGAGATAGATCTTGGTGCAAGCATCACATTCATGCCCCAAACTCCCTCAAGAGCAGAGCAGGAAGATTAAAACTGTTCACTGAAGGACAGTGATCTGGGACTCATGCCCACAGGAGTGTTCAGACCTGGCTGCAGCCTCAGGGAAGGTGTGCAAAGACTAGGCATCATTTTGCATACAAAAGCTGTACCAAACCAAAACCTTGTCCTGGACCTCCCAGCTCATTTCAGTTCTGGCAGAAGAGGAGGGGGAAAAAAAAAAAGCCCACACAAACAACAGAAACGAACAAAAAAACCCAAAAAAAACCCAAAAAACCCAACATATACACACAGAGGTGAGACCAAGCAAAATTGCTAGGTTAGCTTCAAAGACATCAAGGTCAGGATGGTGCTTACTATCCTGACTTCACCTTACTGATATCTAACATGTCAGTTCCTGGCTTAAGCCAAACTTGGGAAGCTGATGAGCTCTAATACCTCTCACCATTTTTTCTCCAAATAAGAGAGTCCTCTGCATGATCAGTGATAGGAGAAAGGGGTAATGGGTGTAAGCTGAAGCACAGGAGGTTCCACCTGTAGGTGAGGGGGAACCTCTTCACTGTGAGGGTGACAGAGCAGTGGAACAGGCTGCCCAGGGAGGTTGTGGAGTCTCCTTCTCTGGAGGTCTCCAAACCCGCCTGGATGCCGCCCTATGGCACGTGTTCTAGATGCCTGCTGGAGCGGGAAGGTTGGACCAGATGATCTCTAGAGGTCCCTTCCCACCTTACAGATTCTGTGATCAGAGGCTGCCTCATTGCCTCCAGGAACACCTATCAGCTGCTAACTTCAGACGCACAGCTATTAACAGACTCTTTAAGTTACTACCACCACCAGCCCAGAGCATTCACATGATGCAAACAGGATACCCCACAATCCCCATACAAATGGGGTTTGCTCCAGGGAGGCTGCAGAGACCTTCTGTTCAAGCACCAGCCCCATATGATCCTGCTGGGCTTCAGCAGCTGAATGGCCTCTTGATTCACTCTGATGGGCTGCCCATGGAGCATCCCTTTGCCCAAGCCATGGTACTGCAACACTACGGTCAGGAGATGCAAAGCCAGGGAACACATTGGTATTTTCACCCAGAGTTGTAATGCATATTGCTTGGCTAGACCCAGAGCCCAGTGCTCTCTAAGGCAAAAATCCAGGGCATAGGGAATTGGTCTTATCAGTATCTATCTCAGGACACTGCTATAAAGAAACATCTTTCATTTGTTACCATCTAGGCAGCACTCTGAGGCTAGTAACCACAGCAACAAAAAAGTAAATAGGAAAAACAAACTGCAATGAATCAATGGCTTCAAAGAAGAGCCATAGGGGAAGTTTTCCTCCACACCCTTGCATACACTCCAGCCCCTGTCTGATTTTATCATCTTCACAACAGCACATATTCAAACAGCAGTAGTTCAGATGAAAGCTTTTTCCACTCTCAGTCTCAAGGAATTTAAGTGTTTAAAAAAATAAACAAACTGAAGAACAGCCTTCCAGTATATCACCACAAATACCATGACACTGTTGAACTAGAGGAAACAGGCAGGTAATTACACACAACACTACATACCACCAAACTGACACTAAGAGGCTGTAAGAAGGTAGCTTTAGGGTCTAGTGATCTGAAGTTAAGGTGGATTTCAGCTTAAAATTCTTGAAGTCACACAGAGCTGGCAGAGCAGGCTTAGAACATTGTACCTCCAGGCTGGTGCCTGCCTGCCATGCAGCTCACATGAGGTCACTTGAGCACCTCCATGGTGCCTTCAGCACATCAGTGTCCTCCAGGGATCTTTCCACTCTTCCATGGAGAACTTCACCATGAAAAGGCATCTCATCATTACAACAGCCACCGGGTATACCCATAGAACCACAGGAAAGTTTAGAAGCAACAAGGACTTGCAAGGTGGTCTTTCCTTGGGGGATGCTTGCACCTACAAATGAGCTGGTTCAGTGATCAACCAGCTGCCATTCACCAACTTAGTTTTGACAGTGACAATAAAAGTGACAGTGACAATAAAAGACCAAACATCTACCACGTCAAGTGACATTTTTCTAGCAAAAGGCCATCTTGAGCACTGTAAGCACAGCTTGCACAAGAGGCTTGCTTTGCAGATGCATCCAGGTCAGGGGGCAGCTGGAAATGGACCGTGGTTTCCCAGTCACAGGACAATGTGCTACTGTCTCATTCAGCAGTCAAATCCTTTGTGCATTCCCCTCCACACTGTGAAGCCAGTGGCTTGCAAAACAGATCAGTGTCACACTCCAGAAACAAGGCTACCCACATGCTCCCTTCCAGATGAGGAGAATAGGCTGCATACTTGTTTGCTGCTCCTTCCCCAGACTTATCAAGTAGTCAGACATCGCTCTGGCAGAGCGAGACTGAATGGAAAACAGGCAGAAGAAAAGCTCAGAGGCAAATTCCATCTCCAGCTGTGGAAAGTTGTTTGCCAACATCACCTGCCTGGAGCACAGGCAGAACCATTCTACCACATCCTACTTCTTGGCTTTGACATGTTCCCAAGGCAGTCAGTGGGACAGTGGCCTTCCAGAAGAGCCTCTGCAATTCCTTAGCTTTCATCTGGGGATCAGGCACTTGAGTGCACCCCAAGCTTAAGTTGTTTAAAATGAACTCAACTAAGTCACAAATTAATCAAGTTTGCTCTTAGAATACCACTTGATAATTATAGCAAGCAGCAGGGCCATTAGCATTCAGTAGTATCTTCACTCTAGGGATCTGCCCAGTCAACATAGTTCCTATGCAAGGAATTGGGACAGACACTGAACTACCAACATTGACTAAGGGCAAGTCCCTATGTAGCTTTCCTGCCACCTCAA
>JAUBOD010000762.1:2456072-2468126 GCA_032353885.1 Nothura maculosa | reverse complement strand
ATAATTAAAAGCATATTTGTATTGCTAACAATGATAATGGTACCATATCTATTACATGTGCTTGCTTCAGCTTTCTGAGGCCTCTACCAGCTGGTTATCATCTTCCCAGGCTCATCAGAATAACACAGGTCTGCAAAACTGAGCCACAGTATCTGGCTTCGGAAAGACTTAACATTTCCTCTTACTGCTTGAATACACAGATAACCCCCGGCAACACTTGCTTCCAGGGCAATCCGACCAGAATTTGGGACTGCATCTGTGTAAGGAAATACTTTGGGAGGCCAGTGTTTGGCTTCATTGACAGATTTCAGCAGACTGGGAGGTCTCTGCCTCCCTTCCATCAGGACAGCTCTGCAGAAGCTTTGCAAAGAGAAGAGCAACAGTTGGAAACCTTGGTCTAAATCACTGTGCAAAACTCCAGTCCCAGAATCCAGCTGTGTGCATCAAGATTTGATCAACCACAACCAGCAGGGCACATAACAGATTTTAGAAAACATGCATTGCGGCTACTTGGCAAGCAAGTGCTTAATGGGTGGTCAGTGTTACTAGGTGGTTGGCTATAAGAAGTTAGTGTCCGAAAGATCAGAGGGCCTTGCTTCTTTTGAAGCACAGACTCGGTTACACAGTCCCAATGCCCTGTCATCTCCAGCACTGGTGGAATATCCTGGGGCTTCATGCCCAAAATGCAAGGTTAACCAATCCTTCAATGAACCCCCAGGTTCCCACTGCCTGTCACAGCTCCAAGTACAAACAGAAAAGGAAAACAAACAGATCTTTCGTTTCCTTCCTGCATTTGAACTCTTTCCCTCTCCCTGTGTTGTCAGCTGCTCTGCTCTGTCCCCTGCGGAGAGGCAAGACCAGTATCCACAGCACCCTTTGCAGGTCAGTGCAACCCCTCTGTGATCCTGACAGCAAAATTCTGCCCTCTACAATGTAGCTACCTTTAGAAGAATCTGCAGCAAGCTTGAACTCATTCATTATCACAAGTGACTACAGCTCTGAAGTTCTGCACATCAGGCTCTAGGCAATCTAAACAAAATGATACATCTACACTAGCAAGGACAGACCTATGTACTTTATTACCCCAATATTCACATTTCTCCTTCTGTTCCTTTCTTACGTCCCAAAGATGCTGTGACTCTCTCTGCAATTAAAAAGAGCATAATCATTTCTTGCATACCTGTCCTGGAAGAACGCAGGAAAAGATCCATAGACCTGTGTAGAGGACAAGTCTGTCCACCTGCTCTATTGCCAGCTATGGCAGCTCCAAGTTGCCAGTGTTTTGTAACTTTCTCCTTTTTATGTTCTGAGTTTTGTTTTCAAACTATGCAAAGACTCAATTCTGCACAGGAATCTGTTCCAGAGCACAGAATTTAACAGGGTTTTATTTTCAGCCTCTGGCAGGAAGATCAGAGGGTTCTCGTCAGTTTTTTACTGCATCTTGTGCCCCCAAGGACAGGAGGCTGCCTAGTACCAAAATAACTCTAGACTAAAGAATATGAAACAGCAGCACTGCTCAAGGGGCCACAAGGATGACTAGTTCTAAACAGACCATGGCTTGTTTCCTTCTCACTGTCCTTTACCTTGGTGGATTTGATGTCATCTAAAGGTCAGTGGTTCCCCTCAGTAACTCAAATCCAGCTCACAAATCCAGCTTGCCACTGACCAGTGTCAATAGCATACAAGTAATCATCTCTGTTTAGTGCAGGCCCTGAACTAGTCAAAAGACAGCCAAGTCTCTCTGAATTTAGGAGACAAAGTGTGAAAACACAAACTCACCTCAGCTACCTTTGTCCCTCATTTAGGGGAAGGCTTCCAACAGATCTGAGATGGTCCAAGGCACTCAGACCTCTAAGTTTTAAGTGGACCAAATGCTGCCTGGAAGTACTCTAGGCCATGGAAAAGAAAGAATTGATCTTATCGCGCATTTTAACTTGATAAAGTCAAGGGAATGTCTGCAAGGCAGCTTCCTCCAAACAAAATAACTACCTAAAAATGATTTACTGTCTGGAGGGCAAAACTCAATACAGATGGATTCTTAACTGTGGCCAAAGCTTAATATTCCTGGTAAAAGGGGAACAGGTCCAAAGGATCTTCTTGGCCTCTATAACACACCTCTTATTTGGAGAAATCATTGAGTAGCTCCCCAAAGCAAAGGCTTCTAGTGAAAGGCAATCCAGGACCTTTCAGTTCTACATGCCAGTTCTACTGCATAAGTAATCCTTCCAGCTTAAGGAACATTGTGCTTAACTTTTCCCATGGCTATCTTACACCATGATAACACGCACATATATCTCTAAGCCTTCACTCTGAAGGATGCAAGAACTGCATTAGTCCATTCTCCTTGAGGAAGATTCACACCAACTTAGTTTTCTCTATACTTGTCCCTGTCCGAGTCATGCTTGTTATCCAGAGTTCAATGCCATGTCCTAGATTTGAGCTTGCCAGCACTCATCACTGGCAAAATCTCCTCAAGGCAAACCCAGAGTCACTGGTGTCTGCAACCACCTCACACACAAACATTCATGTCTCACATATTCCAGTTGCGTGTGGGAGTCCAATTGCTTTCAGAGTCCAAAGCCAGGAAAAGCAGCACAGCTTGAGGTATTTGAGTTGTTACCATACAACAGGATTAATTTTAATCCCAGCTGCATAATGTACCAAGCTGTCAGCAAAACCCACATGCTACTGCCAGACAGCTTTATTTACTGCATTTCAGGGACTATATGCGCACTGAGCAGGTAGAAAAGAATTTAGCCATAGCAGAAAGCACAGGTTTCTTCTTCCTTGAGGAAGAATAAACATTGGAAAGCATTTAAACTGGCACAGGGTGACATAGTGGGGGGGTAAAAAGTCACTAGAAAAATCTTAAGAGCTATTTAAATTATACCTCTAAAATAAGAGATCAAATAATCAATGCTAGCTTCTACATACAAAGCAAGGTAAGAAATAGTAATAAAGTATGCTAATTCCACAGAAATGCACAACAAAACAAGAATGAATTTTCAGAAACGGAGACCTGGCCAGCAGTTGTGCCAGGTTTAAGCAGGACAACTTGCTGTCAGCACAGTCAGGTGTACTCAGTTATTCATACTGACATTCAAGGCCTTCTATGGCATATTCTGTATCTGAATAGAGGATGAGCATGCAGCTGAAATGGTCCCCAGAGTTTTGTGGTATTATGTTACTGCTCTGAGGCTTTCCTCCTTGGAGACACTTATATTGCAGTAGTGTGAACATCGACATTCCCTATCAGCAAGATTCAAAAGGGTTCAAGGATCGTGCAACTGCTCAGAGCAGTACCTGACCATGCACTTAATTACTTGAAGAGGATCCTTAGCCTTTCCCTTACTTTTTCCTTCCTCCTGGTTCCTACAGTAGAGAGATCAAGCAAGCATAGGACAACAAGACATCCCCTCAGGCTAGTGCATTTTCAGTAGTATTTCCTCAAGCACTAGCAACCGGCTCCCTTGGCTGCTTCAGGACGTGGGAATATTTGTTATGGAAAATTTGTACAACACCACAACAGGGCCAAGAGCAGCCTACACAGATCCTCAGTTAAACTCAGCAGCTGGCACAAAGCATATTCTCTTTAACTAAATTTGACCAGCAGAGTTCAACAGGTCGCTGAACAGAATTCAGAGACCTCCAACCAACATGCCTTTCCATTTCCAGACAGTGAACTAGCAGGACACCAACTTAAATTAGTCAGGGACTACAACTACAGAATAGTATACACAAGTATCCTGACCTGCACTGGAAAGGCATTTTTCAGTCAAGAACACCCACATTTCCCTATCATTCCTGAAATGCTTCTCCTCAGAACTCTGCTCACGCACTGTAGAGCGTCTCTTAATGCAAACTCACTCCATTTACTTACCTCTAAAGTAAGATTTTCAAAATACACTAGTTTTAAATCTACTTGACCTTTAATTAAATTGATTATAAGCTCAGACATTTTAACCCTTCACTATTTGCTCCTCAGAAAGATGGTTTGAAGGCAAGTTGTGGAGATGAGATCCCGCCTCAACAAATTACAAAAGCTGCGCGCTGGCATGACTCTTGGCACATCATCTTTCTCTTTGGCCACCTTGATGGTGACCAAATAGGACTATAGTGATGTAGTTGCATTTGCAGTATCAGGACACCACAGTCAACAAGAGTTTTCTCCATAGGGAAAAAGTCTATTGCTAGGGGACAGGAAATGAAGACTTCAAGTTGAACCAGACTGCTGTCTTCAGGTTTCAAATTTCAGCTAATTCTGGACCCTGCTCAGTCCATGCAAACCTAGCAGCATTTAAGGCCTCTTGTATCTATTCTTAAGTTTCTTGCAGCATGAAGAGCAACTTAAGCTCTGCTTCATTCTTCTCGCTGCAGAAGTTACCTACAGGCAGAGTACCTATAGGTATAGCCTACTGCTATCCTGATAAAGCAATGGTACAAAGAGCATTCATAGAGCTTAGTGGCCCAGCTAGTACTTCAAATAAGGCATCCATCATTCTCCAAAGCCAACTCAAGCCAAGGTGAAGACTAAACCTCCCCAATCTTTGATCTTGTAAATTTTGATCTTCAGAAGAGACATAGTGTTTCCTAATGCAGATGGATACTTTAAGACAGTCAAAACTGAAAAAAAGAAGCAATTGAGCTGGTGTGCAAAGACAGAGGAACAAAAATACAAGTCTTTGACTTTCCACTGACTAAAAAGTGTCTTTCCTGGCTACAACAGTCTTTGGCTAAGACTTGAAGCACAAAAAGCAATTGACTTGAGGAAAATCCATTATCTCCAAGCTTCAAAAAAGGAAGGCATATATAAACAGCAACTTCTGGAAAGCTGGTTGTTTAAAAGTTACTACCTTGCCCCTGCAGCTCAGAACCTACTCCACAGATACAGTCAAGCAACTGATTCCTCTTACCAGTGCAAAATTTTAAACAAGGATGTAGTTAAACAAGGATGAAGGTCTCGAGCAGCTTCTGGAAGAATGTTAACACTTGGCCTTAAAATAGATATTAAGCTGATAAGTTGCTTGGCTCAAAGATGCTATGAAATCATCCTCCTAAGTGCTAGAAGGGAACAAGATGGATGTAGAAGTATCTCTTCCAATGTTCTAAGTGGTATAAATTTAAATCTTTCCCCTTCCTTTCTCTTTGCTTACCTATTAATCCAACTATTGCAGACACTTAGGGAAGAGTATCACATGGCCTTGGAATCAGGCAAACCAAATGTAGCTTAGGTACAGAGGTAGGTTAATACTGGTTATAATACATAAGACACAACTGTTTCTTGCTCAGAGGGCTGAAGTAGTTTGTGCTTTCCTGATATTCTGCCCTTCTTCCTCTGCAAGGAAGGCTTTTACTTTTTGGGATTCCTGAAGAAATCAAGGGAAAGTCTGGTACAGCAATAGCACAGGAAATGAATCAATATTTCTGGAGCTGCATCAGACCGTACCAAAAGTTTACTAGCATATTCCACCATGGTAATTGGTGGGAAGTCATCTAACTAGATGAGGATACCAGAGTTCTTCTTCAGTCCTGTGGCAGCATTGCTCTTGATGTGCCACTTGACTTATATCTAAGTTTTCCATTGCAGTCCCTTTGGGCCAAAACCTGCCCCAAGAGCAGGGCAGATGACATATTTAAGACGTTATTCAAGAGTTGAGTTTCAACAAGAGTTATTAATGAACACAAGATTTCCTCAGAGGAGTGAGTTGTTTCTGTAGTCTAAGCCAATCTTCAAGAGAGGAAAACTACAGCTCAGTGGAAGTTCATTACTGCTGTGCAAGGTTAAAGCAAGCCATCAATACACGTTAACACTTCTTTGCTTCTGTTCAACTGCAGACGTGGCATTTGAAGCTGAAGCCATGGCAGAGATTAGAGTTTTTCTTGCTCAAAAGGAGAAAATACCAGTCCCTAAACTAAGAATACTTGGATTCCTTTATTGTCTCATCTGAAAAACATTAGTGCTCTGTTCTTGGCTCCTCAACTGTAAGAAAGCTACTTGAGGCATTTGATCCAGTGCCAAAATCCATTTATTTGGGTGCTTGTAACCTGGTTTAAAACTCATAAGTCAAGGGGATCTTGTGCTAATTCATATTATGTTCTGGTCTAAGCTTCACCTGGCCAGTTAAACCAGATACAAAAAATAAGAAAATAAGGTGACTTTTAGGAAAACCAAGCAAGTTACTTGTACTGGATGTGTCTAAAGTTTTTCTTTGTTTTTAAATTAGATGCTTTATGAAATAGCAAAAAAAGGCTGACTTGCTTCTCCTACATCCCTTGAGAAGCACTGTTCTTGAAGCTGGCTCTATTCTTTCTGAAGGGAAGTGCTACCCTCTAGTGGGATTGCCTGGGAAAGGCTTTTGAAACATGTTTCCTCCCCCACACCCGCCCCCCCACACCCCTCAAAACAGAAATTAAAGCTGTCATACTCAGAAATACTTAAACTTAGCATTTAGCATCAGTTAGGGAAATCATAAATCTCCCAGACTGTTACCAAATGACCAGCTGTATCCTACCCACGCTTACCATAGTTCAAAGCAAATGCAGCAGCAACTGCAGGTCTTGAACCAAGAGGCTACCCTAAAAAACCCTTAAGGTTATTATAGATCTACTTCAAGGATATATTATTTTCTCAGAGAAGCATCCAACCTGCCTCCACCACCTGCTATACCCAGGTTTGCTTGGCAAGGCAGGAGGCCCAGATATTTGCAACCTAGTGTTAAATGCTGAAGTGTCACTATCACTACAACACTTCATTAGCTCCTTGGAGGGAAAGGAGGGGATAACTGGAAAAAAAAGTGAGTCACACTTTTGCATAGGTCACCTCCTGCCCAAATAGGAGATTAGAGAGAAAAGGAAACCGCTGTAGAGATGCTTGAGACCTACCATATTCTCCAAAGACCAGGTATGTGTACTTCTGACGCTGCACAACCCAGGAGACAACATTCACACCAAGCCAGATCAGCAGCATCCCCAGCGTGGCATCAAGGATGAAATTAATGAGATAACTAAAAGCAGAAGAAAAAGCCATTTTGGAAAACTTTAAGATACAGGCTTTGGTTATGATCTTAAATCTACACAAAACAATGAAGATCTATATCAACAGGAAAAGAGAAAAACACAACAAACAAAAATCAAATTCTCCACTTTAAGTAGAATCCCTTAGGTAAAATTTCTGTAATATGGATATGGAGTAAATCTAACAGCAGCAATTGCTTAGTTTAAGAGTCCCTTAAGCAGAGAAGGGAACAGGCTCCACCAACTCCCTGGTCCAATTCATTTGTTCATACATTATTAAATAATTTGGGGGGTAATTCTTAACCAAAATTAACTCAAGGATTAACCTCTTGACATCATCCTCTGCTCTGGACCTGATGAGGTTGCCTTGCTGCTTTGAATGTTTAAGTTCCACTTGAAAGGGTGCCAGAGCTCAAGAGACCTGTAGGACCTTCTAACACAGAGCTTTTACATAGCGTTTTAGTAACCCCTGAAAGATCATCTCCAACTCAGATGGATTTTTTGGCAAGCTTCATTTTTGGAGTCTTTCTGCTAGATCTGGCCAGATTTCTACAGCATGAAGAAAATGCCAAGCACAGTTACAGAAATGAATGGAAACATTTCCTTTTTCATAAATTGATAGGACCTAAGAATCATCTTTCAATATCCACTCTGAAAAGATGACTTAAAGTTTTGATATAATCTAAGGCTCAGACTAGCTTACTGAAGCATTCACCTGTAGAAATTGGAGTACTCCAATACAAACAAGGCTCATGGTAGTTTGTCTTGGGAAGAGTACATAGACTAAGAGCCTCAAAGTCCAAGGAAAATTTTAAGCCGCCTTGTTCAGAATTACAAACCAAGCAGTAGAGGAAAAAAGTACACACACAAATAAAACTGAAGGACACTGTACAATCTCAAAGGATTTTGTTTTAAAATATCGCCTGTTTAAAAACAATCATGATGAATCAGTTTGTAGGCTATATTTAGTCCCAGTCAGTCTTGTGAATGTTTAAAGAAATATCTAAGTGCAGCACTTCAATATATACAAAGGAAGAAGTGAGAGCCTGAAGATTTTTAATAGCATTTTAAGGCCTGAAAAGTTATTCAGATGAGGGCAGAAATAACCCCGCAACTAAATTTGTAGTTACCAGGCAGATAGATTGAAAAGGGAGATTTTGACTAGATCTGACCAGGAAACTGCAAAAACAAGATAATCTAGAGCCTAAAAATAAGGTCACCATATTCACCTCCACCTAGTACTTCAAACATTTCAGTTTCTACCATATATGACACTTTCCAGTAGTGTTTGGTCCCCTTTCTACAGATTCAAGGCATCAGTGCAAGCACCTTGAATACTTACAGAGAACAAGGGTCCTCTTCAGTGAGATCAGACAGAAAAACATTAGCAAAGTGGATGAAAAGTGCACCTATTGCTTGCTTGGAGGTGTCATAAAACCTGAAGTTAAAGGTTAAAACAAGCAATAAAATTGGTACTAGAATATCATCATCTGCCACCCAAATAAAGTCCCCAAACTGATATACTTTCCAACAAGATTTTCATGATTCTCCAAAATCATGCAGGGTGAAAAGTGATAGTTTGGCAGATCCAAGTAATTTAGAGAAGGGAACAAACACACACTTCAGCACTTTAGGAAGTCTCAGATGCAGATCTGCGAAACTAAGGACTTTGAGTTGTTTAGGAGACAGGCCAGGTGAGGCTATGAGGCTGTCCAGCAGATTGGAGAGGACCATAACCCTGAAGCCTAGGTCACCTGCAGCAAAACAAGTCTGAGGAAACTAGACAGGACTTCTTACTTCTAGGGATTACCAGCTAAGTTTCCTTGGGAAAAGACAAAACAATTTAGTTTAATAACTCAACATGGAATATTCAGAAAGCTGCAGTATCCAAGAAAACAATACTGATTAATGCATTTAAGATCCAAATTAAAAACCTTACCATATCCTCCAGGGACGTCTCTCTTCCTTTGGTTCCTTAAATCGTTTTACTACAGGAGAAATAGAGAGGTTAGGTTAACCAGCAGGCTGAAGACACAGAAGACAGGTCTGTGCAGTCTGTGCTGATTTTCAACACAGAAGTAGTCATATTTTGAGGACCCTCAGCACTTAGCAGTCTAAGGTTAAGCAGAACCAAAGCACCTGGCTTCAAATTAAGCAAAGAACGGCACCCATAAGTCAGAAAGCCAAATGAGAGCTATTTTTGGAGGTAGGCACATACTTCTCACCTTCAACAGCCCATCATTTTACACTGCTGGAAGTGGCCTAAGAACTCCATCACTACCTACCAACACCAACAATTATACACTCAAACTGAAAGTCCTGGCATTGCCCAAGAGCCCATTAACTTTTCAAGTCACAGGATCATGATAAATCCATCTCCTAGCCACAGCTCTCTGCACAGGATGACCTTCCAGAAGCAGGACCTGGCGCACACCTCTAGCATAAAGGTACCAGTGCATTACAAGGTGGCATGGCTAGCTGGAGGTAGTGCTAAAACACTGTTCAGTTACACATTCTGTCTTTCAACTGGCTGCTGCTAGAGAGAGCTTAAGAAGTAGCAGGTAAAATGCTGTGGACAAGCTAACCTGTAGCTACAGACCTTCCGCCTCAAATAGAGGAAGTATAATGGAAGAGATGTGATGTCTACTTATTTACAGTGGAAAAACATCAAGTTTCTGAAGCCTCAAGCTTAAATCATGACTAACCACAAGCTGATAGAAGCAGATCTGTAAGTATACCCAGGCCAACACCTTATTTAGCCAGAATGGGACAGAAAGCCAGCATTTACCATCCTAAATCCAGACACTCCATCATAGCACATCTCAAGACAGAAAGCTTCCTGCTGGGCACAGCCTGAGAAATATGGCTTTGATAACACCCAGCCTGAGCTGCAAAAGAGGTATTTCAAGCAACTCTTCAAGGAGTTTGGAAGGAAGGACATCTTGTAGCCCCTTAGGTGTCCTCATCCACATAAATCCTCCAATACTGGACTGGCTATCACAGTTATGATCTGGACTTTTCCCAGTTACTAACTGGAGATAGAAGTGTTTTGTTTTGCTTGTTTTTTTGTGCGCTCAGTTCTGGTCATAAGCATTGCAAAATGTTTCCACAGATCCAGTTAACTTGTCCTGGAGAACTGACAAGAGCATCCATGCTTTACCTATATTCAAACAGCTTTTACACGTGCAAATCACAGCAACTACAAAGTGCCACATCATATGCAAAAGTCAGCTTGGATGGCTTAAATATCAATTCATCTTAGATCCCGTTTTAGAAAGTACTAAACTCCCTTCTTTTAAAGCCTGTGGGTGCTCTGGAACAAACTGCCCTGGAAGAGGCAGTTCAGCCACACTGAACTGACATATTTAAAGAAACAAAAAAGGCTTTTTGGATATTAAATGTGGATGTTAACAGCTGCATCTAGAGCTAGATGCTGCATTCACTGCCACTCTCTGTGATACTACCTCAAAGCTTCAGGCAGAAACAGGGGGTTCATGCACCAGAGCTTGTCTCAGCTGCTGCAGCGCCTCATCCCCTCAAAGGCACTAATGAACCCAAGATGTACAGCAGATTAAATTCACCAGTTCAACACGTCAGCTTGAACAGGATTCAGAGTCAAAATAATGAGCTGTGATATTTTTTGGAGATGAGAATTGCGCTAAAAATACTGAATGAATGGAAAAAGTTAATTCAGTGCATTCTCTATTCCAATCAGTCTGACACAGCACACGGGCAGATCCAACTATTCGGTAGTGCCATCTAGTGGAAATGGGAGCCTAAAAGCATCCAGACACATCAATATGACTGTACATGCAATGTACAATTCTGCCAGAGCATAAACCCTTGGGATGGTGTCTGTAGGTGGTGGTTGCCAAATCCTCCTAAATCTACCAGGAACACCCCATAAAGTTACTGGTCAGATCATCTGGGATGAGTACAACAAATGTAATCAGATTATTCCTGCAAACACCAAAAACAGGTGATCAGCTAATCTATGACACCAAGTGTTTTTGGAGCACAATGGTTTGCCTCTAAAAAGCTACCAGAAGATAGACCAGATATGCAGCATCCTGCTAGTCTGTCACCTTCAGCCTCATAGTTTCACCTACACATATTCAGCCTTTAAGTTTATAGGCAGAAAATGACTTTTCCTCAGTGCTGACAGTTATTGGCACACACAGACACTTCCCAGGGCTCCACAGCAATAGAAAGACAGTGTGCCATGGATGAGAGCAGAGCCATCAGGGTCTACCTGCTCTTCAGTGGGCCAAGGAGATGCCATTAAAGATGAGTTTCTTTGCACCTCTTGGGAAGAAAGGAGCATATGTAACCCTCTGGTCCACCTTAAGTCACCTACAGTGCTGAGAGGCACCCCACCAGCACAACACTTAACATAATTTGTTACCCATCTCTCTGCTTCCATATATTCACTTCACCCATCTGTCAGTCTTTCAGGAAATGAAATCAGAGAGGTTAACACCTTCTGTCCACATAGATGGTTTCCTGTTAGAATCAGAACCTAGTCCAGGTCCACCATGGTAGCCAGTACCATGGGCATCCTAAAAAACACTCACAGGGAAGTTTACTCCACATTGGGAACCTGAAAACCTTGCTTTGTGATATATGTGCACATTTTTGAAAGATGAGGACTCAGCTTGGAGCCACATCATTGGCAGGTTTTTCAGCCCCACAGGGAAAACCCTGAAAGCACAAGCCATGCAGGTTCCACATGCACAAAGTCAAACAGACCTTCAGGGTCCCAAATTTCTCCCCACTAGGGTACTAGCATTTCCTTCCCTCACTCTTCATACGGAAGGTGACGCTGTGCATCCTCAGAAGCTGTGTTGTCTTTCTCTTCTGGAAAAAAAATCCTAATTGTATGAGAGAATATACTTGATATCACTAAAAAAAGTCTTAACTGATAGAGAGCAAACAAGGATTTTTCAGCACCAATTCCTAAGAGGCAATTTGAATTTCACTCAGAGACAAAAAGACTTATGGACTAAGAGCTGCTCAGAAGCATCTAAACTGAACCCAGAC
>JAUBOD010000762.1:2442754-2455972 GCA_032353885.1 Nothura maculosa | reverse complement strand
GCAATTTGAATTTCACTCAGAGACAAAAAGACTTATGGACTAAGAGCTGCTCAGAAGCATCTAAACTGAACCCAGACTAGTCCAGTTCACAAAGCAGAGCGCTGTGCTGAAGAGGAACTGCAGGCAGCTGACCATTAGTCCTACTGCAAGAGCATCAGTGATGATTTTCATTGTTTTCTTAATGAAAAGTGACAGATTATGTACCCACAGCCACTCAGGCTAGAAATACAGTAATTCAGTGTGATAAGATGACAAGTCAGAGGTAAGAAGTTAATGGTGTGGTGCCTTGTTGAACATAGCTTGTCATGCCTCATTAGATTTAAGAGAGTTATCTGAGACTGTGTAATTATCAAAGACAGTAAAACCGTTGTATTAAAGATAAAAGCTAGTATTATAGAGAAATAATTAACTGCTTAATAGGGCATTTACTGTGTGGAGTTGAAGCAGGCTGTCTCTGAATTAAACAAGAAAGCCAGCCAAGATTACTGGAGCTTAAATGGGCAGTAGAGTAGTTCAGTAGCTGTGACCCAGAGGTTACGGGTGATGCTAAATCCACATAAAAATGGCTCCAGGTCTTTGAAAGCTCAAGGAGCTGATAAAAACCTTCTTTGAAGGGCACTGCTTCTTTTGTGCTTTGGGAGCACAGCAGGGCTCCGGTAACAGCCATCTGAACAGCAACTGGAAAATGCCCCCTCTCTTCTAGCCCACGCAGAAATACAAGCCATGAGGTTCCCAGCTACCTGGGAGCTGCATAGACACATACTCATTAGTCAGGATTGGCAAAAGGCTAAATACCCTTTTTGCTCTCCTTATAACATACACCACATTTTTCTATCAGCTCTGGGCAAGGATTGTTGTTACAGTTGTTCAGACAGACAATATTAAGAAAAATCTTTGCATTCTTATGCATGAAGCAAGCAAATAAACAAAGAGTTAACCACTTCTTCCTTCCTCTAATCACAGAACGATATGGAGGGAACCACTCATTTCATTGGATTAAGAGAGACTCAATTATATTTTAACTCTGCTTCCCTTTGCAACTCTGCCCACATATAAACCAAGCCAGATGCAGCCAAGCAGCATTTTGTACACTCTACAGCAAAGCAATACTCTCAAACTACCAGTTACCACCATCTGGACCACATTATGGGCCAGGAAACTACAGGTGTCCAGGCTGCAGCAGGTATTTACTTCCTATAGTCACATGCTAGTCACCCCTTCAGTTTGTAAATCTTTGGAGTTGTACCCCCAATCTCATCCGGAATCTCCCTACAACATCAATAAATGGAAAACTAGCTCGAGTAACATCTGAAAGTAAAATTCACATGAAGGTAGAAAAAAATTTATGGAGGAAGCCAAGGGAAAAGAAACTAGCTAATGATGACTATCTGACTTCAAAGTCAACTCTGTAACAATTATTACTAAATAATATTTAAAGCAAGCAAGATTGAGAGGTCAGTCTCAATTCACTTTACCAACTGCATAAAGCAGGATGTTTACAGCATGTTGAAGGCAAGTCCCAGCTTCATTTACCTCATAGAAATCAAATTCTTTGACAACTTTAAGTTTGGTACCCGCTCATTGACAAGTTTTGAGAAGTTACCCAAATGCAGCAGTTAAGAGCATAAGCATCCACATTTTCTTTGGACTTACTGGGGTTGGACATCAGCTTAAACTGTTTATTGAGCCTTGGAAGATAAGGAACCACATCAGAGGTATGTGCATAAGAGCCTATCCTCTAGTTTTGAGGCAGGGAAGTATGCCAGCAGCTCTACGGGACTAATGTAGCGACCAAGTAGAATATAGTCTGACAAACACGTTGATAGCGAAGGAAATATTGACATTTAAGTCAAGCAGAAGTCATTGAAGAGATACTTCAAGAGTTGCACAAGTCCTGCATAAACAGCTTTAGTTCTTAAGCACAGGAAAAAAAAAAAAAAAATCTTTGGACTGACTCTTCTAGGATGTTTAACACTTGCATTCAGAAAAACATTCCCAGGGGACTTCCTGAAAAAGTAAATCTTAATACAGCAACATAAAGAAAGCCAAATCTGAAGATACTGAATCTTTCCTTTTTTAGGTCCAAGTCTTCAACTAGTGGGATGCCCATAACATAGGGCCACTGAGTTGGAGAAATGTGAATTTAAAACTGCTCTATTATCCTCCTTTGTTTATTGATTCTACATCATAATGAGCTGCTGTACCTCACTAAATACGCACTGTCCAGTCTTAGTGCTTATGTTCACCCTTCAGAAGCTCAAACAAGGCTTGAAATCATGGAGACAGACTAATTTATAGTGACTGCAAGTTGAAAGAAGTGTTGAAAAATTGCCTAAGGCTAAAGAAACTTCAATAAGCATCAAGGCTTCGAATTATCAGATAATGGCATGAAAGGAAGCACCTGTTGAAGCTTCAGAAGATGCTGCAAGCACAAAGAAGTCAAGCATGAAGGTCCTTTAAGCATTACTGTTACATCTATGTGCAGCCATATAATTTCAAAGCCCGAGTCAAGCAAGAGGCGTATGATCTCCCATTCTTGAAATACGTTTTCACATCTACTGCATTTCATGCTTGTAATATTGATGGCCTGCAGAGTTGTACTTTTTAATCACGAAGCAAAGGTACCTGGTGTTCCAAGAGCAGCCTATCGAGTTGCATCAAGTCAGCTTCCCCTTTCATGGCAAAGATAAAGTAAATGGCATATACTTCTAAAGCAAGGATTCCACAAGTTGGTTTGAGATGCTGGATGAAACAAACCTGAACTCCCCACACCCAAGGATGCCCCACTGTACCTATTTCAATCTGATAGAAAACTGCTCCACTTAAGTGCCAATTAACATTAAATATGGATATTAGCAGCAAAATAGTTCACACTATAATGTCAGAAATGCATTTTTCTTCAGAAACATAAAAGGAGGATGGGGAGGGGCGGGTTCCAGGACAAAAAAAGGAATCTCCAAGTTCTAGTCTGTTGTCACTGCTCCAAAATTTCACACAATTCATGAGAAATACTTCTCTTTTACATTACACTCAAAAATCTTTCTAAAAAGTACTAAAGCCTGGTCTGAGAAGTCTGAGAAAACTCAGAAACAGCTTGTGAAACTCCTCTATCCCTTTCTTCATAGAGGAACACAGGGCTCTGATGCTTGCAGTGCAGCCCTGCAGCTCATCCCATTGGAGAGCTCTATACACCAAGTGAAGATGTTCAGTACATGAAAGATAGGCCCCCTGTAGCTGAGGTTTACTGCACAGTGAACTAGGTGAGGGGGACAAAAAGAAGTCTCGCCTTGAGGAACACAGGCTGTGCCAAGAGCACCATCACCACAGCATACAGCATGGGCATACGGTAGTGCCTGACCAGGAGGTCTTGTGATACCAGAAATCTCAGAGAAAAGGATGGGCAGATGGGAAGCAGCTGTTCCTAAAAGTTAGGAGACAGAAGAAGGCCAACCCCACTAAACAAAAGCAATTGAAGCAGCACTGAATTAACACCAATTCTTGAATTGGCATCCTCATAAATTACCACTCTCCCCCTACTTGGCTCTGGTTACCGCTAACAAAGCCATAAAGTTAAGCAAAGGGGAAGGAAGATGAGTGGCCATTTAAAAGAGAAATACTCTTCCCAAGGCTAAAAAAATAAAGGAAGAGCAGGAAACAAAACACTCCAAGGCCCTTCCTATTCTGCCCTGGACAATAATATTCATCTACACTTGGAAGTCCCCAAAGATCATCAGGCTAAGACACAACTAGGTTTCTGAGTAGGGATCTCTGAAATATTAAAAAAATAAAAAATAAAAAATTGAACCCCCCCAAAACACATTTGAGAGATGAGACCCTGAGTACATAACTGTAAAGAGTCAGAAAACTAAAATATAAAAATCTAGGAAGAACTGTCTCCATAGTTTATCCTTTAGGAGAACATTAATACCTTAACACCAACTGCCAACTAACAAAAGCTGGACAGTTATAATGGTTTCTCAATTCAGTTGAAAGATTTAGCTACCCTAGTTGTGCATAATTCCTTGAAGTTACTCAAGTCTGACAGCGCTGTAGTAACAAACACAATTATAGGATCAGTTAAGACAAGGACAGCACCGATCACCCACACTTTGGGCTGTTCCTCACCCCATTTGTTTGCTTCTCACCTGGTCTGTGTGTAGTGGAGTGCTCTCCCACATGGCCTCCTTATCTCCTCCAATTTTGTGTTCATACAGATCTTACCTGTGTTCCCACATAGAGGCACTCGAGTCACTATCTCAGCAAGGTACTAGCAGTGACCAGGTCACTAGTAACACCTCCCAAAGGACAGCAGATGGCTTAACAGTACATCCCATCTGGATAGGTGCTTACTGTCCCTCCTTGATAGTAGGACCACAATTTGGATTGTATTAGCTGCAGTGGTAGCTAGCAGAACATATACATAAATAAAAGTTTCACAACAAAGCTGAAAAATAAAAGGAGGTAGGGAGTATTTCTCTTGGAAAACGTTGGGCATTTATTAGGATTGCATTTCCTGGAAACTCAAGTTTGATGCACACTGAACCTCCAGAGTAGACTCTAGAGGATAAAAACCTGAAGAGAAGCCTGATATTGCCACAACTAGAACAAGTGCTGTAAAGTTAGTGCACTGAACAATTAGCCCACCCAGAAGTGAGCTCTAGTGTCCAGGCTGGTTATTGTTACCTCTTTTTAGGAGGTGTTAACTAGATTACCTGCCATGAAGTAGTCGCTAGTACCAGGAAGACCACCCCAGGGGCAACATCATGTTACAAAGAGGGTCAGTGCTTTGTTTCCAGTCATTGCAGAAGAAAACTCACAGCTACTACCCAGAGATGAAACAAAAACGCTCTCCTGCCCAAACTCTGCTTTATTTATCTGCAGTATAGTCTCCTATAACACTTTTCCACCTATTTTGCAGGACACACCCTTTCCCAGGCTCAAGGTTTTTTTTCCAAGCCCCAGACAGGAAAAAGTCACCATGCAGGATATAAAGGCTAAAACCCTAGGGCCTGCACTATTCTTAGCCTGAACACACCATCTGAGCAGTCAGACAGCTCGACCTGGGACACAATGGGAGGAAACTGCAGCCACTGTTTGTACAGACTGCCTAGCAGGCTGCTTGTGAGATAAGTGCATATCTGAGCTGGAAAGATTCACAACAGACCCACCATGAGGTCTGCAGAGCAAGACTACCCACCTGCTTGAAGACTCAGGAGACAGAAAGGGGTATTTAAATGAAGAACCTATACAGTAAAGGACTCATAGTTTTAAGTTGAAACTGGTGAACAAGAACTTGGGATTAGGGTGTAGCTGTTTTAGGATCTGCTCCCATCACCTGCATAGATCTGAGAACAAGTCAGGTTGACCTATTCTCCAGTTTTCCGGTATTTACCACCCATATAGGACCCCTCACCTTTAATATGGCACAGCTGCAGCAGTTATTTTGAGAGTAACAGTTTTCTAGGAATACTTTTATAAATACCAACATCTCCTTGAGTTTAGCAGCAAAAATCCTATCAGTTTAAGGAATCAGTGTATTGCAGTGACTTGTGTCCTCTATAGTCTGTACTAGATGTATTTAGCCATTCCAGGTCCCTCCCAAATATCCTTATATCCATGCTTTAAGAACACAAGCACTCGTAGCAAAGCTTGCAGAGGGGATATTTGCAAAAAAGAAAAAAAGTAGTAATAGAAGATACGCTCTAGATTACTGCTGCTGTCAGGACACAAGGCAAGAGGACTGTATAAAGACAATACTAGCTCTTACTGAAGCCAGGATAACCTGGCAATAGCTGCCTATCACCAAGGAAAGTTTATTCCGACATAGAGTACTATGGTTTGCAAGGGAAGCACATGCTGATGGCAAGGTTAGGCATACAGCAGCACCCAGATGGAGCAATGGGCCCATTCAAATCCTGCAAGTCCTGTATGATGCCAGGCTGATGTGGGAGCAAAGAAAATGATTCTGCTTTTTTTAAAGGCATCCCTTCGCAAATTCTCACATAACAGCTGCTCTTCTTTTGTGTGTAGTTGCTAGTTACTTAACCCATCCATCTTTAGTCCCCTATCAAAATTCAGTCTTGCAGGATTCAGCAAGACAAAAAATTACTCCCAGAACCCTTGTCCAGACCCTCAGAGCACCTCCCCATCACTTACCCTCCAAAGCAAGACCAAAGACTGAAGCATTCACCTATCTGGGAGCATTAATGGCCCAACTTAAGACTACACAGTGATCCGAAGTAGGTCTCAGTTTCAAGCTATGCCTCAAGCAGCAAAGGGTGCAGTAGCCCCGTAGGTCTTATTTTTAATGAGATTTTTATGGCTCTTGGCCAGCATTTGAGCGCCTGGTGGTCATAAAGCATACCTTGAAATAACAGCCATTAGTCACATTTTATACATTGAGAACTGGGCAAGGTATTTGATGTCACAGTAAATCTGTCAGAAGACCTGGCTTGGGGCTGGACTCTAGTTCAAATAAAGAGAGGCTTTTTAACTCTTTCTTGGATAAGACAGGCATTAATTTATTCTCAAAGTCCCACTAGTTTCCATGTAAATCACTTGAGAAAATATTTCCCATTTAAAATTCATTTTTCCCCCTTAAGAGCATTAATAAGAGAATAAAACCTTAAGAAAGGAGTGACACAGCTGGACTGGTAATTTAAGAACCACAGTACACAGTTCTCAACCACATTATTAAAGCAGTTAAACTTAACAGATTTCTCCTTATAGCTTTACTTGCTCCATCCCTTAATTGGAGAAGACAAGTTTTGCCTCAAAGTTTCTTACAGAGTGTTAACAGTTATGATAATATCATTAATTTACCATGGGATATAGGACCATTCCAGCAATGAGTTTTGCAGTCCTTGTGTTAAGGGCAGCTACAAAAGCAGTGCTAGCTTGCCTGCTCATTTGTCTGCTTCCTCAACGCATTAATCCCTTTCCAAAGCCAGGACTCTCGCATCCCAAAACCAGCGCACAGCTTTCACTGCTTGATGTAGCTCAAAAAGGTGGCTTCCAAGAACAGGTCAATATAATTAAAATTCAAAAGCTTCATAAAAAGCTGTGTTCAGCTTAACTAAGCACATCAAATGCTGCGCAGATCTCCCAATTTAAAGTGCAATGTGTATTTTCAAGCTTAGCCAGTTTTCAGATGTATTGAGGCAGAAGAAAAAATGTCTGAAGACTGTCACAGGTAGGTTTTGTTTTTTTCCCTTTTTAAACTTAACCCACATACTTACATGTAAATGACTATTACAGTCAAAGCCTTGTACTTCACACTTCCAGAAAGTTAACCTTTGTGGTTTAACAGCAAGGGAAAAGCATCTGCACTGGTAAAGTTTGTATTTAAATATGCGTCAAATCGAGTGCACAGTTTTAGGCAGGTACATTAGAAGCAAGGTCAGCAGCACCTGCTTTACGCTTGCCAAGTCCTGGAGTGCTCTTAAGTCCTTGGCAAGTTTATGTCGGAGCAGCGTGAATGTCTGGATAGATCAAACACCAAGCCTAATGTACCCTTCATTTCTTTCTTCCCCTTTCGGACACATACAATTGCACCTAGCTTAAGAGATTTTCAGCATAAAAGTCAGACCATCATATTGTGAGCACACAGAATAATTCTGAAGCACAGAAACAATGAAGCAATTCGAAGTATGCTCAGCAACAAGCCTAAACACAGCACTGATCCCAGGCTTCACCAGAGCAGGATACTTGCCTGGTTTCTCTGATTGCTGCTGGTTCTGCTAAACCCTTTCAAAATTTAGACACTTCTACATATTGGGAGGTTGCCCTCCATTTTCACTAGCCAGGAACCCACTATGCTGGAGAAAACACAGTGCAAAGATAGTTTTTAAGACCACTTTTTTTTTTTTTTTTTAAATCTCCTCTCCCCTCTCTCCAGACAGGCTATTTTTTTGTATTCACCACAAGTATTTCAATGCTACGATCCTGAGGTCAGTCTGGCAAAATCCAATTCCATAGTCTCGCCTTGGAACAAGCTACTTGGGTCAGAATTACAAAGCATTGCCCTTGTTGCTATAGTTCATCTCCATCACCAGAGATCCTGACCAGAAGAGTCAGCACCATGGTCCCAAACGCACACAACACTGCATCCTAGTGCAAGCTTAAAGCAGGATGCACTGAAGAACAAAAGCAAGAGTTTAGAAGAGTAATAGATGGCCTCAGATACCACCCACACTGTTTGTTATGGAGTAGAGACAAATACATATGCCCAAGAAAAGCTTTTTCATTTCATAATGGAGATGGGGAAAGAAAAATACTCCTCAAACTCCCAATTTCTGCTTCTGGTCATCACAGAGGAGCTGTAGCTATGATTTCTAAGAGTTTTCAACATTCCAGAGGGATTTGCTGTTCCAGGCTGCAAGCTTGGCAGCTTCTGCTGGCCTACATCCCCCTTCTAGCACCAGGTTCAAACAGAATAGAAGCAACTGCAAAGATTCAGATTCAGCTTCCAAGTCACATCCAGTATCTGATGCAACTATAGCATTCTTTCTGCATTGAGCTGGCCGATAATCAGGACCCAGTGTTTAGGACTTTTTCAGATAGGGTTATTCAGTTATCCAGGTTGCTCTGCTCTGTGACCTACTCTTAAAGGCAAGTTCTTGCACAGGAAACAGCCAACTGTCACACACATACACAACACCAGACTGCCTCTTCTTCCAGTCAATGGGTAGGTTTTGCAGCTATGGACCCTATAGACAACCTAAGAACTTCTGAAGCCAGCACTGGAAGTGGGAAGGGTGACAACCCACAGTATTAGCTCTAATTTACTACTATTTTCTCTCCTGTGGTTGCACATGATTTATGCATCATACAATCCAGACAAGCACTTGCACAGGATCAATTCAGACAAACCACTAATAACACAGAAACTTAACACCTAGAAGAGACCATATTACTGACCCTCTGTATTTTGGCTGTATGCTCTGTGAACATGTTTCATGCACCAGCACTTGCAACCACCACATCACAACTACCTTGAGATCTTCAAGATACTTCCAAGTGCTGTGTACTATTTGTGTAATCTTGAAGCTTTCTCTATTAACATTTTGTTCTTTTGTTTCAAAGGACTAATTCTCCATTTCATACCTCTGAGTTGAAGGACATGCGTAACTTTATTTCCAGCTCTACAGAGTGATGGGAACCAGATAAGGCCGGTTTTCAATGGGTGATAACTTTAATAAAGGGGTAATCAGTCTCTTCTAGGCATCTCAGCATACAGAAGCTGGTCTGTACCACCTACACAACCCAAGGCAGGAGGTCTGGAGCTAATACAAATAACTTGAAATTCCCAGAAATACAAGCCCACCAGCAAGCTTGTTATACCTGACAAATTTCTCTTGGAAACAGCTTGTTAGAGGCATAATGAAGAAACACCACCTGCACAGCTCTCTGGTTGTAGCTTCTCCCACAGCTAAGCTGAGCTTAAGCTTTATAGCAGAAGGAATCCACAGTTCATTGGCCTGCATTCACACAGGAATGAAACGTCCAATCCTTGGCCTCTAAGGCCAAGCAATCTGCTCTACAGTGCCCCATTAGAGCAGAAGTCATAGACATATGTGTCACAAATACAATAAAATATCACGGTGGATCCACAGCTATTCCCGGAAAAGCAGGGAGTGCACCACAGTTTAGATGATTCAGTCATTCAGGTGTAGCTGCCTAAGTTCATTTTAGGTTTGAACGAAGATGCAGTTGAGGTTCCCAAAAGCATTTTAGGCTCTGAACATGTCCCATAGCAGCTCAAAAAGTTCCCACACCCTGCAGCTGTGAATGCCTTCTCCTCCCCAGGAGGTCACCAACTGAACAGTTCACACAAAAGCTCCAAAAGTTGCTTCGCAGCAAGTTGTTGGTTAACATGAGATCATTGGTAAACCCGTTACTAGCAAAATGTGTTAGGAGTCGGCATGCAAACAGCCCCAGCGACGGATCTGAGAAAGCCTCCAGCAGGGAGTGTGTAAATTGGGCATAGATGAGAAGCAGCTGGGGTGAATTAGGGACAGACGGCCCTGCTGAAGCCAGAGATGTTGTGTTTGAGATCCCAGGGTAGTAAACACATCGACTTTCAAGGTTCCAGCCAGCAATTTCCTCTGCAGTTTTTGTCTTTAAGTGGATTCACTGTGAATCCACATACTTTCAGCTTCTCCTTAACCAAGGGGCTGCCAATGTTCAAGAAAACAGTAGTCTTTTTACCTTGGGGGGTTAAAACCGGTAGCCCGGAGTTGAGGATTTGCTACCACCCTCAGCCATAGGAGTTAATACTATCAAAATACTGATTTTATGGGGCCACTCCCTGGAGTTTACAAACTAGTTAACAGTAAGAAGAATAGAAAGATAATGTTAATCTACCCATGTTTTCAATACCTGGTGAAATATGGGCCTTTAAGTGTCAGAACAGGGCTACTGCCCCTGGATAAAGCTACCAGTTACCACAGAAGGAATTTGCTACAGTTTTCTCTAATAGCTTCTGCTTACAAGCACAGTGCTTGAGGCCAGTCTCCAAAAGGGTTTTCCAGAAAAGAGGCTAGAAAAACTTAACCAGGAAAGCTGAAGTTTTAGTGCACAAGCACCAGAGGGTTTTAAACAAGGAAAACAACCTGTGTTCTGGCTCATTACTTAGTTTGAGTCAAACCACTTAAGTGAATGATGAAACAACCCATGCACCGCTATGAGTGCAGACAGCAAAGAGCAACAGGTTTTATCACATCTTATTAGTGCCTCTCCACTTCTCCTCTCACTACGTGGCTGCTTCCTATCATTAGCCACCCCTTACAAGAAGTAACAAGGCAGCTGTAACTTAAGGGCAGCCCATGCTAGGCACTGCGTTACCTTCAGATACCAGGCTGGCCGATTTTTAGCACACAAAACTCTTCCTTCAAGCCCCAAACCCTCCTTCTGAGGCCTCTCAAACATTGCACCATAGGGCAAGCAAAGTTAAAACAACATCACAATTCAAGCAAGGGAAATATTATTGTAGTTTCGCATCATTCTACCCAGCACACATGCTATTTTTGTTAGACTTATCTCCTTGCAAGCAAGCAGCCTGTTTGCTTACACCCTTTGTTTCCACCATCCTTGCAGCCTTGTAAGTGACCCAAGTGAGTAGCAGAGTTGCCCGTGCAAGAGGAATCAAGCTGCGCTCGACGTCGCTGCCAGCCCAGCGCGCACAGCAGCTCGCGGGGTGCAGCGGCTCCATGGAGCACCCGGGATGCGGGACGAGCATCCCGGGCGCTCCGCGGCCGCGGTACTCACGCATGAGGGTGCTGAAGGCGCCGAGCGCCAGCAGCGCCTGCAGCAGGACGCCGAAGCGGCCGAGGAGCGCGCCGCTACCGCAGCCGTGCGCCACGGGGGCCATCGCCGAACCGAGCCGGGCCGAACCGAGCCGGGCACCGCGCACCGGGGCGCTCTAAGCGGCCGCGGCCGCCCCCGGCCAGTCCCCGCCCGGGGCGGGGCGGGCAGGGGAGGGCACAGCTGGGAGCAGGGGGGTGGATCGTCCCAGCTGGGATGGGGGAGGTTCCCGTCGGGAGTGATCCCAGCTGGGGTGGGGGAGGTGGGGGTGATGCCCGCTGGGGCCGGGATGAGGGATGGGGAAGGGCACGTGGGGTCCCGATTGAGTAGAATGAGGGTGGGAATGGGGAGGTGGGGATGGATGGATCCAGCTGGGCTTGCAGTGAGGGATGGGGGAGGTGGAGTTGAGGGGGTGGGGATGGTCCCAGATGGGATGGGAGTGTGGGATGGGAGGGAGTAACGGAAATGAATGGGGAGGTGAGGATGGTCTTGGCTGTGCTACGGGTATTGAGATAGGAATGGGGAAGTGGGGGTGGTCCCAGCTGGAAGTGCTTTGATGAGTGACATGGAGAAGCGGAGTTGAGGGTGTGGGGATGGTCCCAGATGGCCTGGGAGCGTGGAATGGGGGCATAGCGGGGGTAGAGACAAACAGATGGGAAGGAGGGCATGGGGATAAGGCCAGTTGAGTGGGGGCTGTGTGGGGAAGGGTGACATGACGATAGGGAGATGACGGGGTGTGGGATGGGGAAGGTGGGAATGGGGACACAGGGATGGTGTCAGCTGGGCTGGAGGTGCTGGATGAGGATATGGGAGTTGTCCCAGCTGCACTGGGAGTGTGGGGTTGAGATCATGGGGGTTGCCCCAGCTAGGCTGGGGGGGTGTGAGGATGGGGATCCTCCCTGTAAGGTTTGGTGGTGTACAGACTGGGGACATGGGGATGGCCCTAGAAGGGCTTGGAGATGCATTGATGAGGAAATGGGTGTTACAGCTGTGCTGGTAGTGCTGGCTTGGGAAGGATGATGATTATCTCAGCAGGTTTGGGGGATGCTGCAAAGAGGGGCATAGGATGGTCCCAGCAAGGCTTGTTGTGCTGGGCTTTGGAGGATGGGCTTTATTACTGTGAGATTGATGGGTCCTAGACTGAGAAGCTGGGGATCGTTTGCAGGGTTTGAGAGTGCTGGTTTGGGATGGGGAGCATTATCCTCACAAGTTTGGGAATGCGGGGCTAGGAATGGGGATTGTCCCAGCAATCTTGGTTGTGCTGGGCCAGGGGATGGTCCTTGCAGAGCTATTAGTGCTTTAAAACAAAGATATAACCTGTTAGACCTAGAGCACTGCTGTCAGCCTCGTTTCCCCCGGCTCCCCTTCTCCCCCATTTCTGGGCAGACATTAGCAAACTAGAACTGTATGGTCTCCATTCCTGGAGGTTCCTAAGATCTCCATGATCATCAAGCCCTAGCAGTGTTGTCCAACCTTGGTCTGAGCAAGAGGTTGGACTAAAGGTGTCCAGAAGTCCCTTCCAAGCTGAGGTACCATGTGATCGTACTCTTAAGGTCAGTGGCCAAGACGAGTGCACAGTGAGTTTATCTTGACCTGCGGGGTCTGGTGATGGGCTCGGCATCTCAAACTGCATCTTGAATTTAGGGCTATGTGCAAGATGTAGGCTTTGTTAGAAAAATAACTCCAGGCCCTGGCCTTAAAAATAACCATGTAGCATGTGAGTTGACTTGGTTCTCAACTATCTCTTCGATCATTATAATGGTATATATATAGTGTATATAATATAAAGTGCACTATGGGGGAGGGAATGAGCAACTTGGGAGCATCTTGTCAAAGTAATGCCCAGCATTACTGTCCCTTGGCAGCACACAGAGCCAGCAGAGACCTCCCCTCTGGCTGTGCTTCCTCTCCATC
>JAUBOD010000762.1:2425907-2442654 GCA_032353885.1 Nothura maculosa | reverse complement strand
AATGCCCAGCATTACTGTCCCTTGGCAGCACACAGAGCCAGCAGAGACCTCCCCTCTGGCTGTGCTTCCTCTCCATCCATCTGTAATCTAGATTCATTGGAGAGGTGAAAGCCAAGACTTAAAGGTCTTGTCTTGCGCTGAGAGATGTTAAAGTGGTTTAGCTCACTGGCTTTAATCATGATTTCAAATAGCAAGTTGATAATTGCATCTTAAATAACTCGTTTTCATCTTCTTTTAGATGTGTAATTGTTATTTTGTTCCATGAAAATTCCCTTGTGTTGGTAAATGTGTTTGTTTATAATCTGTTACCTTTGTATTAAATTGTAAATCAAATGTTAAAGTTGATGTGCTTATGCAAGATGAGCACACTGTATCTATTAAGTAAATACATCTCTGTGTTAAGCAAATACATCTTTTTTCTCAAGTACTGACATTTTGCTAAGTTTCCTAAGTTTCCTAGGCTGCTGTGAAAGGACTGTTTCCCCAATTTTTTTGCTGGATGATAATTTCTCACCTGGGAATTGCCTGAACCTTTTTTTTTTTTTGCCCAGGTAAGGCAATTGGAGAATGCAAAAAAAAAAAGGGCATTTAAATTAGATTGGTTCCTTTCTAAATAATATTTCATTTTCTGTAGATAACCCACAGTTTTATGCAGTGACTACCAAAAGCAGATTTTGCACTTATAACTGTTTGCATTCCTGAACAGGAGGACTGCTTGCAGTCCGTAAAACTCTGATAGGCGGTGTGTGACTACTGTGATTTGCAAGGTATTTAATGTGAGATTTTCACTGTGCTGTCCTTGGTATCACGGGCAGGTTTTCTACTTTTCTTTTCCCCATAGTGTGAAAACAAGGTGAGTGAGTTATCTCCTGCATTGGAAGAGCAGGAAAACAGCCTAGTTAGCAGAACTCCAACATGAAATGCAGGTGAGGGATGGTTTAAAGCTTCTTCCAGGGCTTTCCCTTCCTCCACAGGAGCAGTAGAAGGGGAACTGGATGCTACTTACATCCACACTTTCAATATTTGATGGGGATTTTTCTGCCCCATCCAGTATCACGAAAGCTTCAGCTTGCCTTGATCCAACTTTCTGCCTCTCAGCCATCATCCAGAAAGTTTTGCCTCTGTAACAGTGTTTAAAAACTACTATTTTTTTTCTTGCAAACTTAGCAAATGTAGCACTGAAAATGTCAAAAGGGAACTGTCATTTTGCTGGTATAAGTGGATATTATCCTCCCTATGGAAGCAAAGGCAGGCTCTGAGCAGATACTTGGTACGAGTTCAGCAATCAAATGTGCTCTCTTATCAGCTCACAGTAAGGCTGTTGAGAGCTGTGTGATGGTAGGACTTTCCAGCCAATATCACTGAGAAGCAGAAGGACACTTCAGAGACTTGTGTGATGGCAGAAAGAAGTGCTGTAGCCCTTTTCTTTTTCCCTGCTTCCAGGGAATAAAAAGTCATGAGAGGCTCTCAGTGTCTTGGTCAGCTCAGGCTGATTTACTCCCGTTGAGCCATTGATCTTTATCAGCTTATAGAAATACCAGTGTCAGAATGGCTGAGGAAGAAAAAGAAACATAGCAAAAAGTTGTGTCAGAAATTCCCAGAGAGGTGGAAATTTAAAAGGACTCATAAAAGAAAGAGAAAATAAAGACTTATGAAAGCTACATGCACAACATTACCCGACGTGCATAAGATGAACCTCATGAAGACCAAGATACCATAATAGTTTTAAGGAACAAGGGATGCTAGAACAACCCTGGCATATCTATACATGTGTTAAAGTAAGAGAAAAATGAAGGATGACTTTGCTATATTACTTCTCAGAAAGCAGAAAAACAAATGAAAGAAACCACAGAAAGAGCTCCCGTGGACCCCTGAGTCCTTGAGGTCATCAGTGAGGAGGGTGTTTTGGAAAATTAGAGGAGGGCTGACACCATACCTGGTTTTGAAAGGGAGGGAGACAAATCAGGAACCAGCCAGATCCTATTAAAAATTATCAAACAATGGATTTGTAAACACTCAGAGGATAAAAACGCAATAAAAACAGCCAGCATGGATTTGATAAGAGTAAATCATGTCCTAAAGCTAGTCTCATTTTCTCCATTGGCAGGACAGCTGACCTTCTGGATAAAAGGAAGCAGTAGACACGCTGTATCTTGATGAGAGAAAGCCTTTCTTGCTGCCCCACTGACTCTCATAAACAAGCCAGGAATACACAGCTTGTGAGCCCTGCGGAGGGTAGGGGCATTGAGTGCTAACAAACCCAGCCCAAAAAGTACTTTGCTATCACATCAAAACATGACAAGAGGTTTGTCCAAGTCAGAGTCCATGATGAGGGCTTTGTGGGTCTACTCACTCAATGGCAGGTCCATGTAGCTGGTACATTTGTTAATGACTTGCATGATGCAACGGAGCACTCCATCTCTCTAGAGTGTCCACAATGCTGATGCGTCCCTCTGAGTGAGTTGTCCAAACTCTATATGTTGCCTATGGAGAGAAATAGAGATTTAGGGGGTAAAATTCATCCCATCAGAGGTAGATGCCTGGAGTAAGTGAGGTGAATCACACCCTGATAACACCTATTTCTCTCCAATGGGTGTGGAGAGACTCCAAATGGTTCGGAGGGAGGTATCTAAATCTTGCCCTTAGGCATGGTCAAAGATGTCAAGGAAGGCAAATCTACAGACATTCTTGATGTTAGGGTGGGAGTTAGAAATGGGTTTGTTATATTCTTTCAACATGATCCAAAACCAACAAAGTGAAATGTAATAGGAAGGGAAGGAGATAGAAAGTGTCATGCCTGACTGGAAAGAGGACCAGGAGATGATAAGGACTGACAGAAAAAGTGCTTTGCAGGACTTCCTGGCTTCAAGGATCCATCAGTCTGCAGAGTGACTGACTCATGACCAGGCGGATACTTGGCATCTGACCAAGGTCTCCCACTTCTTTGCATTCACTGCTCTTCACATGGAGCAGAGGAAGATGCAGGAGAGCAGGAAATGGCACTGCCCTCCCTGCCTACTATCTCAGTGCCTTTTATTGTTTTTTAGTTCTATTACACAATTTGTAGTAATTACATACATTTTAGTAGCTTCACTGTGGCCTTGGATGACCTTGCAGCAGTCCTTGTGCAGGACAAAAAAGTTAGGCTGTACATACTCCTGGGTGAAAGCCATCCAACCTGACGTTAAAAGTGCTTGGTATAAATGACTCTTGGGTGCTTTCACACTTGGTTGAGGGTTGAGGCTCTTGTAGGACATGTTGCCTGATGGATTCTGGTTAGCTTCTCTGTTTTCTAGCCTTCTCTGTTTCTGGGCCTTGTGATAGTCAAGATGGAAGCATGGAAGTCAAAACTTAGGAACCTCTGTAACAGAGATGTCCAGTCTCTGGAAATGAATTTGGTACCAGCAGGCAATTTGATCATGATCACCCAAACCCTCTTTGCTTCCTTCTATTTGTTCACCCCATCAGCCTGCAAATGGCTTGTATCCCTGCCAAAGTCCCCAATGCGATGGCAAGAATGAGGAAAGGCAGTGGCATGTCTGCACATCTTTATTGTAATGATAAGTTCAAGGGTGGCATTGAAAATTCCCCTTTTAAATGTGACATTGATGTTAAATATTTCTCTGATTTTATTTCTTGATCTGTGAAGAAATCACTTCTGAAAACAAGGTCCCTGGAGAAAAGTTTCTTTGACTGATATCTAGAACAGATTCCACTCATGCTGCCAGCAGCTGTGATTCCTGCTGATCAAAAAGTAAATAGACCTTATTCTTACTGAACTACCCCTTAATAGAAGACCTGGCACATTTAACATTCAATTCTGGGTTATATACATACACAAGAGGCCCACACCAATTTTTATTTCAGCTGACACTTTGCATTGCAAAATACTCCAAGGGATAATTGTCGAAATAATGCTTCTGTATTTTTGGTAAGTGCTTTAGACGCATTGTTATGCCATGTTCAATGTCTAGCACTGAATGAATG
Organism: Nothura maculosa; assembly: GCA_032353885.1. NCBI lineage: Eukaryota > Metazoa > Chordata > Aves > Tinamiformes > Tinamidae > Nothura > Nothura maculosa. The sequence goes on along the minus strand of JAUBOD010000762.1, from coordinate 2,438,667 downwards.
GGAGCAATTTCACACCTTTAAGAGCCTGTGGCATTGTTTGCATGCTGTGTTTGACTTGGAGCTGGGAGTCTCAGATAATTTTTGTTCCCTGGTTTCAGGCATTGGCTTGGCTACTTTTTTTAATTTCTTTTTGTACATTGCCTTGGACCAATCAGTAGATTTTTCTGTATTTTCTACTTCCTCTGAGGAAAAAAAATAAGGAAAAAAAAGAGAATCTTTCTTTTTATTCTTAAAGTTTTGCAGACACCTTCCAGCCTGTGTGTTTCAACTAGTCCATCACAGTAGCAATAGAAACAAATGTATTTGACCCACCAAATTTATTGTATTCTGCAATTAATTTATTTTGTAATACTGCCCCAGGAAGTAGTCCTGAGAGAAAAAAATAACATGACTTGGTATATCTTTAACTCAGATCATTTTGCTGATGTAATGTATTGAGAAACTCTTAAAACATTGTGCCTGACACAGCCTTATCCACTGCAGAGGCTGTGGAATGAAATAATGTAAGTTCTTTCATCTCCCACCACTTTCTTTGGGGAAATTTGGACCTATATTTAGGATGCCATGCTGAGGCCAGAGCAGCTGGTTTACTTTTTACTGTAGGATTGCCATGGATTACAAATGCATTTTTTTCAGTGTTATAGATACCAGACGGTCTCTAAGTTTTTGACTGTTTAAATAGGAATAAAACTGGTTGACGGGCTCTGAACTCACTTTTTGATTTTATTTCTTTCTTGAAAAGTAAACTTTCTCCTAAAATGATAAAATAACTTCTATGGCCCAATTTCAGTTTGCTCTCCATACCTTCAGACCTAGGTGTGAACTTTGGGCAGATATGGTCTTCATCCTCATGGATTGGAACCATCTTTTCTGAGAAGGGGATGGCCACATCCAAATTCCTTCAAGCTTGAGAGGAACACGGAGGCAGGCTTGAACTTATGCCTGTTGCCAGCCGGGCAGATCTGAGTTGCAACTGAGTGGATTTAGGTTAGCATCAGGAAGACCTTTCCAAGAATACGATTAATTGAACATTGCAATAAGTTGTTGGAGGCAGTGGTAGAAATTGTGCCACTGAGGAGGTTTAGAGAACAATGATCTTTTTATAAAGTCTTCTGCTGTTCTAGATAGTCTTCTAGGCAGCTTAGGTACTTTCTGCACTGGGTTGGGAGGATGGATGAGCTTGTCTACCTGCTAAGTCTTCCATCACTATATTTTCTGGGATGTGATGCTTTTTAGCAAGACTGTTTCTCTAGCCTTCTAACATTATTTGTTGTACAGACAGGTAGTGTCTCACTCCAGTGCTTTTAGAGATCAGATTCCTAATTCTGCATTGGGAAACTAATGGCAATACGTCTGTCAGCTTGTTATTCCATCTCTGGTGCTGACTGAAACACGATTAAACTATTGACCTGTCATTCACTTCTGAGGGCAGCCCAGAGCTGGGCTTACTCTAGGCAAGGATCAGATGTGAGGCAGCAGGAGGATCAGACCCAAAAAAAAAAAAAAAGATAAAGAGGAAAAAAAAAAGGGTATGTTTTGCTCTTTATAGATCTTCTGCCCCTCTGACAGGTCAGAGATTCTTTGGAGGAAGGAAAGTCTCTTATTTGAATGGTAGTGGATTTAGATGAATCCTCTCAGATCTTTTACTGGTTGTGAGAATTTGGCAATCTTGTTTGTTTGTGGGAAAAGATTAGTCAGGTGATGAGGATCTACCCAACTGATGGGTTAAAATTCATGCCAGATGAACCAGAGGGAAACTTGATTTTTTTTCCCTCTGAGTTCTATTTCTCATTGAAATTCTGGAAATAAAATACTAATTTGCCATGAGCTGGAGAATATTCACCGCTACCAAGCTGTTCTTCCATTAGCACTTGAAAACCACAGGTTCCTTCACAAGTCATCCTTGATGTTTTATAAATGTTATAGCTAAGACATCTTTTCTACTTCTTTTAATGCATTTTTTACAACTGCAGTAGAGATATTATTTGGTTTCAGTCTGCACACAATCATCTGGGGAAGAGAACTCAGGTCCTGGGATGTTTCCCAAACAGCAAATACTATCTAGTTTTAAAGTAATAATCTGCTAGAGAACTCAATTTCTTGCTAAAATGGCAACCTTAGCTGCAGAGAGCAATTTGAGAGCATGATATAAAGCCGCAGGTACAAGAAAGCTCTCAGAAAAGGATCTGATCCTGTGGCTGAGTTTCAGTCTTTGGATTAATGTGGTATTTTCCTCCAGAGAAACACTTGGATGTGCAGCAAGCAGGATATCTGTGGTGCTGGGGTCAGAAATGATGCCATGAATAATACAGCAAATAAGTCTCCTTAAGATTCAGGAAGAAGCCTGGCTGCAGCCTGGAAACCTCGCTTAAATCTTGCTCTGTGTTAGCTTGCAGTGTTGCTTCCCAGAGACTACTAAAAACATCGGCTATCTTAGCAGTGTTGTTTGCTGCACTCCTACCTTGTCTCTGATGAGAAACACGCAGACCCATTCTTTGGGATAAAAAACATGTGTGCAGACTGCCGAGTTCTTGGTGACTGCAGGAGAGGCACAAGTGAGTTCTCTCAGTGATCATACTGGCAATTAAACAAGTGGAAGGAATAAAAGAAAAGTTCTTGTATTATATTTCCTAATATCCACGAGCCTAGAGAGTATGACATTTTTCCCAGGAAAAATGTCCAGGACATTTTTCAACATAGAAACATTGATTTTGCACCATGGAGGGCAAATGTTGCAAAAAGGGAAAATTGATTAGCAATGATGGGACCTTGACTGGGTTTCCAGGTTGAAGCTCTGCTTAGTGACTTCCTCTGTTTTAGGAATAGTCAAATGTCACAAGTAAAATCTCCTATGACAGGTAACCAGGAATCTGATCGTGGCTAATAGTATTGGTAGAGCATCTTCTGTAGAACTCCCACTTTATTGTTATTATTTATTTGCTCGTTATATTATCCAGTGGTTTTCCAAAGTAGCAAATGAAGATGGCAGATTACAAAAATTAGGCCCATTTTTTTCTGAAGTCAAGAGGAATCTTTACTGCCTGCTTTGAGTTTTTAAGATCTGTAATTCAGTTCTTTAGATCAGATCTAATTAAAAAATACCCTTAGTTGAACAAGTCAGTGTATTGGAGATGTGTTTTCAGTAGGATTTCCCAGAAAAAAAATGAAACAAAACAAACACAAACCCAAGATGGAGTTCATTCTAAGCAAGGATGGAAATTAAATATTTGTATGTCATGTATGTCCATTTTTACCTTGATACTTGAGTGAATTCCTCAAGCATGCTTGAGCCTTGCTTTCTTCCTTACAAAAATCACCATGTCCAACAAAAATACTTAGAAGAAAGTTTACAGATACATGACCAAAAGAGAGATCATTACAATCATTAAAGTTACGCAAGTGAGTCATAGGGAGCCTGTTGAGACTGTTGGAAAAAAAATAATGAAAAGAAAAGCAAAGCTGAATAAAATCACAACTAAGGAAAGGAACGGCCAAGGTGGTGCAGTTATAATGAAGAAGGATCATAAACTCATCACTTCTGGTTTGTTTTTCCTGAAGAAGACTGCAGAGATTCCTGTCTGGTTTCTGATGGTAAAACTGTGCTCATCTCCCACTCAAGCCTCAGTATCAGGGATGGGATTCATCCTACTCAGTTTTAGCTGTCCAGAGCTAGATGTTAGTCCAAGTTATTTGTGAGAGCTCCCCCCAGAGTCCATGGAGGGAAACGGAGCTCTCTAAAAAGATTCATCTCTTCTTAATACTGCTATCTAAGATAGCTAGATAAATTGCTCTCCAGTGGTGCTGTTTCCCTTCACTTAATTCAGTTTCCCTTCACTTAATTCCCTTCACTCCTAAACACCTAAATTTACCTGAGAAGAACCACAGCTTCTGCCCTGTGTTTTATTATTATTATTATTATTAGAAATCACAATCTGCTCCCTTTCAAAAGCTGCCTATCTGATTGAATTTTAGATCTCTCCAGAATTATTTTGCCAGGTTGGACTCTTCATAAAACAGGACTTAATCTGCTTTACAACTTCAGTTATTATTGTTGCTCCAGCTCATATATCTGTGCATCCCATCTGCTTCCTCTTCCTTTGGTTCCTTTTTTCTCTCTGCTACAATGTGGAATCTAATATTACCCAGCCCCAGTCTCTGGTGGAGTGTAAGAAATGGCTGTGTTTTCAGAATAAAGGTGGTGGCCTCCTCCGTGCATAGGAATATCTGGAGCAAGGCACAGTTTCTAGGAATAGCTGAATTGCTCAGTGCTGGAAGTGATGGGTAAATCCCTGTGGCAGAGAGTGTCTTTTCCTCCAGAGTTAAAGAGGAACAAAACAAAAAAAAAAGAAATAAAAAATCTCCCTGTAAAGGAAATGAAGTATTTATTTTGCAGTGTGAGAAGGTGTTTGTAGTGGGAGACACTTTAATTATTTTTTTCCCTTTTCAACTTGGGAAGCTGTAGTGTTGTCTTAAACTCATTCTTAAAATCCCAGCTAAGCCGTGAGGGAACCTGGCACAAAGATGATGATGCTTTAGGCAAGCAGTGCTCACTCCATCCTCACAGTTCCTTGGTAAATAGTTGTGGGCTCAGCCAGTTGGTGGCAAACGGACATTGATTTTCTGATCCTGAGTGTGCTCCCTAAGGAAGCAAAGGTTGTTCTATTTACAGACTGGTTTGACATATGGATCTTGGAAGCTAAAGGGGAGTTGTAGGTAAATCAGGGCTTATTGCCGGAAAGGGTCATTCGGAAACATAATTAAGGGAACATGCACAGCACACCCAGGCAAAGAGGCCTGGAGGCTTTTCATAAGCTATGCAGGCAGCATTCACAAGGTGATTTTCCCATAATTGGCTCAGAAGGAAAAAACATGAATATGTATTTCCTAACATGACAAGAAGTTCTTTTCATATCAAAGTGATTGACAAGTCCTCAGCCAATATGAGTGTCTGAGGACAGGTTTGCTCTTAAAAAAGCTTTTCTGACAGTGTCACATTGGCGAAGGGGTGAGAATTTGCAACTATGCTACACGGAGTGATGCTACTGCAAACAGGGCTTTACTTACCTAATATATTTTACTCATCAGACCAGAATGGTAACTGTACTGACTGGAAACACAATTTTGGGAAGAATAACTACTCATAAAAAAGTGACTTTTACAACCTCTTCCCACATGACCTCTGCTGAGATCTTTGCCTTTTCCAGAGCTCAAGGTAGGAACCAAAGTTGAGATTTTTTCACTGTGTTGAGGGAGTTCTGACTGTTTTGCATGTAACATTCAGCAATTTGTTGTTGAATTTGATGTTTATCTCAGGCTCACTGGAAGTGGTGTTTCTATCTAATTAGGTAGGTCTTTTTACCCTTGCCCTAATAAAAATCTGCTGTTGTAGCAAGAGACCTATTAATTTTGTGCTGGAGGAGGACATATATTCTTGTCCTTTGGCCTCTTCACTAGTGCAGATTACAACTGAAACACAACCCCTAAGTGCACAGGGCCAGAAGACATCTGCTTGCAATCAAAGATGTTTACCTAACACACGGGAAAACAGATTTGGTTGGTGAGATGTAAAATTGACTGAAATTCTGAAAATTAGGCACAAATTATGCTTTGATTAAAAATTAAGCAGTGATGAAAACATTGCATGTAGAAAAGAGCAAGAGCAGATCTTGTTTATCATGAAGGAACATAAATAGCACTTGCTTTTCTTCTCCCCAGCCACCCCATTCAGCAACCTCATGAAAATGTCAGCAAGATTAGAGTAAGGGGACAGCTGGCTTTGGTCCTCCTCAAGAAGGAACCAGGGCATATAGTCACTGTAGGGATGTTGGAAGATTTTGCCATGGAGATTTAGCTGGTAAAAACTCAGCTTTTACCATTAAGCTTGTTGTCCAGGCTGTCGTAGAGTCAGAAACAGGTACCCCCCAGTGTGCAACTCATCCTATGGAGAGAAGAATATGTGGGAGTCCTTTAGATCCTTCCTCTGTAATGGCCATCAGGGCAGTTCAGAGCAGATGTCTACCTACTACAGCAAGGCTACAGATGTGAATTTCGAAGGAAGGCTTTTGTGGGAAATGGACCTAATTAATTATGGAGTTTTGCACTAGGGAGCATCATCTCTGCAGATGGTGGATGCTAAATATATGTCCACAGCCAATCTTGCGGTCTAGAGTGAAGATACCCAAACTTGAGGACCTGCACCTGTTTAGCCTGGAGAAGAGAAGGTTGAGAGGGGATCCAATCAATATGTATAAGTGTCTGGGGGAAGAACGTAGGGAGGAAAGGGCCAAACTCTTTACGGTGGTGGCCAATGATAGGATGGGGGCAATGGATATAAGTTGAAACACAACAAGTTCCATCTGTGTGTGAGGAGGAGCTTGTTTACTGTGAGAGTGACAGTGCCCTGGAACAGGCTGCCCAGGGAGGTTGTGGAACCTCCTTCTCTGGAGGTCTTTAAAACCCACCTGGATGCCGCCCTGTGCCACCTGCTCTAGGTGGCCCTGCTTGACTGGAGGATCTCTAAAGGTCCCTTCCAACCTTAACCATTCTGTGATTCTAAGAAAGGAAAGCTCTTTAGAACCTCCAGAGAACCACAGCATTGTACTTAAAATCAACACTGAAGTACATCTCAAGGAAGAGGGCTGATGCTTTCATTTTGGGGTAAGAGGATGACTTTAACATCTTAATACACTGAGAACGAAGGTAGAATTTAAGATAATTTTGCAGATTCTGGTTTGCTGTATGGGTGGACAGCTCTCTATCATTCTCCATTGTGGCTTGCTTTAAAGACATACAGGACAGTGCAGATCCAGTGCAGCTAAATTCTTAAGTACATGGATAATTTTATCATATGAGTATGACATGAGACTAGGATTTCTTCTACATCCTTGATTAAATTTGAGGTGGGACTCCTCTCACCTAACTTCTGGATGGTCAATACAAAGCCCCCGAAGTCATCCTGGGCTCCCTTACAGTGGGTGGAGAGGACAGAGCACTTCCCTAAGGTGGTTTATGAGTGATATGTATTTCCCATATGAATTCCTGCATGATTTTCTCCACTGATTACAAAGAGAATGAGCAGCTCAGAAGTAGATATCTGAATACATCCAAGTTCATACAAACAAAAACTACCTCACTCTTTTTCTAGGATCATATTTCTATTAATGAAAAGAGCCATTTATTTCACAGTCACTTTAAAAATCTTATTTATGTTTAAGTGCTTTAGGAGTCTCTCGGGAAAATAATTTCCTACCCGCATTAGTACTCAGGATTTTGGATCTCGTATTTCTTGTCACTCTTAACAAAGTGCTAAAGCAAGTGCCTGTTCTGTATTGCTTTCATGTTCTCCATCAGCTCTGATATAGATAGTTGTTCTAAAGTTTCATACATAATATATGTCATGTCTTAAAGCAGCCCTGTAAATGACTGTACAACTGTAAAGGTTTTTTAACTCAACTAGCCTCCAGCTACTGGTTATAAAAAGGCATTTAATCAGATTAGCATTAAAACTGCATGGTGAGATGAAAAATGGGGAGGCAGAGTGGCCTAATGATGGATCATTGGGCTGTGACCATTCACGGGCAAGTCACCTCTCTATGTCCCAAATATGCGAGCGCTGACACTAATCTTTTCAGGGAATTGCTCTATATGTGTATAGTTTGCCCTCACAAAGGCCACCTCTCTGAGTACACCAAGGAAGAACTTTACAACCAGTCAAAAGGAAATGTTGCCCTTCTCCCACCGGGTCTGACTTTTCTCTGGCTCCTTTGAAAAATCTGCCTTTGCTGAGTAGGTGTCTTTGAATGACTTTGCGTTTCTTTCTGTCGCAGTTGCCTTTTCTGGCTTTCTACTGAGCAGAGCGCTCTAAAACAGCTGGACAAATGTTCCAGAAGCCTGTTCTACCAGAGGATGTGGTCCTGTCCATGCCTGGAAAGCTATTTTTAGTGGCGTGTTTTTTTTTTTTTTTTTTGGAAAACACTTGAGAAGATGAAAAAGAGTCCATTTAGTCCATTTGCTCCTTAGAGCAACCCCAGCATGCACCCAAGTTTCATCTCCCAGAGTCCTGGCTGTTTCAATCCTAAAGAAAATCTGAGAGAGAGTTAATATTTTTGGTGTATTGCTGATTAGAGAGAATAAGCCAGGAAAGTTGGGATTTTTTTTTGTTTGTTTGTATGTTTATTTGTTTTTGCAGTACAAATGAACCTTCAGACAAGCAGAACTAGCAGTGAATGTCAAAGGCAGTTATCATCTAGCTCCTCTGCTTTGAGGCAGCACTAAAGAGATACTCAACTGTCCCCATTGGCCAGTTCTGAAATAGCAGCACAAAAAGTCCTGTCCAGCATCCTGCTTTTGCTCCTGGCCTACAGCTGCGCCAGTTAATGAAATGAAAAGGGAAGTAACAACAAAACTGAATTGCAAAAGATCTACGATTTGTTAAATATTATTAAGTCTTGCTGACCAAGTCTTGCTGACCAAGTCTTGCAAACCATGTCTAGTCGTGTGTGTTAGGTATGAGATTGCTCCCACTGGACTGGAAGAAGGGGTTCCTCTATCTGAACAGATCTTACCAATGCTCCATACACCTTTGTCTGAGGGTATTTGAATGTAGCCTCTCTTGGACAGGATTACTGAGAGTCAAAAACCTTAGCAAAAGGTATCAATACTGTCATTCTGAAAACAGAATCTTGGAGGAACTAATTCAGAATAGCTGAGCAATGGGGCAAGATGTTGACCAGAAGGTGCCACTCTGTTTCAACTATCCTGGTTGGAACCCATTAGAGACCCAAATGAGCTTGGTAAGGTCTCCAGACTTCTTGAAGCCAGATGCTGAGACAAATTAAATGTTTTAATACATTTTTGCCCTTCAATTCCCCTAGACTTCAGTCATTGCATAATGATTCCATTCTCCAAATAAATGGGCAAGACAAGAGCTGAGTGGAAGAATGAAATATTTCTCTGGCTATTTTAGAGATGGGGAAACTGAGGCATGGATTCTGCCAGCTGTCAGTAGCCCAACAATGTCTGGTATCAAGGCTTGCAGGTCACCTGTATGCAACAGAGCATTAGAATATGAACTACCAAAGAGACATGGTCTCAAAGCTAACCAGAAAATCCTCACTATGAAATCACTTTATCTCCAGCTGTGTAGTTATGATAACTCATCAGATAGGTCTTTGGTCACTTACTATGGTCAGAAAATCCTTCTCTTGCTGGTCTACTCCAGGACTGTCGTGATTAGCACTTGGGAAGGATTTCCACTACCAAAGTCCTCAAGGAATGTAGCCCTCCACCAGCTTCATTTGCAAAAGCCTTCTCCAGAATTCTCTTCTCTATTTATTTACTATCTGCCATTTCTTGCTCATCGGAAACCTATAAGGAAAATATTTATACCCCTTTCCTTCTGGTCCCTGGACTGAGGCACTCGGTTCCAGGCTCATTATGGCCTTAAATATGCTACCTATTACCTTTAATGGTCTATTGTAGTCTCATCCACGAGTAACTTGTATGCATTCTTATTAAACATGCTTAGCAACCTGGTATTAAAGAAATACAAGTGTCAGCTTCTTCAAATTAAAATAAAAAATCAATTATGCTCTTATGGGCAGATGGAGATTAAGCTGAATACAATGTACTTGTGCACTACTGTGGAAATCAAGGCGTTTGCTTTCAATTAGTGGCATTTTGTTCTTAATCTTCCTTCTTAATACAGAATGAGCCATTAAAAACAGTAAAAGCAATCCAATGCATGTTTCATAGCTTCAGAGGGATGCCTTCAAGTGCATTGATTTGGTGTGTGTGGATCAACAAATTATTCACATTACTCTTAAATTTTTCATTATTTTTAGGGTGTGGCAGTGGATGGGGAGTTGGAAGAAGGAAGAGGTCAGATATTTTGTTGCACCTTGGTTGCAAGGAATATAACACCTGAGAGTTGTTCTTACAGGCTTTTTTTATCCCAATTTGTGTTTACCTCGCTGGAAATTGCAAAGGGGAGATGCTCCCCATAAAACTTTAGCACAAGGCACATCAGAGACAGGCTTCTGGGAATGTGCCAGTGTCTGGGAACATGCCAGGCCATTTCTGCCTTAAAATGGCCAGCCTATAAATCTTACTTAAGATGGAAAAGGTGGAAATGCCCAGGTTAGCTTCAGAGCTCATTCTGCAAGCAAGTCTTGCAGAAAGGCAGAATATGAGAACATAAAACATAAGATATGATAGTCCTTGTCCATCTGAGATTTTGGCCTTGTTCTGCAACTAAAAACACTGCTGTACCGCGCTGTGCCTTTCCACATCTGTAATCTTCATTTATTTGCATTACAGCATCCTTCTCCCAACATCCTTGTACGTTGGTTTCCCTGACTTGCCTTCCTAGGGCTGCCCCTTGGAGGCCAAGCCAAGCAGGAGGTGCTTTCCTGCCAGGCAAAAGCCTACAAATGAACAAAATATATAAGAAAAGCTGTTACAAAGTGGTAGAAATGAGCAAGCCCTTGGTGTGAGAGTGCATTTCCTCTATGGCATGAGCATGATCAATAAAACACATAGCTGTGAACCTCGGTATTGAACCTCACTGCTGTGATTTATTGGCTATAACATGTGCTTCCTTTATGCTGAGGTAAGAGGGATGCTGTTTAGCCTCGAGAACTCACTTCCTAAGGATTCCTGGGCTGTAGATGTGATGCACTGGCTCAGATTTTCCTCTGGACGTTCCTAAAAGGAGAGATGGATACTGAGTCGCAGGTCTTCATCCCAATTCACCATATATATATATATATATATATATTTAATCCCTATATCTCAGCACTTGGACTGGAAGAGCATTATCATGCCTCCTATTTCATCCACAAGATAATTAGGACAAGGAGATGGGAGGCAGTTTTCTGAGCTCACCTCAGAGGCCAGACCACCACAGGGAAATTGCACGGCTTTTATGAAAACCCAGCCGGAGATCTTGCCACCATTCACACTGTTTAAGCTGCAAGACTTTTACTGTGAAGCATAACAAGGGAGTTTTAATTTTGGATTAACTTCACTTATGCAAATCGCTTCTTTAGATCCTGCCTTAAACACCTGTCTTCAAAGAGCCCTGTGCTCCGTGGTTAAGACGGGGTGATAAAAAAAAAAGCAGCCATCTGCAAAATGCTGTGAAAAAGTGATATTCCTGTCCAGGAGATGGCACTGCAAAACTAGTCTTTTAGCATCCCATGGCCAGCAACCAACTGAATGAGATCTGTAGGGTGAATTAAAGCATGATAAAGGTGTAAGGAAGGGATCGTTGCAGCCAGAAAACATCTGGCTCAAAACCACAATGTGGGGCAATGTGTGCTGGAGGGTTCCAGCTCATGGAAAACAAGCATGGATGGGAATGTGCTTTGCCTGGGATCCATCTGGGACTTCTGCAATCCTTTGCTTCTGTAATGACTAAGTATAAGAGGGATTGGACCTGTAGAACTTGAAGGCTGAAGGCCAATGTTGGCTGCATGGAGCAAAAAGGTCTCTTTTCTGAGCTTTAATTCAGGCCCTGCTCAGGAGTTTTCTCTTAGTGGCCATCAAATAACACCCTGACATGAGATACAAAGCTTTTCTTTCTCTTAAAACTGCTGCTTAGCAGTGTGACCTAAAGTGGGAAAACATCTCCCTTAAATGAAGGTCCTCCACGAATATACCTGACTTTTGTCAACTAATTTCTGCTTCATCTGACATTGCTTAGCATGAATGGACCTTTCCAAGGGGTCATGCCACGCTGCATATTTATCTCCCAAAATCATGATCAGGACATCAAGAGAAACTCAGCAGGAGCCAGGAGATGTAGCCAACAAGCCAAAATAATATCAGACATTCCATTCTCTGCAAAAGGCATCAAAAAAACACATCCATGAGCCGTTGTATCTCTGCAAACATGCTCCTTGAGGTGGCACAGCTCTGGGCTGGTGCTGTGGCAATATACACATGACTGTCTATCCACCACGATAGGTTTGGATGGATTTCTCTTGTTCAGTGTTGGAAAACCTAGTAGCACTTGGATTTGAACCGTTATATGGTTTGAGGGTAGTTATAAGAGCAAAGGAAGCTGGATGATCAAAATTTAAAACCTGGGACTCAGGTAAGTCTCTTATCTGTACTATGTGCATAGAAGTGATTTTTTCTTTAAAAAAAAAAAGAGAGAATCCATATGGGAAACATCCGCCTTGAACATTTCTGCCTTGAAATACAAGTTGGGTCATCGCGTGGCTGCCACAAAAGTGAAATTTTGTGATATCTAGGAGTACGCATAGCAAGGAAATTAAAGTAGTCTGCCTGCTTTTCATCACATTAAAGATGTATCCACAGGAACACAGTGTTTCTGTGATTACAACCTAAGCTAACATCAGTGTAGTTGTTCACCAGAGATTAAATCTGTTTTGTATCTTGGGATACAATGCTGGGAAAATTCAGTATTTCTCAAAGTTTCTTTTCTTTTCCAGTGTTGCTTTAAGAGTAGCATTAAAACAAAATCTTTTTGGATATTTGGATACATCCAATACAAATTGGATACTTGTGTCCACTTATCCAATTTGTATTCTCAACTGTGAGCAAAATCCACAGTCTTTTCCATCAATGGAATGATTTTATGGTCATATTTGGATCAGGCCTGATGTAAATTTGAGCTTCTTCAGGTCTGAAAACTCCATTTTTTGTGTGATTTTTTTTCATTCATCTCTTTGGACACCCTCCACAGAGCTCATTTAGATCATAAGCTCTTTGGACAAGGATCCACCTCTATGTA
>JAUBOD010000762.1:2396207-2410874 GCA_032353885.1 Nothura maculosa | reverse complement strand
GCTTACACCCATTCCCCCTTGTCCTATCACTGGCCACCACCGAAAAAAGCTTGGCCCCCTCTTCCTTACAATCCCCCATCATGTATTTATACATGTTAATAAGATCCCCTCTCAGCCTTCTCTTCTCTAAGCTGAACAGGCCCAGCTCACTTAGTCTCTCCTCATACGAGAGATGCTCCAGTCCGTTAATCATCTTCGTTGCTCTCTGCTGGACCCTCTCTAGAAGCTCCGCATCCTTCTTATACTGGGGGGCCCAGAACTGCACACAGTACTCTAGGTGTGGCCTCACCAGAGCTGAGGCTCACCAGAGCTGTTCGTGTAGGCCTGTCTTGGTTGTCTCTGTTGGCATGGGTTATGCCTTATGGGTTTGTCATTGAATATTGCTAATGATATTATCTCAGCATCTTTTCTGTTGTTGCTGCTATTGCTGTTTAGATATTACAGCTGTTTCTACTTCCTGGTTTTATTCCTGTGACTTGTGAAGCCTCTGTCCTTGGGGTTATGGTGGTCTGTCATACCCAATCTGTTTGGATCAAAACTATCCAGGAGCACATTTTTCATTGTTCTGTGTGCTGATTTGGTGCCCTGAGTGGGAAACTGGCAGAAGACAGTGGGTGGCAATTAGCTTAAAATAACCAGTCTCTCAAACTTGCCATCTTGTTTTTCCATGGTATCAGTCTTATGTGGTCAGATAGATGAAGGTTGGAGATGAAATAAAAGATACAGTGCTGAGAGCCTGAAATCTAGTTCTGATTTTTCTTTGGTTGCTGTACGTTCTTGAACAGGCCTTCAAAAAAGAAAAAGGTCCTCTGTCATGGATTCTCATCCAAGGGAACCTCACCTCAGAGGGGGAAGGGTTGGTGAATGTTTTAAGTTGTTCCATGCTGTGGAAGGAGTAGGACCAAAGGGCTAGGATATGATCAAAATGCAGGAGAACTTGAAGCCTGTTAGGAATGGCTGAGGGAGTGGATTAGTTTGGGTAAGAGCTCACTCTGTTTTCTTTTCCATTTAGCTCATCCTCTAGGAGGTCCCTGCTGCAGGATGAATTAGGAGGGGAAGGACTCATACTTTGAACAATGGAGACAAGGGCGTCTTTCATCGCCAGCATGCAGGAGACCCAGCATCTCTCCCCAGAGAAGGGCCAGAGCCCGGCCAACGGCAACAGGGAACAGTCTGATTCAGGTGGGTTCCCCTCTACACTCGGGGTCACCTCAGGGATAACAGCTATGTATCTTATGCACTTTCCTGAGTCATACGGTCTAGTCTGTGTCCTACATCATGTGGGTCCTTGGTTGCGGGGTCAGGAAACTTCTCGTTCCGGATATCTTTTTCAGGAAATACTAACTGCTAAATATTAAAATGAAAAATAATAGGAAATCTTTCCGAGAAATCATAATGTTCTGTTCTTTCCTTCTTGCTATTGTCACTTATTTTTCTTTTTTTTCTTCCTTTTGACTTTTGTGATTAAAAGTATTCAAACATTACAGTATTTCCCTTCCATTTTGATCCTTTGCCATGATTTCCTCTACATTTTTTTTCCTCCTCTTCAGTATTTCAGATGAAGAGACTTTAGACGTTAGCCCAGCCAGGAAAGCTTGTTTTCTGTGTCTTCCTGGGTATAATGGAACACTGCAAAGCCTTGAGGTGGAGACCTGAAGGTTTAAGTTGATTAAGTTTTGGCATCTTCATATTAAATATAGAGGAGTTGCCCAAATTTGCTTTTGGGGTCAATGGAGTAAAAATTGACCATGAGGTTCTTTTCTTCCTAATATTGAGCTCCAAAATGGAGCAGGCAAAACTCAGTGTAAAAGTAACAGTTTCTCTTCACTGACTGACCTGTGGGCAGCTGTCTTGGATGCAAACAACCATTTTTACTTAGCTAATGCAAAATGTATGGATCCTGTCCCATGACATTCCTTCTCTGGTGTAACATTTGCCTCTAGGCCTATTGGGGTTTTCCTGAAAAGTTTGGTTTAGGATTGGCCATTGCTTGTTTTATCTTTTTATGCTGTCAGCCTGGCTCTAAATGATGAAAAATGACAGGCTGTAGGTGTGCTGCTTATATATCCGAACAAGGTATCTGTTTTTTTGTTTGTTTTGCTTCTGATTATTTTTTTGAGTGCTGTAATACTGGCACTTAAGATGCCTGGTTTGAATACCCACTCCTTACATTTACCTTATGGCATGGACTGAGTGACCATTTTCTGTTTTGTGTACTTTCTTCTGTTTGATAGGCTTCTTTGCATACAAATTCAATGAATAAAGATATGGAAGTCTTTAGGCATGTAGATGCCTAAACTGCAAATCTGTGCTCAACTTTCATAGAAATCAAAAGGATTTAAGTACATAAATCCTTCTTGGGTCCTGGTGGCTAGTGATTTCTTCTGAAATTAGGTATCTGTGAGTTCAGGTGATGCTCCTAGGAGCTGATGCTTCTTAGGAGAACAAGATAGAGCAATTTTTACTGAGCCATTACTCTGCAAAAAGTTTATTCTTTGCACAGCAATGCTTGACTTGGCGTTTGAATGCTTGAACTTTTCTTCTAGAAATCTTCTGATTTCTGTAAAAGGGATTCTTAACAAAAAGATTCTGAGCTATAGATGGCAGATTAAAAATCTTTTTTCCTGTCTTGGAGCAGTGGAGACTTGTGCAAGTTTGGGAACCTGAACAGTTTTCAGAGGTGGCCTCGGTGTTGGTATTTTCCTTCTGAGAACATCTATTGAAGGAACCACCTACATGCAATTCATAAAAAGCATTCAGGACCGCCTGAAGTTGACATCCAAGAAAACTGGTGCCCTTGTTAGTGTCAGATGCTATTAAATGCTCTTCAGATGTGATGGTGGTAATGTTGCAAAGTCTCTGTCTCCTTTAAAACTCTTCTTTTGTCTTAAGAGTGTTTTGCATCTTTTCTCCTGGATGGAGCTTTTTGTTTTGTTTTTTTTTTGGAGCTTTTATTCATTGCTATGAAATCCTTTGCTGTCTGTTTGTGTTGTACATTGCTGTTCCTCTCTCAGCGCCCCAGGGTTTTGGCCGCTTACCTTTTAGTTTCTTCATTTTTTGTGGCCATTTTGGGACTCGGTGATTTTTCCATTTTCTTGGGCAATGGAGATCTTCCTAATTAGAAAGATATGAAAAGTGTTTGGCCCTCTGCCATGTCCCCTAATGAGCTGGGGAGGAAGAAGGGAAAGAAAGGCAAGAAAAAAAGAAAAGGCAATTTGAGACCATATCGTAACTGGACTTTAAGCTCTTGTCTGTGCAGTGACCTTGCGTGTAGGCTCTTTAGGGGGAGCTTTGAGCAGTGGAAGTGATATGAACTGCCTTATGTTGCTTTGAATAAGAATGTAAATATTGCTCTTAATTCCCTTGTCATTGTGAAGGAGAAAGAGGCCCCTTCCAAAGAGTGACTAATAGGGATGGGAAACAAGGATCATTTTAAGTTAAAAGTCTGATTTAGGAGCTGTGATGTCTTAAAATACCTTAAAAACAAACAAACCAAAAAAAGTTATCTGATGCTGTTGGGTTGCCAGGGAAAAGAGATGCACGTTCAAGGAGAATGTCGTCATCTTAACAAGGGGACCATGTTGCCTTTGCATTGAATTGCCTTCTGGAGTTGCCTGCTTCTCTCCACTGAGCTCCAATCAAGCTAAACCTGATGGGAACAGAGGGGAGCATCCAAGTCTTGGTTGCCTTCAAGGGGCCACCCTCTCTTATGAGATGAGGTTCATGTCCCCTAGTTCTGATGTGCTCGAGTAGATCCCAGATGTGATCCAGTTTCTGCTGGATCCATTTATATTCATGGAAATGATAGTATTAGATTTGTTTGACTGGCTGATGTCCTCTGTTCTGCATCAAGAGCATCTAGCCTGTGATACTTGTATTTCTTTGAGAAGATGGACTGTAGTGACTCTCCCAAGGCCATGCAGGAGGTTTGTGCTTGATCAGGGTTCCCCCCAAGTCCTTGCTTAGTGTTTTAACCACCAAACTACCATCATCTTTCAGCTTTCCCTTCACTGACAAAATCTTGAATGTATCTAATTACTTTAGGTAACGAGAGTCAAATAACTTAGCAATTTGCCACAAATGCTGCAGTTTTGGAAGACATTTTCCTTCAGGAAAGCCTGGAAAAAAATCTGTACATTTGGAGCAACATGGATCTTTTATCCACCTTATTTACTGAAGTTGCCCATCCTGAGAGGCTGGTGACAGCTGGAATGGCTGCATTTTTATAGAGCTAATGCATGGAGGATTACAGAGCAATTTAAAGCCATTGAGAGGCTCACAGGTAATGACTTGTTGATTTTTATTTGCCAGCCTAGGTTTGTTTATACAACACCATATTGTAGGCCAGCCAGGCTTGACTGTTTCATTAAAAAAGAGCATTGGGCCTAAGCACCAATAATTGGAAAAGGAACTGATATGTAAAATAGGCCTAACGCCAGATTTGTCACCTCACAGGGCACTCTGCAAAATGCTGGCACCTGAGATTTTGCACCTCCACAGTAAAGCTGGGACTTGGTTTTTGGAGCGCATGACTTGAGACTTGGTGAATGGGTTGGCTTTGTGACCACTGTGCCTCAAGTGGGTATAATAATCATCATTGTATGATAGAGACTTGGCATTTAGATATCTGCCTCTTAATCTAGGCATCCTGAGAGACATCAGCAAAAAGGTGGATTTTTTTGACGGATTAAGGGGTTTATGCAGAGTCCTGTTCCAGGAACTGATAGGATATGAAGTATGTCATTGGGTCTAAATGTTGGGCTGATCCCTGGGTCACACTGTCTCTTTTCTGGATGGCCCCACTGTAATATTTTTAGAAGGGAAGAGAATGCTTAAAAATGATTTTGGAAGCCTAGAGTCCCTTCTCAATCCTATGTGATAAAATGAAGCAAAGTAGAACACTGATGCCATGATGAATGAGCTCCCTGACATTATTTTTATGGACCTTGCAAAAGTAATTTCCTGATGAAGTCTGTAGATAAAACACAGTAGGAGAGTAAGACTTGTGATGTGTCAGGCAGAAACGGACTGACAGTGAGCAAAGCCTGCATCTCCTTTGAGGTCCTGGAGCCTCATTATTTGGGTTTAGAAAGGAGAGGACCATGACATTTTAAAAAGCAGATGTTATTCATGATTTTTTTCTGAATTGGATGTGAACGTGCAGTATGTGAGTGGACATGCCAGAAATGGCCAGTTGTCCTCCAGCACAGGTTGACAATGTCTTGGGTTCAGCATTTTATCTCTGCTCTTCTCTTTTTGTTTTCTTCTACATCCCAGCTGGAAGCAGCGGGGTCAGTGCCTCTGGTGGAATGGCACGTGGTGGTGTGGGTCATGATCTCACATCTAGTCTGCTAGCACCGCATCAAAATGGGCAATGAGAAGGGTAGGAAGTCTTCTTGTATTCATAACTAACGTTTGTAGTGCTGACATAACTAAGTTTATTGTCAAACTCTTCATAAAACATTGTCAGCATTACATTACATTGTGAGGGCTAGAGGTTATGTACTTATTATTTTAAAATCCCTTGTATAGACTTACGGGAAGGAGTTATTTTCACAGAAGGCTAGAAGAGAGAAACTGTCTAGGCTCACTAAAATAGGTTAGAGCAAAAGGCAGGAATCAAGAAAATATTAGGACTGTCAAGGTCTGATGGGAAACTTCTAGTGCCCTGAAATGGAGCAGCTGAGGTGAGAAGATAGAGCCCAGAGCTCTATGGAGATGTCCTGGCCTAGTCAGATGTCCTGAGTTGGAGGTGTCTTTGGATTTTGAGAGCCACCTTCACACCATAGAGGAGATGAGTGTAGCAATAAGAAGAACGTAGGGAGAAAAGAGCAAGAAGCAAGAAGAATCTCCAAAAACCTGCGCTTGTGCAGACTCTGGCTCACCATGAGGTCACATTCTTCTTCTAGCACATTGGAGGCATTTGCAGTTTTCTCTCTTTGTCTTTTGTTTTTCAAATGTTGTCTCTTCTCCACAGAAATATAATCAAGTTGCTTGAATCCCTAGAATCTTTTAAGCAGAGACTACTCCTTAGCTTCCTTAGTCCTTAGCTTCCTGGACTTTAGGGACTTTTGGTTACTGACTTCTAACGGGACTAGGATTGGTCTAGCTTGGAGTAGAAAGTTACTTATACACAAAAGAGATTTTAATTCTGAGATAACTGCTTCCTTCCTACCTCTGCCCTTCCACTGTGGGCTACTATGCTTTATTTTGGAGGCTAAGCTCTTGAAACCTGTAGATCTGATGCTTCTCTAAAACATAAACTCCTCAGAGTTATAGGTTGTTAAGACTGGAGGATTGTCCCACTTATGCAAAGTTGTCCGTTTGATACGGGTGAGGAAAACTCTTTAATAATTTTTTGCAGCAAGCCTTGTGACTAATGCAGTCTTGTCTTTCATTAAAAAAATGAGGAAATCTCTCCTTCTGGTTTGATGCTTTCAAATGACCCAGCTTCTATCACGCCTGGGAGTTTTTATAATGATGGCAAGAAATAAGATAAACCTGTCATTTACTTAAGTGTTGATTTTCACCTCTTTTCAGATTGTAATCATGGGCCTGTATTGCTACTTCTCCTACTGAGCGGGAGAGTTTTAAGAGTACCCAGCTTGTCACTGGAGTGAATGCTGATCTATGGCTTCATATTTAAGAAGGTTGATTGAGTTTATGGCAAAGAATTAGAGCTTGGTCTTGATACAGCAGTGTGAAAAGTGTTTAACAGTGGTGATGGCTCAGTGCTCCTCTTTAAATTCCCAGACAGATCTTTCCCTTCTGCCATCTCTGTCTCAAAAATCCTCCTCTGATATACTTTTTTTTCCCCCTTGTATCAATGAGCCTGGCTCCACGGGTAGGAAAGAAAACCTGTTTCTTCCCTTTTTAATAATGAGACATTCCCATAGCACAATATAATTTTCTGTTTCTGAAAACTGGAGACCTGTAGCAATAATTGCAATAAATTAACCCCGCCATTTTCTTCATAAAACTGTCCGGGGAGGTTTCTTAATTCAGTTTGTCATGAGTCACTTTAATTACATCATGACCGCACTGATGAATGTTTGGGCAGGTAAGGGTCTCGCCGAGTTTGCCTGATAAATGCTTATTGCAAAGGGCTCATTGCTAGACTGTAAATATTTTTGCTCTGGGGATAAAACCAAGGATTTTGAGATGGCCTGGAAACAAAATGAAAGCAATTGGATTTGGCTGAATTTTTTTTCCTCTTTAAGTGAAAGAAGATTTATTTTTAATTACTGTGTGTGTTTCTGCGATGCTCTGAAGTTTCTGCTCTGCTC
This sequence comes from Nothura maculosa, assembly GCA_032353885.1. Taxonomy (NCBI): domain Eukaryota; kingdom Metazoa; phylum Chordata; class Aves; order Tinamiformes; family Tinamidae; genus Nothura; species Nothura maculosa. Next base: position 2,403,588 of record JAUBOD010000762.1, on the reverse strand, counting down.
TGTGTGGTGAGTATATAATAGAAAGCCCCTTCTCCATGAAGCAGGACTGGGGCAATGATAAGAGCAAGGTGCAAAGAGGCAACCACGGCCTGGGGAATAGTGCTGAGTTTTTGCAGGGAACTACTTGTGTAATTGACCCTCCTAGAGGACCTCTGTTTGTATTGCTGCTCTCCATTCTCATCTGCTTTCTTTGGCTATGTAGTGCTTTTCTTTTCTTTTCATCATTTATTTATTTATTTATTTCCTCCCCTATTGAGCAGATGATGGCTCAAGCATTGAGGACACAGACTTCAACTGGGACGAATTTCTGGAGGAAACCGGGGCCAATGCTGCTCCCCACACCTCATTCAAACACGTATGTGCTTGGTCAATGCCTTGTAAGCTCCATTTGTGGTGTTCCTCCTTGTTTTCAGGGAGATCCTGGGCACAAACTGAAATGGAGACTGACTTGGATTGTTTTTGAGGATCTTTAGAATAACAAGACTTCATCTTTTGACCAAGTAAAGTAGCAGTCTCTGTTTTGGATGGACCTCTGAAGACAAGCCAGACGCGTGAACCATTGGACTGGCGCCTACCTCCATCAGCAGTAGCTAGAAATATCCCACCAGATCTCGGGAGATGAGTTACAGATGGTGCACACAGCAGGACTTAGTGTTCAGCAGCAGCACCTGCAGTGTCCTGGGGTAGATGCACCAAGAATTGGGGAAATTACCTGTGCCCAGTCACTGCTGATGTTATGACATTTCCATCCCAGGACAAGACAGTGGGCTTGAGCTTTTGAGCACAAATTGATGCTTGCCAAAACTCAAGGAGTGCTTCAATGTTGCTATATTCACAATTATATATACTGCAATATATATAATTATATATCATTATATAATTATTATAGCTGCTCCTAATTTCTAGAGGTGTTCAGGATCTGCCCTTGCACTCATCATTTGTCTGGTGGAGCTTTGCAGTATTAAAAGTAACCTTCTTTGTGTCATACTTATCTTTTCTTGCTATCTTTTATGAGGCTTATAATGCCTAGGCATTTACTAGCCCTCTCTCAGGTGTAGAACACCTAAGATGCTGATGCCCCTTTGGAGCATATAGGACCTTGCTTCATTGGTATATGTGCCAACAATGGTCCTACTTGGGCAGGTGGCCAGGGACATGGTTGGGTTAAGGATCACAACCATCAACTGGCTACCCCAAATCTGTTCTTTACAGGCAGTGTCTTCTTGCTGGTCTAGGGAGGGCTTTTCCTGCAATGGAAAAAAACTAACACCATGCCTTTCTAATTTTTGTAAGGTTGAAATCAGCCTTCAAAGCAGTTTCCAGCCAGGAATGAAATTGGAAGTGGCCAACAAGAGCAATCCAGACACATACTGGGTCGCTACGATCATTACTACATGTGGACAGCTCTTACTGCTTCGTTACTGTGGCTATGGAGAGGACCGCAGGGCAGATTTCTGGTGCGACGTGATGACAGCAGATCTTCACCCTGTTGGCTGGTGTACGCAGAATAACAAGGTCCTGATGCCTCCAGATGGTGAGTTCCGCACGTTTTGCCGGGGTCATGCTCTAGGATTGGTCTGATGATGAAACTCCAGACTTCCAGTCAATCTGGAATGGGTCAGTCTCCAGGGCCTCAACTGGTGTTGGGTGACGTGACTGCAGAAGTTGTTGTACAACAGCTCAGAGTCAGGTGTCAGCAGATCAATGGATAATTGAGTCCATCTAGAAAAGGAATTTTTTCCTGACTGCTAAGAACAAAATAAGTTTCTCTAGGAAGCTTCCTTGATAAGGAAGTGTTGAATTGCAGAAAATACTTTTTTTTTTTTTCCTGTTGGGAAGAAAGGGGAGAGTTGTTCTGTAGTTCTAGAATAGAGGGGAGCAGGGGAGAGTTGTTCTGTAGTTGTAGAATAGAGGGGAGCAGAGGAGAGTTGTTCTGTTCAAAGTTCTAGAATAGAATGACCCTTTTTTTTTTTTTTTTGGTATATTCTCTCTGTTCAGTGTGAGTGTGAAGAAAATCAGAATTTGCCTGTGCATTCTTCAAAACTCTCCAAAAGTTTAATTCTGCAAGTTATAAGCCCTCCATTGCGAGATTCCCGGAGCTTTCAATTCCAGTGATAGACACACAGATTAAAGTCAGCGAGATCTGGGCAATATCAGTTAAGGCACCTCCTGACTGTCAGCTCTTAGATGCACAGAAGCTGAAGGCAAAGCCTGTATATTAGTGATCCATATGGAACAGTTTTTTTAAAAAAAATACAATGTACTTTTCAGTGTATAAGAAAAATGTTATCTTAAAACTGCTATTGCTTCTGAGTTTGTTCAAGGTTGGGGAAGCAAAGTATTTAGCTTCTAAGTTGTGCATGTGTTTTAAGAAAAGCTCCATTTAAGAATTCTGCTGCTGAGGATTCTTTGTTGCACATGACAACTCAGAAAGTGTTGTGTGGTTTCTCCTGGTTTCACCTCAGTTTCTGCTGAAATGAGCTGTTGGGGACTGTCTTGGCTTGAATCACGACTGACTCATTCCTGTCTTGCATATGTCTCACCCTGAGATGGGCTCTTATCTCTGGGCTTCTTTTGGTCTGACTGTGTCTTCTGAATCAACAGAGGATTGACTGCCTAAAAAGGAGGGAAAGAAAAAAGAAAATCTTTAAGATAGATACAGCTGAGAAATCTGTGGGTCTAACACTGATTAATCAAGCTGACATGAGAAGGATTATTTTTTTTTATTATTTTTTTTATTGGTCTCCTAAACTACCTTTTATTACATGGATTGTAATCAATGTTGCCAGAAAGTGTACAGTGCTGGAAACTGAAGCTCAAAATGCCAAGTTCAAGGGGTGAGAGATTTTATTGACTGTGGTAATAGAAAATAATGATTGTTTTATAACTGGAGGCAACTGCTTTTCATGGAAACGTTGGAATCTGCTCTTTGGGAAGTGGTCACTTCCATATGGGAGCTGTCTTGCGTGAGTGACTGTAATTGTGCAGTATGTTGTTCTCCTTGGGCTGGCAGCTGTATGCTGCAGTGGACCCCAAATTTGGACAACTGTCTTGGTCATTTTTGTCATTTGTTTGTTTTCTTCCATCTTCTCAATGAATAAGCTTTATTGCATTTTAGTATAGTTTTCAGAACTTAGAAGTCCAAATTGCAATTTCAGAAGAGATTTCAAGATCTAAGAGTTGAAGTTCTCATTTGGAAATGAGAAGTTTAAAAATGCTCAGGGGATCTGAGCCTTTGGGACCTCTCTCTCACTTGTGAAAAGGTACAGGTCCAAAATGTGTCCCTGAATCACAATGACACCCATGAGTGTTTACCCATTGGGTTCAGTTCTGAGGCCCAAAGTGGATTTTTAATAGGACATTGCTCCCATTCAGACTCCTCAGTGAAGAACTTGGGTTTTCAAAGTGCTCCTTGTCTGCTCTAGGAAGAAATGGGCTCAGACTATTTTTTAAAAGTGGTTCATGAGTATGTGAATTGTCATACTTGGATGTCTGAAGTTACTCCTGCGGTTATTTTTTTTAATCAGTGAATGTGCGTACTCTTGAGGCAAACTTCACTGAAGTCCAGAGTTTTATCTAGTGAAGATTGCAGGATCTGACCTTGCATTGCTACAGGAGCAAGTGCCGTTTTACCCAAACACCACCAAAATATTTTGCTTTTAGCATCATGTACTCTTTTTGTTGCCAAACCTTTGGAGGAGCTGGAAGTCGGCTCCAAGTTAATGCCATTCCCAAGGCCTGATTCTGCACAGTTTGATGGCAGCAAGGTTAGACTGCTGCATACAAGCAGCATGGCCAGATTTGGTTAGTTGTCATTAGGGTTTGTTATTAATCAGGAGTTGAAGGTTCTAGTTAATAAGCAGATCTGCACAGAGGAACTTGTGCAACTGGCAAGATTCCAGCAGCAGGACAAGGCTCTGTTTCTGCTTGCAAAGCAGATAGGAGTGATGGACGCAAATCTTGCAAATGTGATGCCAGACAGCAGTGCTGCAGAGCGACTGGGTGATGAATTTCATTAGATGAGAGAGAGATTGGAGGGAGGGGGGAAAAAAGTAAAAAATAAAAAATAACCAAAACCCACCCTATTCAGTTTATCAAATCAATGGAGCTTGATTTAACGTTCAGCACAGAGAGCTTTCAAGGGGCAGCTGCCAAATAATTATTGTTTATGATCCTAATAGACGGAAGTTGTTTAATTTACAGGCTGTTAGGTTATTATTTATGGAGTGATGGTAGTATTGCATCATGGTGATTGTGAGTATAATGTCCAGTCACATTATGTCCCTGCCATGACATTCTGGTACAACAGGACTAAGGGCCAAAATACTCTGGTTTTCAGTAAAATGCACTGGCTTATGGAAGGGTAATATGAGTGTGAGTGTGTGGCTGCGTGCTTCTCCCCCCGACACTTCCTTTCCCTGCATGAAATCAAAGGAGTAAAACTGTAGTTACTGCAAGCTTTGCCGTTAATTATATTTTTCTCATTACAAATCGGTGTGTAATTTGAATTGCAAACTCAACTATCCTGGCAGAATAGATCTGTTTACCATTCAAAGCAAAATGAAAATTATTTAAATTAGTTAATGTAGAACTCATTTGAATGAGATGGATGTTTATTCATGAACTGGCTCGAGGAAAGTGTGAAGCTGTCCTTATGGTCTGTAGCTTTGGCACGGAGCAGGCCTGAAGTCACGTCCTGGGACGGAGGTTTCCTCTTGCATATTAACCATGGGTGCAGACCGATGGGTAGATACTGCTGAATGTGATTTATTTTTTTATTTTTTCATTTCTTTTGAGATTCTTCAGTGGCAGTTCCTATGAGCAAAGGCAGCATGATGCAAAGTTCATCAGCCACAGTGGTAATGTGGGAATTGGATTCTGCTCTATGTGAATAAGAGATGACTTAGGTGACAACCAGTTAGATAAAACCTTCTTATTTTGGTCTGTTTTGCAAATAAGGACAGCCTTTTTATCCTTGTATATCTTTTCCCAGCACCAAGCTCCTCTGTAGCATAGAACTGAGCAGACTGTTGAAAAAACATCTCCCGCAGAGTCATGTTACCTGTTGAGCATTGAAAATTTGTGCATTATCCTTTGTCAGCAAAAGGAGACGCAGATATGGTTGGCCATCCCGAAACTTGGGATATGAAAATTCCTTGGTTTGCACATACTCCATCGCACTGGATTGTGCTACAGTGTAAAAATTTGTGTAAATTTATTTGTGTAAAAATAAGAAATAGGTGAACAGAGCAATTTAATACTTTTAAAATACTTTTTAAAATTTGTCTTACTTGTCTCAGGGTAGGAGGCACTATTTGACTTTCCAAAATGAAGCAACCAGATCTTGCCCACCTCTGGAGCTGTTCCGTGTATTTTAACCAAAACCAACCTTCCTTTGTTTCTCTACTTCTACTGTGCTTGCAGTACTATAATTAAAATTTAGGTAGAGGGATCAAGATAAGCAAAATACACTCACATCTTTGAGGAGCTGGCTTTTTTCCGACGACTTATCTGAGATGGCTTTGCTTTTCTACCAGTGTAATTAAGAGCAGATTTGGCCCTGATTTAGCTCTTTTACTGGAGACTTACTTGAAATATTACTTCCAAAGAGCTTAGGGCCAGAGAAAATCAGTAGGCATGCACTGAATTTATACTGGTTTACATCAGCTATGAACTGGACCCCTGAGCCAAGTAAAATGAAACTTGGAAATCTTCTTTGGCAGATTCTTCTGCCAAATGCTGTGGATATTGCTAAAGTATTTTATGCGTTTTTTTTGTTATCTTTGCCTAATCCTTATCTTCTTTTCTCATCAAAACCAAGTTGAGTCTAACGTAGTGTAAATAGATAGTAGAATTTCTTTATTTTAAACACTGCAAGTGACTCCTTGCACAGTATTTTATGTGTGCTTTTCAAGTCTGCTTTAGCAGAATATTAATTATGCAGGGGTGACGTTAGCATAAATAACTAGTCAGCAAATAAATGTCAAATATTCTATTAGCATAGCAGGCAGCTTTATGCATTTGCACAGAGCATTTAGCAGATTATTCTTAACGAGCATATAAAAAATAGCTTTTTGCCTTTTTTTTCTTTTTTTTGCCTTTTTTCTCCTTCGTGAGGTCTTCTAATGATTGCGGTGGGTAAGAGAAGAGAGAGAAGAGTTCGCCCTAGCAGAAGTTGTGTTAGTTTGGGAATGATGCACCCTTACAGCATCTGGGAATTGCTGGGGTGCATCAAGGCTTGGCATCTACCCCCATGCAGTCCCTCGCAGGGGCATGAAAAATAAAAATATTTTCATTACGATGCCCACAGGAGTTTTTCCTTCTTGTCCTTGGTGTGGTTTGGGCCCTATGGGAATAGATGGGTGTAACAGACCACTGTGTGTGTGTTAGGAGTATAGGTGGTCGTTGATCTATGGTGGAGATGTGGCGTAGTATGACAGCAGGAACAGACCTTGCAGATTATGCAAGTAGGATATTTTATTAAATGTGGTGGTATTTCCACAACTGAGCAGCCTTGCAGCAATGAGGCTGCTTTGCAAGGAAGACTGGAATTTTTGGTTTGAGGCTCAGACAAAGACATGAGAATGGGAAGTGGGATATGTCTGTAGCTTGAGTCTTAGATGGGACTGTGATGAATGGTGGAGACTATCAAGGGGAAACTCTAACCTTGTATTTCTTGATCAATATTCTTCATTTAAAGAAAAAGATGACTTTAAAAAAGTGATTTCTGGCTTTAAATCCCCAAGTATTGTCTGTCTTCCTACAAAGTGCTGGGCCTCTTTATTTGGAGGCAGTCTGAGATATCGTCTTGGTGCCTCACAAAATGCTTTTGTGCTTGGGCAATATGGTACTCACCGAGGATCCAGTATGAAAAAAAAAAACCCAAAACACACAAGATGGTTTGGGTTTTCAGCAGAAAAATGTGCAGAGCTTGAACGTAGAGTAGGCTCTCCTTATCAAAAAAAAGAGAATTGTCTTTAATCACTTTCCACTGAGAAGTGCTCTCAGCAGAAACAGTTCCAGCAAGCTGAGTTTGTAGGAACAACAACATCTGCTTACGCTATATTTCTGTTTACTTATCCTTGCCAAGAAATGGAGGAAGGGAAACAGGGGCAACTTCACGTCTGACGAGGAAGGGTGCGTGCCGTGGCCATCAGTCCATGCAAGACCCTGCACTGTGCCAATACTAGCCAATTTGCACCCAGTTTGAGGTGCCTATATCTTGTTCAAGGTTATACGAGGAAATTTAAGCTTGACTTACACCCAGCTAAACATCAGTGCAATTTATGTAATGGTTTTGTTGTTGCAATTTGCCATGCATGGGCCTAATGCAGATCATGTTCCTATTTTTTGTCTTTATCCATAGTAGTATGGATGTAAA
>JAUBOD010000762.1:2366343-2388711 GCA_032353885.1 Nothura maculosa | reverse complement strand
AGTAAAATACCCTGTGGACAGTGGAATAGATTTTGTCCTTGTCATCTCACTTGCTTTGACCAAGAGATAGTAAATGGGTCATTTTTGGAAACATTGAATGGCAACAGGAAAGATAACAGTTGAAACATTTAAATTTGATATAGATGCATAGACAAAGCAGTAAGATGAGATCCTGAAGCATGTGTTCATGTCTTCATTTGTGCTGATATAAAAGAGGACGGGATCATATCCAATTAAAGCATCCATTACTTATTGATCTAGTCTTGCAGATGCATACCTGTGAAGCTTTACTAAATATATTCAGAGTCTCCTTGGCCAGATTTAAAATGTGGTATCTAATTCAAGGGAGCATGTCCTTTTGTTGCAGCACTTAGACGAGTGCACAAAGTCAAAGAGATTTGCATGTGTGCTTAGAGCTGAAGGTGCTGGTGCAGGCAGATCTGAATATACAGGGATTAAAGTCTGTGCATTAGCTTTTCCTTGAGAATTGGGATCAGTGTATTTGATATAGCCAAAGGGAAAAAAAAAAAGAAAAAAGACTCAGAGCCCAATATTTTGAAGGCTTAATTTAACAAGTCATGGAGTATATTATATGAAATAGCCCGTATAGTCTAAGCAAATAAGATTCATTTGAGGTTTACATGTTTTTAAGTTCTCTGTATTAAAAATTTACGGGATAATTAGCTTTTAATCCGTCAATGCTATGGAGCAACTTCTTCCAACAGCGAGCAACAGCTACTTATTTTCTTATAACTATCTAATTTCCTTCTAACATCTCCTTATTGGTCTGTTATAAATCTGTATGATTGGGACCATAACCGCTGACTCCAGGAATGTATTTTGAACACTCATTTATTCTTTGGTATCTGTTTGCTCATAAGTTTTGATTTCTTTGAAAATTGACTGTAATATTTTGTTCTTCAGAGGATTTTCATGTTTAAGATGGATGCATAGAAGTTGAACTGAAGCCCTAAAGTTGCTCTCTTGCTGTTTATGGCTTTCTCAGTAGGAAAACAGATCAATAGCTTTCTGTACCCTTTTTTATTATTCTTTTTTTTATTATTTTGTGATCCATTTCAAAATACAGAACCTGTTGGTGTGAGAACAGAAGATTGTCTGAATTTTGAAGAAAGTTCTTTAAGGATGTCTGTATCCACACTTTTTTCCTGAGAGCACATGGAAGTGTTCTCCATAAAAAAAGGACATTTTCATGCCAAATATTAGTAACCCGCTAATTGGCTTTTTGCTTTTGTTTGTTTGTTTTTCTTTGATTAGATACTGTAGTGACTTTTGTCAAATATGCGTTTCCCTTTAGATGACTATAATTTGGAGGCAGAAACACTGATGCAAACAAATCATTTCTCACATCCAGTCTGGGATTTGGTTCCCTGGGATGTGTTTTCCCTCAAGCTGATGGAAAATGTTCCGATTTAGCTGTTTTCTGTCAAAATGCTGCTTTATCAAAATGGAAATATTTTGGGGAACATGTCAGTTTTGATGAACTGTTTTGATGGCTGAAGTCTAAACAAATTGTTTTAGCGTTCTATGTTGTTTTGATATAAAGACATCTCATTTTGACTCTGTCATTTAGACCTTTATAACATAGTAACAATTTATTTTTATAGATTTATACCTTTATAATATATAAATATTGTATCAAAATTATAGTGATTTCAAATTTAAAAGGAAACACCAAGGTGGAAAGGCTTCTGTGTCCTTATAATAGGCTCTTTACCTTTTCAAAAACTGCATGCTTTATCTTAAAAAACAAACAAACAAACAAACAAACAAAAACCCTTGTCAAATTCCAGAATTACATTTTTTGGGGAAATAGGTAGTTTTTTGAGACACTGATGAGAATTGTCCAGATGCTGTCCAGCTTTAGCTACTTGTGCTAATTGTTTTGGTTCGTTCCAGGCCCAGGAGGGACTGAAACTTTAATAATAAGATTAGTTGGTGCAGTGAGAGCGTTGTCACAGGTTTATCTGAGTGATTTTGAACCATTTTGTAAAGCTGTCTGACACTGCTCCTTTTCATGGAAGTAAAGTAAATCTCAGTACCATTAAAAGGTCATAGAGACCATTGGTAATTCTGTAGTGGAGGTGTTGGCAGATTGCTGGAGTACCTAGAATAATAGAGATTGGTTTTTATTACTTTTTTTAATTACAGGATCACAGAAAGAAGGTAAGAAATGGCTGCTTGTCCTGTTGCAGGGTTACTGTGTGCTGATGTCTGTCCTTGGATCACCAGAAGCATGCAGAGTGCAAAGTGAAAAACGATTTCTGAGCAGATGCTAGTGAAAAACAGGAAAAAATCCAATGCGTGGCATGCTGCGCTGATGGTACGTTGCATTTCCACTTAAGTGGTGGCCCCAGCCTTGATTCTCAGCTGCCAGCCTGGGTTTGCACCTTCAGATGCAGCTGCAGCCCAGAATGGTTTGCTCAAAAAATGGGAAAATGAGACAGGTGTGCAAAAGTGAGAAAATTGCAAGACGCAAAGAAAAGCAGGAAGACTAAAAGTGATGCCAGGATGAATCATGTGACAAAATAAGGAAAAATTAATATTATTTTTGGATTATGGAGAGCTCTGTTTTTGATGGACTTGAACCCTGAGGATGCACCTGAGCTCAGCTTCGTGTGGTCCTGGCCTGTTTAGCTACTTTGCTGAAAACCAAGCACTTCTGCAGGATTTCCGTGACTTGAAGATGCCTTAAAATCTTTGGCCTCGAAGCTGCAGAGGTGTGAAAGCAACCAACCGTGCTGGCTCCGAAAGGAGCTGAAGCTGAGCCAAAGGCAACTCATACATCTGTGTCAGCAAGATGCAGCTCCAAAGCAGGATGCTGGTGTCAACTGGAAAGAAAAGTAGTTAGGAGTTTAGGGAGCATCACTTTGAGCTATGCCTGCTTTGTGTTTGAGTTGAACTCTGGCTAATAAGGCACAGGTGCTGGAGCTTTTCCCATGGTGAAAACATCGCTAATATGTGTCTCCTCTCTGGATTATCTAGTGTTTAATCGTTCAGTTCAGTTCATACGGTGGCCTTTACATCAGTGAGGGCACCAAATTGAGTCTTATTTTATTTTTTTCTGCTCTGCTGTCTCTCGAATCATTGCCCTTCCCTCTGATAAATTGGATTGTTCTTGGCCCCTAGGGTCTTAGAGCGCAGCACAATCTCATATTCCTCATTTCTCTGCACAGCAGGCCTTGTACAGGACCATCGTACTGGCACTAATACGAGGTTAGGGCTTGGAGCAGTTGTGAGAGTCCTGGAATTTTCTGTCAAGCTCCATGTCTTCACAAAGCATCAAAGACTGCTGCTGTAGAGGACCAGTGAATGCAATTGAGTCCCCATTGCCTTGGTCAGACGTCTTTTCTTAGGGTATCATGCCCAAAGTAGCCCCAAATGTAACTAGAATATCTCAGATGCTTTCATGTGACTGGACTTTTTTGGAGCTCCATCGTGGCATGGGTGAATGTCCCTCTCTAAGGTGTCCTCTTCACAAACAAGCTGTGCCTAGTGAGGGAATGGTGGACGTGCAACAGCAGTGGATTTTATACCCGAGTGAAAGTCTTCCACCCAGATTCAGAGATTCCATGCATTACAGGAAAATAGAAATGTTTCCTACCATGCCATGCAGGCAGAAGTCGTGGGAACTTTAATACTGACTTTGAGAATTTTTTTATAGCTTTTTGAGCTTTTGCAGGTCATCAAGAGTGATATAAATGAGGAGGAAAGCAATCGTGCTTGTTCCTCCCATGCTTCACAGCTGGAGGAGACCCATCAGAGTATTTCCCACTTGAAGTCAGCAGCTACTTTGTCCCACATGGCTTTTGCAGAAGGACCTGCCGCTCTGTAGGGCGAGAACCCATTTGGAAGGAATTGATCAAGAAGGTTTTTTTTCTGCCACATTTCCTGTGTGCAAGCCCACACACGTGTGTGTCTCCCTTGGCAATTGAGGTTATTACCTGAAATCCTGGAGAAGCCTTTTGGCATCTCTATGGGTGATGTTTGCAGTCATCTTCTGTGAGGGTCAGCCAGTGTTTCCTGAAATGCACGCGCTGGTTGGGCACCCAGCTCTTTGTTTACCCAGAAGATTTTCTTTTGTTTGAATATTCTTGTTTCACATCTTCCTTGGTCCTTAAAGGCTTTTGCAGGTACCGTGCTGATTCAGAGTTGCTTTTATTGCTACTAAAAATGAGTGTATTGTAGTGGCTTGCACTGACGTACCGAGAAGCCATGGTCATGCTGTGCATATCCCTACTCCTGAAGATTTTCAGTGCAAACTTTTCTCTTCCGGATGTTTCCAGAGGTGAAGAAAAAATAAAGCAAAACCATAGCTATAAAACTGCCTGAGGAGATTGTTTCTGATCTAGAAGTGGGAGTCATTTGTTTTTTCAGATGAGCTGTTTTGGTCTGAAAATGAGGTTCAGCCTGGCTTATTTTGAACTAGGGAAGTCTGTTACACTGTTTTCAATGTTGTTGCTGAAGACTCAGTCTTATTTAGCTGTCAAAAAGTGGGGGGGTGGAAACTTCTTAAGGAAACTTCTTAAAAAAGATGAGGGATTTGGGGTGCCTGTGGTGAAAGATGGTGAAGAACAGGCAACAGCCTGGAGAAAGCAAGATTGGGCATGGTTATGGCATCTCAAATCAGGCATCTGGAAATGGAGGCATCTAAAATCTGTTGTCGGCTGAATACCCTGACGCTTTCTTTCCCCTCTGCCAGCTCTGAAAGTTCGAACCGAGTTCTCTTTATCACATTTGTCAGTCCTCAGTAAGGAAGCTCTGGCATTCAGAACTTGGCTGACAACTTTGTGGGTATGCGCCAAGATGAAGTTCAACTTGCACCTTTATCCGATGCCTCCAGGGCTGTTCACAGTCAGAGGCAGAAGCTTGTGCTAGAGGGGTTCCAGTCCCGTTCATTATGGCAATTACTGTGCTCTCGCTGATGCCAAAATTAAGCTCGTCACTTGTATCCTAATGTAGGTGGATGGGAGCTGATGAGGTGTGCACGATGAGGATGTTGGAAGAGGAGACACCACTTATAAACTATTTCTTCTCAGGCTAGTTGTTCGTCTTAAGTGTTGGCAAGGTCTTGGGTATCCCAGGAATCATAGCAAATCGTGATGGCTATTGGCAAGGTCTTGGATATCCCAGGAATCATAGCAAATTGTGATAGCAAAAGAGTTTGAGCAGTTCCAGGTCAGTTTTCACATTACTTTGTAGAGGTTGAAGTTCAGTGCTTTAAATTCTGCTAATTTTAGATACACTTAAGTGCACTTGCAAAGTGTTTAGCTCTGTGAAGTAAATGCGTAGTTTTAAGTGACATGGGGAAAAAGGGTTTTCAGAGAAGGGGCACAACTCAGAAATGACATCTAGCTGTTTAAGTCTCCTTGTCTGTGGCCAAATGCTTGGGTTGCTTGAGACGGTGAGGGTGTAAGTTGAGTCTGGTTCTGAGTTTATGCCAGAATCTAAGTGCTTGAGCCCACATGCAGCTGTGCAGTGCTTGGTTTTGTGCCAGTAAACACGACTTTGTCAGAGAAATGCAGCAACTGATCCCTATGTCTGGGAAGGGCTGTGGGGTCAACATTCATTGAGCTGTTCAAGGTGTATAGACATCCCACTGTGGTTTCTGTGGAAGCTCAACATACTACAGAGCTTATCACTTCCTTTTAGTCAAACATAATGGCTACCAAAAAGTTGTTGTTTTGGAACTACACTCTTTGACATCAGCCTGTTTTCTAGTCCTGACTTTCATGGACTTCTCTATGGGGTAACAACTCTGAACCTCATTGCTTGTTTAGAGGAAAGCTTTTAGTTTGCATGATGATTGTGATATTTTTTCCCGTGTACAGGTGCCACTATGTTTTAGACCTGTGTTTCTTTGTTATTTAACAAATAAGTTTTTTGGGAGAGAGAAGAATGTTTCTGATGTGATCTAACCCCTGTTTATAGGCAGGAGAAACTAAAGTCTGTTTTCAGGATTTCCAATTGTGAATGTGCGGGATGAATTGGAAGAGGCATCTGAATCTCTGAAGCGGAGATTTGCTGCATTGCCCAAGGGATGTTGGCGCCCAACTTCCACTACTTCTGTCGAGAACTGAAGAACAAGAATTTCATTCCCTGAGGCAGCATTTATCCATTTCAGTTTAAATCCTTTCAAACTGTGTTGATGTACACTCCAAAAAAAACCCAAACCCAAACTACTTATGACTTCTGATGTTTGGTTTAAAACAAATGGCCTCTCAAATTTTGTGAAGTGAATTAGATGTTCCTGGTAAATGGTTCAAGTTTTTCTTAATGTGCAAGTTCATTAATACTGCTGATTTACAATGTTCTGAAGGTTGGTGGGTTTTTTCTTTCTTTTTTTTTTTTGGCTTTGTGGGGAAATGTGCCTGGAGTTCTGCTAAGGTCCTGCTGAGGAATTGCAAGTTTGCATAACTACTTTTCTCTGAGGCAATTAGAAAACATAGAAAGAGACCTTATAAATCATATCTGAGCCTAACGGTAAGCAGGAAATGAGGAGTTATGCAAGCAGGGACTAATTTTGAATGAGAGCGATGTGGATGATAAGCCACAGTGCCGTAAATCACTGCTAGTGCCTGCAGTGGAGAACAGTCTCCTTCCTTTGCTTTGGGATCTAGCTGCATGTGCTTGCAAGGGCAGCCCAAGGAGCTGAGCAAAGAATCACCTCTTTTTCCCTAGTCAAAACTTTGATTGCATCCACAAATTTAAACATATGGCTGCAGATCCCAAGGCTGCTAATCTTGGAGGAAATCTCCCTAAGATTCATGTGATGAGTCCATTGCAATGGGCCGTATTAAGTTATTTCTTTTCTTTCCCTACCCTTTACAGCAATCAAAGAGAAATACGTGGACTGGACGGAGTTTCTCATCCATGATTTGACAGGCGCCCGGACTGCTCCTGCAAATTTACTGGAAGGCGTATGTATTAGATTGCAGTTTCTCTCTGATAACGTGTCGCGATGTTCGTGCTGCAGCGGTGTCCGGCGTGCGAGGTTGTGTGCTTGCAATGTCCATGTGCCATGAGTGTGTCCAAAGCAGTGTCAGCCGAGATGCAGCAGCCACATTACCTTGACCTCCCCTGGCTCTGCTTCTGACCAAGATAACAGGGTGATTTATTTCACCTTTTATTTAATGAAGTTTAGTACTTGTAAGATCTTGGATGATGAGGGAGAAGGTTGAGGGACCATTTAGTAAGAAAGAGGCAGCCCTTTAGGACCTCCTTAGCTCCACCAAACTGGTGGCCAGCTTTTGAGTCTGATCATGGTTGGAGAGAAGCTTAGATTGAGGGGGGGAACATGGTCAGATTTGTGTGTGTTTAGAAGTAGATTACCAAGGTCTATCTAAAATAGCCCCTTGTCAAAGCCTATCTAAAAGAAGAAGTCAGACCTAGCAGGGAAGCAGGGTCAGATGCTGTCAACCAGTAGACATCACGAGAGGACAGGAGATATTTCTGTAGATGCACCCAAATGACCAAGTCCATGTGACACTTCTGTGAGGACTCTCACCCTTGGACATCCTTGACTCACTTTGATGTCTTTGGGTGACTTTGAGAGGTGAGCAGCCTCTCCAAGAGGACTTACCCTGTTTACCCTCTCTATAAGCGCTTGTGTTGGCCTTTGGGAAGGTGGGAGCACCTACAGGCACCATTTATGATCCTTTTTTCTCTCCCACATAACCAGTCAGCAGGGTTTTCTTGACCCAAGCTAGCGGGAGCCCTTGCATCCCCTCAAGTGATGCCCATATCTTCTGCCACTTTATTGCTGGAGCCTGCTATGCTCCCACTTCCCCTTCAACAGGCAAGAAAAAGATGCAGTCCCGGGACAGAAATGCAGAGAAATGAAACAGTGCTGTGACTTGAAACACTCCCTAGTCTGTTCTCCGGTGGTGTTTTATGCAGTATATGTGTTCAGTGGCGTCCGTGGCGTGCAGTGCATGTAACTCCCTGTCGACAGATTTGCTGTTCGTGAGTGCTGCAGACTGTTGTCATGTTGTTAAATCAATATGCAATGATGCTTTTTTTTTTTAATACTCTAGATACTCATATAAAGAGTTGTTGCATTATGGTAAATGTTAATATTTCATGCAACCCAATTATTCATCGTAGCTGCTCTGCTCTCTGGGGGAAATGACAACCCCATTGGCTTAGGATTTAGTGTACAAATCAGAGAGCAATATTAACACTTTTGTTATTGCTCAGGATCTGTTGTAATAAGTTAAATCATTACACTGTCATTTCATGTTAAAAAATGTTTTGTTGCAATGAAGCTGCTGTATGTGGGAAAAATCACATGGAAGTAGATTTCCATGATTTTATTAACATTTGAGACATTAAATAATATCTGAGGTGCTTATACAGCTGTTTCTAATACGTACAATAGAGGAGGGCTTATAGTGGCAAATTTGCTGTTCTGAGAAATACCTATTAATCCTAGAGCGGGTTAAAGCTGTACATGTGATTACATTTTAGTTAACTGTAATTAAGTTTTTACCAAATTCTCATTCTGTTACCTGTGTTTCTGGCTTGTTAAAATGGAAATCAAAATTAGTTGTATTTCAGAATTTTGATTATTTTCAAAATTTGATAGTTTTGAAGCTAAAAAAGATTTTTCTCTTTAAAAAAAAATCAGTCTTTTTCTGTTTTTCCTGCCACACTTGGAAAGAACCATTCACAGGCTGACTCTGATTTACAAAATAAATATTTTCAAAATATCCTTAATATATATTTTTAATTGAAGTCATACACACACACGGACACAGATTGACCTGATCTTTTGCATATTTTGCCTGTGCTTAATATCTCTCTTAGGAACTCCTGAATCTTCTTCACGAAGGACTATTTCCAATTCTTACAGTACTTTTTAGTGATGCTCTTAAAGCCCTGAAACTGAGAAATGAACTTGGATTAAAAAAAATGTAAAACATCAACTCTTGAAAGCTGTGGAGCATAGCTGGATGACACAAAGAGTCTCACAATTATAAAGCAAAAATGCAGAACCCCAAAGGGATGGTTTTGAAAATCATCTCATGATTTTTTAATGCCTGCAGTTGGCAGCTTTGCAGGTGTTAAGTTAAGCACATGTGCAAATGGTTGCAAAACTGGGATCACAGAAAATACTGTCTGTGGGCAAAGAGCATCTTTCACCAGCATTTCTCGTTGTCTTGACCCAGAAAATCCTGTGTGCTTTGAGTCTGAGCTGAAACTCATGAAAGCTGGTGGGAATCTGCTGTTGGCCTTGATGGGCTTTGGGGAAATGACTCTCTTGAACCTGTAGAGGTGGAGAGAATGGTGCTATCCATGCCCATAGGAGCAAGCTCATCTTTTGGGTAGTAAATTTCAGCACACAGGCTTTCAGGGCCATAAAAAAAGGCTGTTTAAATGAATATGAGAGTTCAGTTCTGTGATTGGTTCTTGTCCACTGGAATCAATGAGAATTTGGTTTGAAATCCTCCAATATGACCGGGCTTGGGATCATGTGGGAGCATCCTAAGGACTTGTGCCTTATGAGCTGTTCCACCTTTTATTATACTTTTATTTTTTTAATTGTGGTGGTGTTGTTGATATTGGTTGAGGAATTAGCACAACTGTTGTTTTCTGTTTTACTTCTGAATTTGCACTTGGAAGACATTGGGTAAAATAGAGGAAGAACAGACTGTTTGCTGATCGCTTGGATGATGGTGTGAAAAAACAAAAATAATCTGCTGTCATCTGTTTCCTTGAGAAGTCTTCAAATAAAGTTTAAAATAAGGAGTTTTGCTTCTATTCAAACAGCCTCTGCGAGGAAAAAACCCTGTAGACCTCATTACAGTTGATTCCTTAATAGAGCTGCAGGATTCCCAGAATCCCTGTCAGTACTGGATAGTTAGTGTGGTTGAAAATGTTGGAGGAAGATTACGCCTTCGCTATGCGGGATTGGAGGAGACTGAATCCTATGACCAGTGGTTGTTTTACTTGGATTGCAGACTTCGACCAGTCGGTTGGTGTCAAGAGAATAAATACAGAATGGACCCACCTGCAGGTAAATGATCCCCTGAAAATGCAACCTCTGTGCTCTGAATTTGCTGACGTGTTGAAATATTTGGCAAATATACTCTTTTTCTCTAGGGTTCACATTGCTTTGAGTATAGTTTCTACTTGAGAAGATGTTTTTAGTGATTCTTCTCCATCAAACGTGAGTGGGAGCCATGACCCCTCATGGTGTCACAGGATCCCTCCAGGTTGAGGGTCTAACTCTGGGTCTTCTCTTTTTTCAGAAATGCTTCTTTTTCTTACTCATGAGGTAGGGAGTTGATGCTCCCTTTCACTACTAAATTAGATGCAAACAGTAGAGAGCATGAATATCACTCACTTTGTTATTTCAGAGTGTTTTCCATTGCAGAGAAACAGCTTTACATTGATCATATCTGAGCCCTCTTGTCCTTTGCAGTTCCAATAAATCGATATAGAAATGGCCCTAATAACCTATTTATGTCCTCCATTTTATTCCATTCTCCTTTTACCTTTCTTGCTTTTATCTGATTTCTTTCCTTCTCTCTCTCTCTCTCTCTCTCTCTCTCTCTCTCTCTCTCTCTCTCTCTCTCTCTCTCTCTCTCCGTCTCCTTTTCTTTAACTTGTCCTCACACTCGACTGGTTTCGTTGCCAAAATTGTATGTTCTTTGCCAAAATTCTCTCTCTGATTTCTATACTTTTTCAATTTCTGTGTCTATTTCTTTTCATCTGTCATATTTTCTTTTCTTGTCGTTTTTTTGGCTATTAGCTGCGGCTATTACTGAACATTTTTATTAATTAATTCAGATCTTCTGATCTTCTTTATAATTTGTAATATATATCCACACCCACACCCACATACATGCATACAGTAACATATGTTTTCACATATATTTTCTCTTCAGATGTGTAACAAAATCCAAAATAAGCCTTCTAGCTAGTACAAACTGGCAGAATCCCCTTGACATAGACCCACTGGTCTTGCCTCAGCTATTCATGCAGGAAGAGATAGTCTCATTTTTTAGGTTACTTTCTAGTTAAAGACAAATTGGCAGTCATTTGAATTCCACGCTCCTTGTTACCCTAAATACAAATTGACACAGTACACTTAGCGCAATTACCTGCAACGCTGTCATTTAAACAACAGGCTCAGTGCTCTTTTAACCATGCAATTTAGTGTTTGCAAGCATAAGTCAACTGCCTCTGTCTAAAAAAGGGCATGCACACACAGTACTGCTTTCTGGTTATGGGACTCATTGGAGTTGACTTTATCTTTCAAAACCTATTGACTTCCCACTGGAGGAAAAAAAATCACTCGTTTTGAGCAGAGTAACTAAAAATGCTGCTTTTTTCCTGTGTCTCATTGCCTTGAAGATGGATAGATGGCAGAAAGATGAATGTCAATAGAGGATGGATGTCATGGCAGGATACATAGAAAAGGCTACAGGGGCAATGATGCCCAGGGACAGAGCTTTCTTAAAACATGTGCTGTTTGCATTATTTGACCACCAAGGTTAGCTTTTTAGGGTCTTCTCAGCAGTGATGAGTTCTGAGAGTTATTTCCCCATATTTTCCTTGCTGTCCCACCATGAAAGCTATATAAAAGATGAGGCTGGTGGGACTTCTGCTGGTCTATGCTGGTCCCAAGCCAGAAGCAGTCTGCAAATCAGGGAAAAATCAGGAAGATTTGAGCATAGCCCTGTCATTTAAGCTGGAAAGGGAGAAATGAGGCAAGTTGATTCCCTTCCTGCACTTCAGGCTGATCTGAGGAAAAGAAGAACTGGGGCAAGAGATCTATAAAATAATGAATGATTAAATGAAGAGTGAACTTCTTAACACTCACGACCGCTGTACCTGCTTTAAACAGGCTTGAAATGTATATTCCCATTAATAATCTGACAGGCAAGGAATGCAAAATACTGCCTGGAAAGGTTAACATTTTCCTCTAAGTGTGTTAAATTTGTATGCATATCCTTGATAACTGTCTGAAGTAGCGAGTTTTGATATAGTGGGAGTCTAAATACATCCACTTCCAGCGAGTGATTCTGCAAATCCTATTTTGATAAGGTCTTAAATCTGTTAAGATCAGAGCATAAAATTCTCTCGTACTGTCAGTGCTAGGTAAAAACAGTGCTTGCCAATTCCTTCTTGATTTATTTTTTATTTTCTTCTTTGGAGTTGTAAGATATCGCAGTAAATCTTTTCTAACCAGCAAATACATTTGGTTATTAGCTGTGCAGAATTTAAATATAAATTGGGCCAAATTAAACAGTGATAAAATGGTGTCATCCAAGCTGACAAAAGGCAAGCTTCCTGCTATTCACTTCCTATCAAGGTTCAAGTTTATTATTGGGTAATTTTCATTTCCATTTTAATAATTATTGCAATCTATCTACCTATCTTGTCTCTTTAAGACCTTGATATGAATGCTCTGCAATAACTTGTTACGGGCAGGATAACAATATGTTTTCTAGGGCAGAAGTAAATCCAATATAATGTTCTTCTTCGTTATATTGTTCCCTCCATTGTTTCCTTTGATGGTTCATTGGCATTTCATGGCAGTGAGTCATGAAGGGCTGGTTATTATAATGAATTAATGATATTAGACCTGTTTAAAGAAACTGACTGAAAGCAATGTGAATCTGCACAAAGACATTGCCAAAAAGAATTACAGTGAGCAGAATTTGTAAGGATTAGTTGTTGCGATGATCTGGTTTCAGCATCATACTGACAACTGGGTCTAGGTAGAGACTTACAGCTGAAATGTTCATTGCCTTCCCACAACTATCACCCCATAGCAAAAGAAAAAACAAGGGGAGGGGAATTTCCAATCGAATATAATTAATATTAGTTAAAAATCTGAGGCTCCTTGTCCTGCAAAACAGCAGGTATTTTGAGAACTTAATATTGTAATGAGGAGTGTCTTTATTTTTTCTCTGACTCAGAGTAAAAAATCAGACAAATATACATTCTTTAATTTCTGTTGAAGAAACAAATAATGCACTTTCTCACCACTTAAAAAAAATTTTCTCAAATGTGCCCCTACTAGTTGCTTTTGTGTTGAATTTAACCATACTGTACAGCTTCAAATATACATGCTACTTTGACTGTCTCTTTCCTTGACACAGGGACTTAAGTCTTTCAAAAATGTTTTATCCCTGAACAGTCACCTTCTATTTTTCTTTTTATCATCTCTTTAGATATCTATTCTCTGAAGACTATATCTGAGTGGAAATACGCTCTGGAAAAATCCCTTAATGATGCAGCAAACTTTCCTCTTCCGATGGAAGTGTTCAAGGTAAAAGATGCAGAACCTGCTGTGAATAAATATTGTGTGATGTTTAGCAGTTTGTTAAAACTTTTGCAAGGAAATTCTTGGGCATTACTTTTACCACAGCAAAATAGTTGAGATATTGATATAAAGAGGAGTTTCACTTGTCAGTTTTGGGAACTAGCAGTCTTGTAGCAGTGATGGAGTGATGAGCACTGATTTATGCAGCAGCGTTTTTGCTGCATCCTAGTGTATTAGACCTGTGCAAAAGACATCATGGACAAACCATGACAACATAGGGCTAGTTAAAACTAAAGTAAATCAAGGCGAGCATAAGCCAGTTGGCTTTTTTGGAGCTTTGTAACCAAGTCTGTGTGGTCACATATCACAAGCAGAGCAACCTCCTTCAGGGCCCTGTTATGGGTGGATAATTTGCTCTCGCGCCATTGCTTGCCTCACCTTGGGTTTTTAATAACTAGAGATCTGCTTCAGCCCCAAGGCGCTGACTTTAATATCACAGTATCATTATGGTTGGAAGAGACCTTCAAGATCTTCGAATCCAACCATAAACCCTTCTGCACTGTGTCTGTTAAACCATGCCCCTAAGCACCTCATCTACACCCAATCTAAACTAGGCTGGAATGAAACCCATAATTTGGGAACTAGCTGAGGCTGCAGCTCTGGGCAGGAGAAGGGAGATGACTGTGCACTGGCTTTCAACACGATCAGAGCAGCCTGTGTTATGGTGGGAAGGGTGCACAGAGGATGTTGAGCCGCTTTCATGCAGCACTTCAATCCGTGGACTCTGTTAAACTGTCCTGATTGCATTTGCAGCCTCAGGATCAGAAATGCTTTGTGTGGGACCAGGATTAAATCACAGTAGGAAATGCCTAATGCATAAATCTTATTCTCATCTGTGCAAAAGAGTGAAAAAGGCTTCTGATGAGGATTATAAAACTTACCCCCGGCCTCAATTTATAAGTTACAGCTCTTTTGGTGTTTCCTCCTCATGTCCAGTTTCCATTCATTTATTTTCATTATGTGCTCTAGGTAGCTCTGTGTGTGCAGGGGGCTTGGACTAGATGACCTCTGGAGGTCCCTTCCAATCTCAAGCATTCTGTGATTATGTGATTCTATGATTATTTTACAAAAGCACTAAATTTAAACTCTGCAAATTCCAGTTGTAGCATCCTGTGGTTGGAGGCTCACAAGCAGGTTCTTCTTGGACAACGCAACGTATTGGATAAGGGCCATGCATAACCAACAAAAAAGGCAGGAATAGGGATTGTTTATTTGCAGTATGAAAGCTCAACACAAGGGGAGCTAGATTCAAATGGGATCATATCTAAGTCCCTGATTCTGGGCTTGGAAAAGCAGAATGTTTAGTACATTTAATGTGCTTGGGAGAAGATCTGAGGACAGAAGATGAAATTTGGATGTGTTGAACTAACAGACTTTGGTCTGCAGAGCTACCCTGGGCTGAACCAGGGTGAGGTTCAAATGTAGGGATCATCTGCTCCCCTCCTCATATCTGTGGGCACAATTTCCCACTCTGCAAGGAGATTTACGAGCTGTTTCAACTCTTCCCGTCTTCCTTAGTTGTATTTTAAGAGTAACCGCTTGGCGTCCTATCATTGTGAAGGTCTGTGCAAGCCTGACAGTGCAAATATTTGCAAAGTCTAATCTGCAAGATAAGTTGATACCTATCTTCCCTTCAGGGGAAATCCTAGATGATGGCACATAGTGTTGATTCCAGGTTTTTTTTTCCTCTCCAAAACTAGCGCAAAACTAATGTCTCTACACAATACCAGGGAACTCTATGCTGTTCTGTCATGTGTTAGATGAGATAAAAAGCACAGGGTTTCACAGCTGGCAACTGTTACAAGATCTTGGTTTCCTGGAAAGCTAGAAATGTTTACTCGGGTGGACATGGCATCTTGCACACTGAGCAACTGCATCCAACCTCTGTGGAAATTTATGGCAAGGAGAATGGGCTGTATGTGTGCTTGTTCTGCAGACATGAGTGTCCTTGCATGTTTGATTTTCCAGATTGATTCTTAAATTACTGGTGTCATTCAAGTTATCCACAACCAGGGATACTAATCCTGTTTCATCGCGCTGGAAAAGCGGATCCGTGTTGTGGAGCAAGTAGCTCCTCTTACAGGGCTTAGCACCTGTTAGCACTTGTGTATGATGTTACCATCTGGTCTGGATGTTCTTTAGAGAAGCTGATCCCAGATTTATCCTTGGGGAAGCTTCAACTCGGAGCGAGGAAATGGCACAGCCAAAATTCACATTCTCAGCCTCCAAGCAGAGGTCACAAGCCCCCAGGCCACAAAAGCTAGTTTTAAAGCATGAGGAAGGCTGTGGAGATGAATATCTGTCTTTCTAGTGCTATTTTACACTTGGCCATATGTTGAAAGTGTTTTTAAAATGCTTCGAAGTCCTTTGAGAAGGAATGTGATGTATAACTGCCAGAAAAAGTTGCTATTATATAATGACTAAACATAGTGTTTTGCAAACTGCTCCTCCTGGAATAAATGTGTGTTTCTCTGTGTGTGTGTGTGTGTGTGTGTGTGTGTGTGTGTGTGTGTATATATGTATTTTTTTTTTTCTTTGTGAATATGCTTTGCAATACATCCAGTGTTTTGTCACCCACTTCTTTTCAGGAAACATGTTGATCCTTAAAGAAGCCTAAGTAAAGACAGGATTTTCAAGGGTTTTGGGAGCATAAATCTTTCTGAAAGGCCAGAACTCAAGGATAGATGTTCTGTTCTCTGACCATGGAGAAATGCAGCAGTGGCAAGCTTATCCATTGCAAACTGTGGCTCAGGTTTCAGAAGTCGCCTGAGAAACTACTCAAGGCTTTGGGTGTAGAATAAGGTGACTGGACTTAATTTAAAGTTAAGCATTACCCCATCAGTGCTTGCTTCAATGAGGACTTTGCTAGTGCTTTTAAAGGGAGATTGCATGAGAAAGCCAGACCTTTTACCATAGGACTTATGAATCAGTGTATTTCTTTTAGATGCAGAGTCCTGCAGCTTCAGTAAGATGAAAATGGGACTAGATCATGGGATTGGGTTTCCCAGAGAGGTAGTTGTTGTCCTGGGGATCTCAGTTTCCTTTGTATGCTGGCCTCATACAGCAGTTTTGGGTTCCATGAGGTATCTCAAATCAGTCCCAGACAGCTCTGTGTGGGCCACTCAATCCTGCCTGGGAAGTGGGATCAGTCTTATCACTCTAGATGTTGCATATGGGCAATAAAGACATCCTCTAGGTGCAAGTTTCTCTCGAGTTGCTGTGAAGTGGGTCCCGATGACTTCCCTGGTGGAGCTGTCTCCTACACATTTGCAACCCAAACTCTTTTCATTTACTCCAAAAGCACAAACTCTACTTCTAATTTATACCTAGTGTGTCATTTTGGTCCTACTCCTGTCAATTCCACCCTTCTAGTCCTCCTTTCACAGAACTGCTTTTTTGTTTGTTTGCTTGGTTTTTTTTTTTTTGTATTTGTGGGTTTTTTTGGGTTTTTTTTGTTTTTTTTTGTTTCATTTTATTACTGGAAATTATCATTTCTCTGGCAAAACAAAACAAAAACCCATTAAAACATTGCCCTGCACTGTGCCCAATGTAATGTATTTCTAATGGACATTTTGCTGTGGATCTGTCATAGTATTAATTAGTGCAAAGATAAATAGTCTAGAATAGTGGGTATGTCAGCTAGGATGTCTCCTAAGGAAAAGGATCAATGAAATGGGAGCTGCTTCCTGAAATCTGGGCTGAGTTCTGGTTCTACATTTGAAAATAGGAGGAAAAATGTTAAATAGTACTTCTTTGCATATCCCAAATACGTTTTTTTTCCTCCCATCAGCTGAAATGCATGTTTTCAGGTATGAGTTTCAGATTTCCTAAAAGTTGTTATTAACTTAAAAGAAGGACAATATTATCTCCTTAGGAAGTGTTGGAAGATATTTCCTTCCACTAGTGGATTCTTCTGGAACAGTTTCTCTGGTAGCTAGTGAAGCTCAAGGAGTTTTTGCTCAGTCCTGATCCAGGCAGAAGGACAGACATAGAAGTCCAGCAGGGATGTTTTTTTGGCTCCAGCCCCAGTAATAGAGGGGCATGTGCAAATGCTGCAGGTTAACCTGTACGTGCATGGTTTTGCTTGGAAGCCAAATTCCAGGGCAGGCTCTTGTGGCTTCTCCGTGTGCTGACGGCTCGGCTGGCCTGTGCTGTGCGTGCTGTGCTTTAATGATCCACGAGTCGCCATGTCGTTTACAGGCTGCCAGATTATTTATACTCCATCTGTTCCTTGCCATCCGTGGTGTTCACTAGCCCTTCTCCCTGGCTGGGAGGCACATATCAAATCTCGTTCTTCTTTTTGCCTCTTGACTTACGTTGGCCTCAGCTCATTAAGGTGCTTGTCTTTATAGGACTGATAAACATCATGAAGAGTATTCTCAAAGGTCCTTACAAATGCACCTCTGATGGCTTTTGGGAGCTCGGATGTCTCCGTTTTCAATATGATGGGGCCAAGATGTGGTCTGATGGTCGCTCTATGGTCCATGAACATTCATGACGTTCCAATGGGACGTCCAGCAGGAGGTGTCTCTAACAGGAGAGCAAGCCATGGAAGCAAAAAAAAACCCCAAACACTGGCTGAGATGCCCTCAGGGTCAGTTTAGCAGCAACATATGAAAGTAGGGATTCGAGCAGGAATGCTGGATGGCGTTCAAGTGCAGCAGATGGGCTGAATGGGGACAGGATCCTGCAGCCTGCTGCCTTTCCCATCCCTCAGGCTGTGCATTTAGCACACACGTTTTTCATTGTTGGTCCATGCCAGAGGTCTCTAAGCCACATGGAGACATTAGCAAAGGGCATACTCCAGTTTCCTTGCTCTATTCCAGCTTGGTGTGGAGAAGCTTTTGAGTGAAGACCGAAGCTCTGCCGCCTTCAGCATGCTTGGACATGGTAGTGCTCTCCGCTGCAGAAGGCTTGCATGCACTAGATTCATCCCATTTAAATAGTGGTACTCAAGAGTTATCCATCTGCAGATGGATGATTTGTACTGGAGAAAACAGAAGACAACTCTGGCCCCCTAGGACCCGACTGAGTTTGTCATGATCTTCTCTCCTTTGAGAAATCAGTGGGAATTCACTAATAGTTTTCACAGGCATGACATAAACGAGGGCAGACTTGGTCCAAATAAGTAGCAATAAGGATTCTCTCTCTCTTACCATGGTACTTGTTGAGATATTGCACTTGAGATACAGCATTGAGATGCTGATGTCTATGTGTTAAGAGCATCTAAGCTGAATGCTTGGGAACAAGGCTGCTTTGTCCACAGGTTCCCAATGCTATAATTATACTGGAAGCCATATAAAGTGGATCCAGATCCATCTCTTTTAACCCTACTGTTGTTTTCACCGCTTGGGCAAACAAAAATACATGCTGCATAGGAGGGGATCTTTGCCCTGGTGCCATCTGCAGCCAGACAATCCATACGGAGAAGGTGTCTTTGGATTGAGGCCGGCTACTCTGCAATGTTGCTGTTTCTATGGAAACTTATTTTTATTCAACAAGAGAAGCTTAAAATCTGTCGGACTGTATCTGGTCCTAAGGCAGAAAGCATGCAGCGTTTTTCAGGGACTCTGGTAGATGGAGTTCATTGCTGGCTGTCAACAGGTTCTTCAGCGTTGGGGTCAAAATACCTTTAATGCCTCTTTCCCCAGCACTTTTTTCTCTTCATCCCACCTCAGCATCTCAAGGTTTTGGCCTTTCCCTGAGTTGCACTCATGCAAAAATTTGCTCGCATTGGGTCTTACCAGGGGAATTTCTGCCTCCCTACAGAGAGGGTGTCTTCAGGGAAAGTAGCGCTGTGTTTAGCAAAGGAGGTTGATGAACTGCAAACAATAGCGAGTGAGCTGCAAATAATGCCGAGGACTGTGTTTTGGGAGGATTCTCTTGATTTCTTTTTTTTTTCTTTGCTCAATTAAAAAATAAATGCCAGATTCCTGTAGAGGCAGTTTAACGACTGCTATTGCAGTGTTTGTGACTGGTTACCACACATGAGCTTTGTGATTAAAATCAGGCTATTAGAAGCAGCCAGTTTCTTGGGGAATTAGGGAAAACACTGGGGGAAGCGATTACTTTCAAAATAAAAACTGAATCAAATATTATGTTTCCAATTATACCAGATGGGGCCTGCTTTTTCTGCATCTTTTGGTAGGGTAAACTGGGAGATGTGATTGAAGGCAACAGAATTTTGTACTGTTACAGCTGGTAGGAATTAAAGGAGACTTAGTTCAGCCATCTATTAATTGTTCACTGTTTCTAATCAGCCTCTCGGTTTGCACCTTTTCAGTACTCGGGCTTAGTCCTGAATTTTGCATCATGTCTCAGTCTTGTAATTAGTGTGGACCACAAGAGCTCTGAATTGTAGAGTATTTAAAAATTGTGTAAAATTAGTTGTTGTTTGTCTTGAACTGTGAGCTGTGCAAGCTGCTGAGTCTAGAATGAAGCATTTTCAGTGTTATGTCTTGAGAAGGGTGGGTTACAAATAAGCATTTCACAGGGCAGAAGGAGATGCTCTTTCTTGGGTAGTGGGCACAGCAAAAGTAACCAGCTTGTACAACAAAATGTCACGTTCAAAAGCAGCTTGGCAAAATCCTGCTGCTCTTCGTTGTCCTGTGGAGTGTAAAGGTACCAGAGCTCCATCCTTTGCTGGTTGGACCACTGCTGCTGCATGGACGCATGAACATTAAATGAATGAATTTGATTGTATCTGTACTTAATTGTTATTGGTTGAGTAGACATAACCAAATATTGGATTTATCGATGTGCTAGATGAGAAAAGCTGCAAATTTCTGCTGTGTTTTTGAAGAGTATTTGTTGAAGTCAAGACCTGTTGCTGGTGCTTAGTGGAGGGCAGTGATTTTATTATCTTACATGTGTAGTCCTCAGAGACCCTTTCCAAAATCCCACCTGGATCCTTCAGAGTCTACAATGTTTTTGTAAATCTGTTTCCATGTTGTTTTTGGACACCTAGGCTCCCAAGCCACCATGATATTTTCTAAACCTCCACTGTTTGTGACTCAAAAGATACAGAGGAGAAAATCATTCAGCTCTCAATATCCAGAGAAGAGAGCTGGGAACTAGCAATGTTCAAACAGTAGGACCTCCATTGAGATGGAAAGAAGCGGGGAAGAGCAGAGCATAAGCAGTGTCATGGGCACTCTTCCCCTTGTAGTCCTTTTCATTAAGCAATCCTGTGTCACTGTGGATAAAGAAGGAGAGAGAGCAGTTCATTAATCAGTATTTCATTTTGAGGCTAATACTAATTAAAAGCCCTGCCTTCACTTTAGGGGAACCTATTCTTAGAAATTATGTAAATTAATTGGAGTTTTGAAGAGGAGCATATGCCGCATTCTAAGTAACTCCCTGCTGACCGAGGCAACTGTGGCCCTGGAGCTGCAGAAGTGTCAGGATGTTTTTTCTCCTTGTGTCTGCAGAAATTGAAGTCTGTTTCTATGAGGTTGGTGATTCCCTTTAAATACCCAGGGTACATCAAATACCCAGACCCTGACTGTTTTTCTGGGAGATATGGTGCAAAGACTTTTTCTCTCTGAACACTTGCCCATCCCAAAAAATGACAATTAAGGCTGAATTTTATTTCTACAATTCTTTCTCAAACAAAAATACGTTCCTGCTTCAAGAAGAATTTTGACTCCCCAAAGGGAGAGGTACTCGAAATACCATGAATTCCCTTTGAGAATTTACTCTTGCTATTCATCTAACAGGAATAATCTCTGTGTGTTGTGGTGATGAGGAGGAGGAATCGAGAAGATTGACCCTAGATATATAGTGTATGGAGACAAGAAAATATTCTTTTGAAGTACAATTACTTTATTTTCCTTTTTTTTTTCCTTGTGTGGATTATTTATTCCTTTTGAAAAAGGCCAAAGCAAATAGAAACAGCAGAACCAAAGAAACTGATTCAAGTAAAAATGAGAAGCAACTTTGCTTAAGTACTTCCGCCTCAATCAGCAAATCACTTAAGAAGTTGATGAAACTACTTGCATGTTTAAAGATAAACATGATTAAGTACTTTGGATCTAGGTTATTTACGTATTGAAACCAGATACAAGAATGAATTAAATGCTACATCTTTTGATGTGAAGATGTCACTTGCTTCCAGATGTACATTTTGCAAAGTAGCCTTTTCTTTATAACCTCATCCCAAGGATTAAGATGCTTCCAAACGGGGATGCTGCTGCAGTGGAGGATGCCTATCCGGATGTACTCTATCTTCGCTGGTCTGAAATTCAGTGCTGATGTGAGGTCTGAAGTTTGCAGCCACTGTGTTTTCCTAGACAAAACGTTTTCAATAGGAAAGACGGCAAAATTTTGATAGTCAGAATCTCTGATGCATTCCAAGTACTATCCAACTCTTATTTACAAGGAGCTAGATTCTCTTTCCTTTATTCCACTAAACATGCTCAGTGTAAAGCTGATAGAAATTGTAAAAATTGCAAAAATCTTTATCTCTAATGGTGCTAGAAATGCAAGTTCCCAAAATAGAAGTTGTCACATCTACAGGTAAGACCTGAGGGAAGAAAGTATAATGATGTACAATTGCAGATCAATATAAAATCGTTTTAGAAGGAGAATACAACATGTAGCAATGAATATAGATGGGACTGACATTGCTAACAGCTTATCAGATAGTAAGTTTTTTGCGTGTATTTTGGATTTCGTTGTGCATGTGTGTTAACATCTCCATTCATATTAGCATTGGTTAATGTACAGATGATTTTCTAAGGACATTTCATTCAATTTAACACCAAATGCTATTGTTACTTGCTTTGGAGTTAAGATACCAACTTATCTACCTTTTAGGCTGGTGTTGCAATGGGATGACTAATCTAAAAAGTGATGCAAAATAACATGATGGAAAATCGGGTAATTGAACCTAGATTTTACCTCTGGCATTCCAGATGGAGAGAAGATCTCTCTGTCTTTGTTACCTGGAGACCA
Organism: Nothura maculosa; assembly: GCA_032353885.1. Taxonomy (NCBI): domain Eukaryota; kingdom Metazoa; phylum Chordata; class Aves; order Tinamiformes; family Tinamidae; genus Nothura; species Nothura maculosa. Next base: position 2,366,399 of record JAUBOD010000762.1, on the reverse strand, counting down.
GCACTGACATCTTGTTGTCCTACACACTCTCTCATGTGTGCGCCCATCCTGTACTA
>JAUBOD010000762.1:2337408-2356750 GCA_032353885.1 Nothura maculosa | reverse complement strand
CAACTTTGCTTTTTTTAAACACATTAAACAATAATCCAAATTATTAAGAATTATCTTCTGTTCCCTCTGTGAGGGAGTCACAAGACCTTCCTCTGTATGGGCTTCAGCAGTCAACTTCTTTGATGGTAGAAATTTCTCCACAGCCGTCACAACCAACCGCTCTCCTGGAGTTAGACATCTGCATTTTAGAGTAGCTAGGACTTCCTAACGTGCTCTTATGGGATCTCTTGTCCCCTATAACCTGATCCCTTTCTTCCTCTTCTTTTCCCTCCTTTTCCTCACCTCAATCGGTGAAATTTTTGCAAGCTGTGCTATTCCTTACCTTGACCGTTGCATATTCACATCCCTGCAGCCTATGCACACAGCACTTCCTTCACCTGAAAGAGTTCTTAAAGGCACTAACACCCTATGCAATAACTCCCTAGTTACTGAGCTGTCACCCCATAGACAACTCTGCTACTGTTGAGGCAGAATTGATCATAAAAAAGCAAGAAATATTTCCAGTTCCAGTAACTTGCAATGCAGTTTGTGCAAGAGGAAGGATCTCTAATTGGAGCCATTACATTTAGTATAAACATTAGCATGTAATGTAAATTCCCATACCTGTGCTAAAAGCTTGCTCTACAGCATAACAGAGAAGGCTTCTTTACATTTCATCCAGAAAAGCAACGTCTTGCTGTGGACAAGGCTCTCCCAGTGCCTCTGAGCTGAATACCCTCCTAAGAGCTTTAGAAATCAATTGCTTCTTCCTGATGGAAAGCCTGGCAAGTGAGGGCTTGACGCAAAATCGTTAAGGCTTGCCCATTATAGTCAGTAGGGAATGCTGTTTCTTGGGTCTTTAAATCAACTAGTTTTCTCATACACTAGACAAGGGCAAGGGGAAGGCCACTTGTCCCCATCTTCCTTCCTATAATCTCTTTCTCCCCACCTTTTGTCTTCTAGTTTTAAGTATGAGGGCTATTTTTTATTTTTTTCAACTTGTCATAAAAATCCTTTGTGCATCCCTTTTGAGTTCTGATGTATCGGTGCTAGACATTTCTTTTATAGCACAGTACCAGGAATTGAATGATCCGTTGTAAAAGGAAAAGATGCAAAGTACTGCAGAAATAAAAAGGTATTCTGGATGCTGTTGCAACCGTTGACTATAATAGAGACGGTTGGATTCAGCTGTGGAAAATAACAAAGAAACAACAAACTCCTGCTTGCAGAGTTGTAAAATATGGCTTGGTTTATGGCGCGTGATTTTGACTCCATTAATACACTGTTATTTGTAACTGATTATTTATATTCTGTTAGCAACAAGACACCTTAGCTGCTGGGGAGCTCCATTGCTCAAGTCCTCGGGTCCCACCATTTATCACAGCTCCATCTGAAGCCTTCATTGTTGTGGTGCCCATTTTACTCTTTGACGGCCTGAACGGCAGCCATAAAACAGGCTGCAGGAGTTAAGCAGCATCGAATTAGGCATGAGGGAACATGACTTAATAAATCACTCTTTGTACAGTAGCAAAACTCTGTAAACTTCAGAGTATTTAATGGGCAGTGGTATCGTTTCCCTGCGGTGGTAAAGTGCAGGGCCTGTACAAGGCTTTGCACTTCCCATTGCTTTCTGCTACTTTATTACTCATCATCTGCACTGTTAATTTTTACTGGTTCATTTTAGATTTTAAAGCCATAACTTACTGCTTTGAATTTATGCAAGTTCTAATGAACATTCACCATCCATGCTAGGAATTTGAGGAAAACTCTCTCCTTAATCCCTTCTCCTAAGAGATTTTCCAGAATTCTGCCTTTAATCATTTCCCAGAATTACTCCTCTGTGCTATCCATCCTCTAAGATCTGTAACAGGAGATGGAAATTCCTCACCCATTTTTCAGGGTCCATGTTCTCTGCTTTTCCATTTCACCTCACAAGTCTCATGGATGTTTCTTGATTTGGGAAGATAGCACTGTAAAACACAGCAAATTAACGAGTTTCAAAGAGTCTGTTTTACAATTGTATGAGTGAGACAAAATTGAGCAGTTAAGATGTTGGAAGTAGAAGGATGTGTTATCAATTGTCATGGGAAAGAAATATTGCCATGTAGGCTAGAGAAGATGTATATACGTTATACAAGACAGACATCGTGTTTTTGCAGGAAAGAGTAAATATTATGTTGTTTCCATGATCATGAGCGTGGTCGCAGTCATAAACTTTGAAAATGTCACACATGCTCATGTTTTTGTAAGCAGGAAAATGCATTTGGTTTGTTTACTGGGCCAGAATAGCACCATAGAACTGTTGTGATAATTAAATTCATGCATTTTGTGGTGGAATTGGAAGATGATTTATGTGGAGAGCATAGCTTCCACCTGGTATAAGCCAGGCACTGACCACTTGCTGTTTTCAGAGACAGAGAAATGGTTTTCCAGGGAATGCCAGTGGCTACAAATAACTCTTTGCATTGTGACTTATCCTGCTCAAATCGTGTCTTCATCCCTTCTTCCTCCCTTCCGCATCTCCCAGTGAAACAGGGACTATACCTTTGAGGTATGATACATGAACAGGATGCAGGGCTCAGAGTATTACCTTGAAGACCCCCATACATCTCTGCAGATTGCAGGGATTTTTGTCATCATGGGAGCATCAGTACCTATTTTCACGATGCCTTTGGATTTTTGCATGCTTCCACTCTCAAAAGAAAAACTGATGTAATTAAACAGTGTTTACTCCAGATCCACAGTTGGTCCCAAAGCCTTTGAAGCCTTCAGGAATATTTCAGCTTTCTTCAGTAGTGACCCACAAAAGCCAAGATGGGACCATTTTTTTCTAAAACAGATGCCATCACCAAACTGGAGATTGACTGTAAGCGGAGGTTTCTCAATGGGATTTTGGAGTCAGCATTGCTGGAAGGCTTGATAATTCTGTCTATGTTAGGATTGTCATGCTGCCACTCTCTCATGATCAGCTCAGTTTTGACATCTAGTGAGGAGCCCCAGTAGAAGTGGTGGCACCTTTAGAGTGGTCATCTCCCACCTTCAAAGGCGGTGACTTCAGGGTGGAGCTTCACAGATAAGCATCAATGGGGCAGTGGGTGCATAAAAGTCTGTCCTATCATCTGTTGTCTTGGTAGGACCTGTGTGTGTGCTTGTACTGGGATGAACAGGTGCCCAGCTAGCTTCTGCTTATTTGCTCATCTATCTCTACTGCTAAACAAGGCGTCTTGTTGAAGGACATGTTGACCTCACTGGCTCTTGGCCGCTTCACTATGCACCCTTAATCAGGCCCTTAAGTAAGTTTTCCCTGGAACTACACTGCACTGCAAATGCAGCAGCCTTATCACTGCTGTCGGTGCCAAATTGAAGGTGAAACGATGCCTGGATTTGACGCAGGGAAACAGATTTATTTTTATGCATTCCATCATTTTGCCTCCCTTAGTTTGTGATAGATGTTTGCATGGTGCCGAGCTCAATATTCCCATATCTAAACTGCATTATAAATTTGTGTTTATAGGTTTACAGATGCCTTCTCCAGAGTACATAGTTGATGTAGAGTCTATGGACATTTTCCCAGTTGGCTGGTGTGAAGCGAATGCTTATAACCTAACTCCACCACACAAAGCTGTTTGTAAGTACATGTCAACTTCCACCAGAATAGTGTTTCAACAGAGTTTGTCTTATGCCTGTAATTCCATCCTTGGAACTACCAACCTAACTAGTAATCAGCCTGTAACTGTACTGTAGTAACTATTAACAAACCTAATTACTGACCCAACTCCACACCTGTGCTATTACCTAATTTATACTTGCCTGTGTGATCAGTCCCTCTAAAATTGATGCTCTTTGCTTTGGGAAAGACTGCTGAGCCACAGTCCTTCAGTGGTGCTCCCAATCATTTCTATGGCAAAGCGCAGACTATGAGGGACAAACTATCCAGTGCAGGGGAATGAGTTAGGAATGCAGGACTGGGACTCATAAAATAAAATACATGAATATAGTCTACTAAGGTCATATAGGTGCTCCCTCTCCAAGACAGAATCAGCATCACCTAGACTAAGGAATGTTCACCTGCTCTCCTGTGATGGAGTTTGTGCCTCTTCCCAGGCGTTGTGCCCTGTTATCTTGCTGCTCTTCTAACATCCTAGAATCATTAAGGTTGGAAGGGATCTTTAGAGATCCTCTAGTCCTACCCCCTGCACATCAGGTCACCTACAGCATGTTACATATGTTTGTGTCCAGATGGATTTTGAAGATCTCCAAAGAAGGAGATTCCACAACCTGTCTCAGCAACCTGTTCCAGAGTTCTGTCATCCTCACTCTTAAGAATTTTTGAAACTTCTGATGCTTCAGTTTGTGGCTGTTATTACTCCAAAGATTTTCCCAGCATTTACCTAGGAATCCAGCAGGAAGGAGAGTGGCCACAGTCTTGCCATATCCCCGGTTGGAACTCACTGGCTGAGATCAGGTGTCTTGGCGCTCTCATCGAGCCCATCCAACTCCGATCTCAAGCCACCAGATGAATAATTATCCTCGCTGTTTATATTGACATCTGAAAAGCAAATTTTAAAATGTGTCAGCCTTTTTGAACAGTTAAATATTCTTGTGTTAAAAATCAGGCAGCCAGGGCCTAATTTGGGAGACTACTGCTATGGCAACATTAAGCAGCCCTATCGCAATTTATAGCTGAAGATAAATTATGCTGGAAGTAATCATACTCATAAAATATAATCCTATCCATATGTGTTTCTGTATGGAAAAAAATGTTTTTATTTTAATTTTTTTACATAGATCCCATAAAACACAATATTAACATTCTTGAGGAAAGATTAAATGTGCTGTTACATCTTTAAAACAGGCTTTTATGTAGTAGTGACTTAAAAAGAAAGATGGCAATAGTAATTAAGTACCATTTAATTGTGTTAAAAGTTATTACAGTCAGTGCACATAAGCATCTTTTTGTATATTATGTGTGTACTTTATAGGACAGAGGAACACAAAACTATTTTTCTTTCTTTATTTTTGCAGTACAAAAGAAGAGAAGAATTGCAGTTGTGCAACCAGAAAAACAGTAAGTTTTTTTGAGAGAGGCTTCAGGCTGATATTTTTATAGTGGTGAATCAGATCTCAAAAAATACTTGTGAGCATATTAGAAGCTTTTTGCAAAAGAAATATCTTACCAGTTGGGGCCATGTGGCCAATATCCAACCTCTGATGGTTGGTAAGGAATGGTTAGGGAAGTATATACCAGGAGGGTATCTCCCTATCTAGTTTTTCCACTTTTCAGAAACCAAAATTCAAGGGACTTGAGTTAGTGGGTGAAAATACTTGCCGTTTAGAGAGTTAAAATATTTGTGTCCATTTCTGGAATATGTGTCTGGAAGTCTGCGTGGAGGTAAGGCTGTGTTCAGAACGTTTCTGTGCTTTGCTTTCAGCAGATTTGTCACCTCCTAGGTCCAGCAGGAAGCCTGAACAGATCTGTTTGTGCCCCCTTGCCCTGTTCAACATGTTGAAATGTCATTTCACAGGTTACCATCCTCAGTGCCTGTTGAGAAGATACCTCATGACCTCTGCCCGGTTCCTCATCCGGACGCCACAGGTAAAGTCATCTGCAGGGTCTTCTCCTTGATTTGAGATGCAGGTGTCTGTAGAGAGAGGAGAACCCCAACGACCATGTCCTATGGGAAAGGGGCAACCAAAGCCAAGTCCTACAGAGGGTATAGGCTTGCAAACATCAGGTTTCTGTGATTTACACCTAGCCTTCTGTGTGCGAATGTTAATCTTGCTTGGGTTACCTGGGCTTCCTTATAGCTTCCCTTGTTCAGCTAATGTTGTGATGGCCGTGCTAATGAAGTGGAAATGGATTCACCTTTTTAATTGGCATCCATGAAATTGCTTATGCCAGAACTTAGTGCGTCCTTATATTAGCATCACAACTGTGTGCTATGGCTGCTACTTCAGCTAAAGGTGATTATTTTTTCTTCCTGTTGCTGATGACTGGGGGTTCAGAGAGTACAATATTCATGCAGTTAATTGCATTGACATTGCAGAAGGGGCAATATTTAACTCACCTTGCTGCAGTAGTTTGCAAGACATGCACCTACATCCCAGCCAACACCCCAGGGCCCTCTTAAAGGGAAATGCAGAAAAAAGATTCTTTCTATGTGTGATCATCTGGGTTATGTGAATAGCCACCTGTTCAGCATGTGAACCACACCTGGAGGCACCTGCTTCTCCCTGTGGACTCATGGAGCTCAGCATGATTATCTTGGATCCAGAAAACTCTGTAGATCCAAGTTGGGTCAGATGAGTGGCACCTCAGTCCTTACCTAGTTAGGCAGTTCCTGAACAGAGATTGTAGAGCCCTTCACCTAAATTTACTCCCTGAGTCGCTTCCATATCTGTGAGAAGCAGGTAACATGTTCCCTGTCTGTTGATGTGCAATCAAATAGCTTGTGTCTGCAATGCGAATTATGAAGGAGCTTCAGGTAACGTTATGAGTGAAATCTCATCTCCATTCTCTTTCAGTAGGATGTATGACCAGAGCAGTTGCTATGAAACTTTCCTTGTCATATCCCCTTTCCTCTCCTTCTGTACGTCTAGGAGGAGGAAGTGTATGATTTGCTGTACAAAAGTGCAGAACACACATCAATGTTGCTTTCTCCTTGCAGGCACTATCAATGGGAGATACAGCTGCCCTCAGCTCTACATCAACCACCGCTGCTTCTCAGGTCCATATTTAAACAAAGGCAGAATAGCAGAGCTACCTCAATCCGTTGGGCCTGGCAAATGTGTTCTAGTCCTTAAAGAGGTATGAATCAGCTACTTTTGGGGGAGAATTCAAGGGGAAATGAGTCGTGTTGCAAGCCTCCAGTGGAAGAAGGAGAACTGTCCTGGAGTTCAATAGTGACTTTCTAATGGTGATTTTCCTTTAGTCAAAGTTGCTTACTCGGAAGTGAAGATAAGTTTATGCATTAGGGTTTTTTTGTAGGGGAGATGACAGTTTTGAAACATGGGAAGTTTTCTTGGTTAGATTTGAGTTTCATCCATCTATGACTATTGTGCAAGAGAGATGTTCCGACTGGAACAGGTCCTCCAGGATGGCTGCTGTCCATGGTCTATGGGCAGGTCTATGGTGTTGCTGTAGACCTTTTTCTCCTGGAACAAGTAAGGCAGCATCCTCGCTGCTGTTGTGCCAATTCTTCATGAATGACATCCTCCCATGTGTGACCTTGTCATGGGGCTCAGGCCTCAGGATCCAGAGTTAACAGGAGTGAAGGTCAAGCCTGTGTGTGTGTGATGGGCTGTGGGGAAGCTGTGGCACGCTCAGATCTGCCTGAATGCAGTGGAGTTAATCCTACACAGCATTGATGGCAGGGAACCAAAATCTGCTTGCTTAATCCTGACCAAATCAATGCTTGCTTGCTTTGGGACAAATCCACAGTGTGCAGAGTGCTTAACATCGGGGAAAAGCTGGCTTGTGTGAAAAATATATGTAAAATTTCCTGCACAGACTACAGTCCGTGTAGAAATGAGAGGCAAGGTGACTTCTGGTGGACAAGAACAGGAGTGTGGTAACACTGGCTCAAACAGTTGGCACCTTAGAAACTATTTCTGCTTGATTCTTCTAAAAATCATGATCTTCTGGCTTTCTACCCTGGATTTATAGGAACCCTGCTTAATGCAGATATTTATGATGCTAAGGTATAGCTGACATCTCTCTACATCTTGTGTGGAAAGACACAAGAGCTTTAAATCTCCATTCATCTATTGGATCTGTAAAGGCCTCAGTGCTAGCTCACTTGTGGACGTTGGTGGTTGTCTGAGTGGGATGTCTCCCATCCCCTTAGCAGAGGCATGTGAAGTGTGAGACTCCATCTCAGTCACCTTTGAGAATGTGCCTGTACTTCACAATGACTTGTGCATCCTCATTTGCTTGCTCCTAACCTCCATAAGCTTCTTTACACTCCACAGTGCTGCTGGATGTCTCACATGGATAAAAGCTGGGCTGTGGAGAGAGCTCAATAATCCAGCTGCTTGTGCAGGTGGGACACTTGGATCTGAAGAAGCAAATACAAAATAGCCCTCAGCGGAAAGCAGGATAAAGTGGTTGCAGAGCAAAAGTTGACAGCTGCCAAATTTGAAAGCAGGTCCGTAGCGGCTTGCTGGTGGGGAACGTTAGCAATCTGCTGCTACTTGAAAGCAGACAATGAAAAAGCAACATGGGGCAAACATGAAGCATGCACAGCCAATATTTAAACTAATGTTTCTTCCTCCTCTCCCTCTCAAATTTGGATTTTCCAAACATATATAATAGCTTCTGCAAGAACCTTACCTAGAATTTTATGTCTTTTCTGTGTTCACTTACACTAGCTCCTTCAGATTCCAGAGGAATGGAACTTATTCTCATCTGTCAAAATGAACTTGAGCAATTCTGCTAATTTTCTTACAAAGAGCCTATATTTCCTTGCTGTGCCTTTTTGCCGAATTGCTTGCTGCAGGAGTGAGTGTCAATGAAACACAGAGTTTTTGCTCATGAAGACGTGAATGACTTCCCAAGGAGCAGGGCTCTGACAATGGCCCGCTGTAGTATTTTGCAGTAAATCCAAGCTCATTCTGTGCATATAGGCACGAGGGCTTCATCCAAGTTCTAGGAAGAATGAAGAGGCACTTGGGGCTTTGCTCTGAGATGAATCTGCCTGAATCCTATTAACTGCTGCCATGATGGATATCAGCAGCTTTGTGCCCCATGGAGAGGGCTGAGGTACCCAGCACCTGGAGTAAGCAAGAGGTGGGAGATACCCACTGACATATTGTTCTGTGGTCTCTCCATGCATACACCCCATGACCACAATCTCAAAGCTTTGGAGGGCTGCCAAGTCCTCTAAGGGTTGTAGAGGAGAGCTGTCATTCCTATGAACCCAGTCTCGGTGCTGAGATTCATGGCTTTGTCTCACTTTGTGCCTGTAGATGTTGTGGCTTGGAGGATGCAAATGCATTATAATTATCTCAGTATATGGAAAAATTGCAGGCTACTGTAAATTATGTATCAGTGTAACTTGTTTGGAATAGATAAATTATGCATAGGCTTTATTTCTGCAGCCCACAGGGGAGTGGCGGAGAAGACAAGCCTACATTGAGAATAGTGTAACATCAATCTCCTGCTTCATCCCCTGGCCTGGCTTAACTAAAACAAGAAGAGAGCAGATGTACCCTCCCCTTCAGCAGTATCTGATGGGAAATCTTGCTGCTGGTGGGTGCTGAAGGGGCAGACCTCTAACCTCTGCCTTCCTCCACACTTGACCCTCAGGGGGATATACGGAAAACCATAGGGATATACCGAAAACCACAGCACAACAAGGATTCATGCTGCTGCCTCCTTTCCCCCAAGATCTTGCTGTTCCTTCATCACAGACCCTGCAGGATAGCAGCTCTTCAGCAAGATTTCTAGGCAATATTTTGAGAGCAATTGCAGCTTATCCAGCAGTATGATCAGAAGTACTTGCTTTTATTGTGTGTATGTGTCTGTGTGTATTTTTGCATTCATGCAAAGCTGCAGATGAGTGATAGGTAACTTGCTGGTATATATTGCCAAACTCATTTTTAAAGTCCATCTGTTAATTATTCTCAGTGCCACCACAAATCCCTGCTGGGACCAGTAGTTTCTTGTGGCTTCCTTAGATGCTGACTTTGGAGTCAGAGGCTTTCCATCCAACTTCTCACTTTGAGAGGCAGGTGATGGTGATTTAACATCACCTTTGAAGCTTATCTTCTTTCTAACATGCATGTTTGAAAAAAAGAAGTTGAGATTTGGAGCAAGAGATAGTGGAGGTATCAGCTACTGCTGTCCAGCAGCTGCAACAGTGCTGGAAAATAGTGGCTCTATAATGGCAGTACAATGTAACAAACAAGAATTTTAAATTAAATTAAAATGTATAGACTGCCTTCTTGATTTAGCTGTTGGATCACAATAACTAAAAAAAAAATCTCTGAACAATTCTTCCATCCATGCCAACTTACTATGGCAACATCTCCTAAAACAAAATGCCTTTTTAAGACTGCAAGTGATCTGTACCCCATGAGATTTTAGGGAAACATGTTCTAGAGATTAGCCTGACTGCATACTGCTGTTGCTATTCTTAAGTCACTTTGCTCTTTCCTGTTAAAAATAAAGGACTTGGGGTAACATGACTGTCCAACTAATACAATTGGAAAAAATCAGCCAGCATTTTTTGAAGGAAATCTATTGCACTTTGCAGTTTGAAATTTTAGGAGCCATTAATGACTTTTTAAGAGAAATTTGCATAATTAAATCAAATGTCTCAATTGCAGTGGTAAAGTAGCATGCACTAAGCCATAAGTGTATGACTGATCCAAGCTGATGGACTTATCGTAGTCTGGATGGTCAGAAAGTCCAAATCAGATAGACCTTCTGTAGTCCAAACAGATATGAACTTCATTTCTATGAGAGGGTTTAATAACATGTTCTTCAGGACTGCTCAGTGGACTTTACCTCATCTGCTTTGGATCTAACTATTTTGGTAGATGTCATATGTAGTCATAAGCTCATCAGCTTTGGGACAGCCTTGAATATGACAAAAGTCAAGTCTTTATATACTTGCAAATCTATGACTTTGGAAGCTTTATAGCTAAAGATGCCAGGTGTTTACTGGGTGAAGCTGTTGGTGGTGGTGCTGTGTGATCATACTCACCAATGTGTCTCCCATTGGTTCTGAAAATCCCAAGAAAGTGTCAAAATAACTTCTTAGATTTATAACATTTTTTTTTTATTCCAGTTATTTTTCCCCAAGAAACAAAGTATTCTAGTCTCTTCCTAGTGTTTAACAGTGTGTGAGATTAGGGGATAATGTTGTTAGAAGATAACCTTATTAGTATGATAATGGACTCCTGCTGCAAGGTAGAATGCCAGACCCGGTGACACATATGAAATACATGATACATGAGGAGTAAAAGCTAACACCTTTTTTTTTCATTATTATTTTTCCTTTCCCTAAAGGGAAATTATTGTTCTGTCAAAACACTCTTTATAAGATGAGTTTAGAAGATTACTGAGAGTTGTGGTGATGACAAGCTAATTTAGTGGGAAGTGTGGGAATGTGGATTGTCTTTACAGGGCTGAGGTTCACTAGGCATCTTGGATAATACTTGAGCAAGCCAGGTGGGTTTAGAAGAGTATGTTAAAAGAGATTTTCCCCTGTGTCTGTACAGAGGACTACTGTATTTTATGGCCTGAGAGGGAAAGATATTTCATGGGCTCTGAATTTGTGTGGTGATTTTGCAGATACTACAGGTGTTTTGAAAACCCACCTTTTCTTTATGCTCCCATTAGAGCTGGCCACTTGAGAAAAGCATGTCTGGCCGGTGGGATGGGAAGATGTACATTAGGAGAGCATTAGTATTACAGTGCCTTAACCTCAGTTTTGTCTTCTCCATATGGAGTGCAGTCAAGTGGGAAATTCTAATTAAAAGAGGATTTTGTGCACTTAACCGCTACAGACTCCAGTGTCTTTGCTTTACTCCTTTTGAAATGTTTAGATTTTGAGTGAGGTTGGAAAAAAAAATAAGTCAGGGCATAAGCCTGCTTGAATAGAGCCATCTTAGGCTCAGCCAGTGGTTTGGTCTTACTGCTTTGGGTCTCAGTATTTCTGTGCCCAGAGGCCAGTGCCCTTATCAGCTCATATGGTGAGTGGCCATCAAGAAGAGATGTGACCAAGCCAGTTGATGGGCTTGCTCAGAAGTTCTCCTTTCTTTTCTTGGCCATTGGTGAGGCTCAGTAACTGCTACAGTGAGTTGTGTGCAGATAGAAACCAGTTGGATAATTTCAAGTAGAACAGTGTTTTAGTTTCCCTATCTGTGAGATAGAGAGGATGCTCCTGTCCTTCCTTGCGTGGTATTTTGAAATGCACAGTTGAACAGAGCTGTTGCTGCTATTATCAGGCACTAGAGAGGCTTTAGGTCTTGCTAATAATTACATTTAAGAGCTGTTCCTGTAATGTTTGCAAGGGCCCAGTGATAAATCAGATTTTATTTCTAGTAAATAAACTAGCTAGGCTACTTAAACATTGCTGTTTTGCTTGGTAATATACAGCTTTATGTGAAGTCCTTGCCCCAAAATGATTCATCCCATCTATTTCTTTTAAATGCCAGAAAATCCTCAAGTTATTGGATCAAAAAAATATATTTACTGTTTGCAGTGTGAGTATTTCATTTCTGACAATACGTATTCATAGGTGCTGAGGAAACTTAACTCTCATAACCCTGAAATCATTTGCAGGCTTCAGAGGAGGTAAGGGCAGACATTAGGTAAAGAGCTAAATTATATCAAAACTGATACAGACCAACTGCAGGGTCATTCATGTCCATACAGTGTGCTGTACACATGGCACAGTGTGCTAACACATGGTCTAGTGCTGTGAAGAGATTTGTTTTTCTTATGTTTACCTCCTTAGGCGACACATAGACTATTAAAGCTTGGATTCTGTAAGCTAACAGTAGGAATTGGTTTTGTTGTTGAAGAATTTGGGTTAAGTGGATTGGCACACAGCTGTGGTCACACCTAGCAGACATACACTGGGCTTCAGACATGCCTCCTGCAAGCTCCTTTCATTTTCCATTAAATTGAGGATGCAGGGAGTGACACATGCTTTGGGACAGCCTTGGTGGAGAGGGTTTGGCTTAAAGCCCAAGTGCAGTTTCAGAGGAGACCATTGGAGTCAACCCCATTCAAGCTAGTTGCAGCTTCAGACAGAGGCATCATCTTGGCATGTTGATCAGCTCTGGGACCTCATCACACTGGATCTACCATGCACTCTGCATCCTTGAACCTAAGTTGGCACTTGTAGCAGCTCTTGCCTGTGCACCCAGATTGTTGTATCCACAGAGGTCAAGGACTGCAACCCATGGGCAATGCTGGTTTTGTGTCTCTTTAGGTTCTTAGCATGGTGATCAATGCAGCTTACAAGCCAGGGAGTGTTTTACGGGAACTGCAGCTCGTGGAAGACCCTCAGTGGAATTTCCAAGAGGAAACTCTCAAAGCAAAGTAAGTCTTCTGTGCATGCTCTTTTCTTTGCTACCTTCAAGAAATAGAACTGTCTGGAAAAAAATGAGAGAACAAAAGCTTTTATTACTGTGAAAGTTTTTCTTTTGTTGTTATTTTGCTTCAAAGAATTATATTTGGCTTCTTCTGGCGCAGCTTAAAAAGTGAAATATTCACCTGAGCATTTCATTTCGTTTGTCTTTTTTCTTTAGCAGCCATCTGGATTTTGAAGAAAAATGCAATGTTTGTTCAGCAAAGTCCTGACTTTATGATAAGTTACTCCTATGAACTTGGCTATTATTGAATTCAGTCAGTTCAAGGCTTTCCTAAATGTAGCTGTATTACTGCTTTTAATATAGAGCCTGTCACTCTGCTGCAGAAAGATCTGTCAAGACTTAATCTGTGGAGGAAAGAAATACAAAAATATTGCATACGAAATAGTACAGACACATTTTTAAGCAGGAGAGTGATTGGAACAAAATACGAAGAGGTCTGACCTCCACACCAAGATTTGATGTCTTTCTAGGGTATTCACTAGAATTTATATTAAAGTTTTGTGTCTCTGTTTTGTGTCTATAAAATACTAGATGTACCAGTAGAAGATTTTTATTTCCCTTAAAACTTTAATATATACTCTCTGAATTCTTTTTTATGTAATAGATACTGTATTTAGCATGTATCCCTGCAACCATTAATCCTTGTAAAGAGGAGTGTCTCACCATAGCACCTCCAAAGAGCAATTATTCCTGTTTTGTTGACATATTGCTCTCAGAAAAAAGTTTTTTGAAACACCTCTCACTACTAACTAGCTTAAATGCCTTAAATCTTTGAGTGCAAAAGTTAAATATGATGAATTATACTACTATTACTCCCTTTTTAAATATATGCAGTAAGCTTTTGATTATTTGAAATAGTTGGCTCTTAATTATGACATTATTGATTTCTGTTGTATTTGATCTTTAGCCATGTAGACATTACAGAAAGCTTACGCGTGCTCTGATTGAGGGAGAGAATTGAGAGCCCTTTACTCTGCAAAATCAGAAACTCTCCCTCTGAAGGAGGACTGCAAATAGAAATGAGAGACAACTAGAAAACCTGATTTTTAATGTGGTTCTATTACCCACATGGCAATCGTATTTTTGGTGTTATTCAAATGAAATTTTGCATATGCAAGATCAAAAGATCATTTTTGCACATGCGGATTTTCATTAAAAATACGTCATCATCTATGGGCTGTTTTTCATTGATGCCAGATTCCAGCACCTTATTCTGACAAATGCCAGATATAGCAGCCCGACTGGTACTTAGCGGTCATGAAACTGAATTACACATTCTCACCTGAATGTTCTCTCGTTCACCTCCTCTACATTCCCCCTGGCACTTCTATCTATTCATTCTCATGTCTGTTTTTCTCCACCTATCTATTCAGCAGAGGGGCTAGCCTGCCAGGATATATCTTATGCCTATATCATCCTCCAAATAAAACGATATGAATCCTTTCCAGCAAAGACATTTACATGTTGGGCACAAGTGTTGTACATACTGTCCTACCAGGAATCAGCAAGTCAGGCAGCATCTTTCCAGTTTGTTAAGATGAAGAACTTTCCTTGGGAATCATTGCAGGCTCAAAGCGACGACAGCAAGTTTTATAGTGACTTCTATTCTCATCTCAGCGTGGCATTTTACTCTGGGTAGTAGAGAGAGAGAGAGTTTTTGAGTCCATACCATGCTACAGTAGTTACGTGGCTTCACTGGGACTGTTTCATTGAGAAATCTTCTGGGGTTTTAATTGCATCTGGTTATACAGAAACATCAAAGAGAACAAGCTCATGGAATCAGCTAACCCAGGATGTGCAAAGTGACACATGACATGTTACATCAGGTATGACACTCGTGTGTGCTCCTGAATTTTAATCAGAGACCTGTAACGAGCAAATGTCTGTCTCTGCTGACTTCCAACCACGATGACTCCCAGTGGTATCTTGCTGCTAATGATGACAGCTCTACAGCCAGCTGGAGTGTTTGTGCTGTAATGTGACATGTTGTGTCGTCGCTTTGCTTCTGATGCGAGCTGGCATCTCCTTGGATCTTGACAATGTTGTTGTTTGTTTACGACGATGGTTGCAGCAAGGTAAAGCAAAGGGGAGCGAGGAGAAAGGTGAAGACAAGACCAGTCTTTCCTAGCGGCCTGGACTCAAAGTTGTTCCCAGCCAGGAATGCATTATCACAGTCCTAGGTAACCTGCATTCAGTTGACTCTGCTGTCATATGAATGACCGGCATGGAATCAATTACACCAGCCCTTGCCATGAATATAAACAGCTTAGATGATTGTCCCAACAGATGTGTTTGCACAGTGTGAGGGCAGTCACTTCTCATCAGCACTGCTGACTCTCCATGAAAATAGTCAGACCTGATTTACTGGTAATGATGAGCTAGAACTGTCAGTCCTGATCCCCTGAATTCCCAAGAGCTGTGGGCATTCAGCCCTTGTAGCTTTGATGGTTTAATTTCAAATTTGCTGTCCTGGTCTTGTATACAAATGCTCAAGGATCTTTTCTGTTTCTAAGGGCTTTTATTGCTACATCTGCAAGCCATGCTGCAGGAAGCTCACCCATATTTTGCAGTATTTAGGTAATGTAATTTATACATTACCAGTGTATGCAGAGTGTTTGTTTTCATACTATGAAACACAGTTAATCAAAAGTAAAAAAAAGAGGGGAAAAAAGGATGTTTCTGAACATCTCATTATCTCAGATTCCGAGACCTGCCCAAATCTAGCAGCTGAATTCCAGAAATATTAACCCATAATCACAAAAAACATTGCTTATTTATGAGAGTATATTTCAAAGAAAGTCTTTTTACTGTGGATGCTTTACAAGATTTCCTTTCATCTGGGATGAATGATGCTAAGGTGCTTCGTGCGTTCTTTGCTTCAATCTTAGCTGGCAAGATTTGTTCTCAGGGCTCTCAGGTCCCTGACACCAAGGGAATGAAGCATTACTCCTACCAGACAAAAAAGGATTCAAGGATTATATAAGACACCAGTCCATGTGACTGGAAGAGATGCAGCTATGGCTGCCTGGTGGAACTGGCCAGTGTCATTGCATGGCCAACGTCTCTTGTCTTTGAAAGGTCATGATGATGGGGAAGGCTTCCTGAAGTCTGAAACAAAGCAAGCATCCATCTTCAAGAAGGGCAAGAAGAAAATCCAAGTACTTCCAGGCAGGTCAGCCTAAACTCAATCCATGGGGATTCTGAGGCAAATCCTCTTGGCAGCCATTTCTAGAAATATGCAGGACCAAAAGGTGACTTGGAAGAACCGGCATGGATTCACCAAGGACAAGTTGTGCATGCTATGATAAGATGACTGGTTTGGTAAATGAAGGAAGATCACTGGAAGTTGTTTACATTGACTTCAGTGGGGTTTTAAACACAATCTCCCATACTATCCTTGTAGCCGAACTGTGGAGATACAGATTGGTTGGTCCATGATAAATTGAAAGGAAAACTGATTGGACAACTGTGCTCGAGGAATTGCAATCAGTGATATGAAGTCCAAGTGGCAGCTGGTTATTAGCAGCCCCGCTCCAAATCAATACTAATCTATAGCTCGTGTCATTTAGTTTTCCTTCTATATCAGTTTGGCTTTCAGTGCCAAGTACTGGAGATAGAAATTGTCTATAGGCTCAATAGAATGACTTTTTTTTGGTCCATAATCAGGAGGAGACTTAGCCAGACATGTCCTTACGACTAGTACAATGCCAGGGACCTCACTGAAATTTATTTTCAAGTCCCACTGACCCACATAGACAGATTCTAATTCAACCATAATGAAGCAGGTGCTAAAGATATCCACCACTGCACTGGTGAGATACTTCTGGTAGATGCAGGGAGACTTGGTTGTGTGCTGATGTAGCTGATGTTTCCAGGAGATTTCTCATATTTGTCTGACTTGGAGCAAGTAAGGCAAACTGGATTTTTTTTGCATGAGATGTGGCTTTCCAGTCCTACAGAGGAAATTGAGGCTGTTGGACATGTAGTTCCTCGAAATAGTCTCAGGTTCTCAGAAGTGTGGCCTGTGTCTTTATGTTTATTTTTTTGAAAGTGTAGCTCTTGGGCACGCTTCCTGTGTCTTCAGCACAAGACTTTTCATGTCATGGCACAAGAGTCTATAACTGCTGCTGCTAGATGACATTTTGTTCTCACGAACTTCTATTTTGTTGCCAAAGGAAGGTTTCAAAGAAGAGTAAGTATAATATTTCCAGCAAGATGCTATTAGCTGAAGATTATTCCTCAAGGATTAGCCAAGATTCTGAATATATTTTTCCTGGGAATAATTTCAGCCATTAAGGTTTCTCCAACTTTTGGTGTTTGTGGAACAAGAGAAGAGGAGACAGGAAAAGGAATAGATATTTGACTTCAGGTGTAAAGCCTTTTTTTAAAGGAAAAAGGAAGGAAAGGAAGTGATTTCCAAGAAAGCTTGATTCTTGACACAGCTCTTTTTGAAGACTTAGCACTGTTTTACTGTTTTTACAAGTTACTTGCAGCTTAAAAGTGGGAAGACTGGAGTATTAGTATGAAAGTATCAGTAGGAATATCAGGTGTAAGCATTTTTATGAATGACGCTAGTGGAAAGAGGTTTCCTGGTTTTATCCTAGGAACTCTTTGGATGGGGTGTTTTAAACAAGCTCAGATTACATTTGGTGGTGTTTATGTTAAAAGGCTTTAGAGTGAAGCATGGAAAATGTTAGTAGATCCTGGTTTATAATTGAAATAGTTGAAAGAAGTGCTACCAAGGCCGTTTTTGTGGTCAGCACTGACACCTTGGGTTACAGAGAGTGATTCCTCCAGTCATGCTAATCTCCATTCTGCCATCCTTTCTATTAGTCACTATGTGCAGTATGTGCATTCCCTTCAAAATAGGCCACAAAATCAGTTTTTTATTTTATCAACTACATCTTTTTGCTTTTGCCAGTTGCTCTAGAGCAATGAGACCTTTCTGGATAGCCAAACACTAAAGGAAGTATAAAAAAATAGAAAAAGTGAGGTATCTTTGAATAACACCTGGATATTGTCTGGTAGCTTGGCTTATAAGAAAGAAGATCAAGAGGCAATTTGATTGCATTGCTTTTGCAGGGAAGCGAGACCAGATGTAGTCTTTTCATCCTAGTAGTGAAAGTCGGAACAGGGACATATAAATGTAAGTTAAATCAAGACATGTGCGGATTTAAAACTAAGTGTAGGCTTATAGGTATAAATGTTCCCGCTGCCCAATAATGTAATGAATATTTTCAGTGTGGAGAGCTTTGGAAGGAAGCTGATGGCTTTATGGAAGTGATGCCTTTGTCCAACTAAAGTTGTTGAGGTTTAATTGAAGATACCAGAAGTAGGTTTTGCAGCCTGTTGTAGGAATCTAATTTGCTGACCTAATAATTTAGGCAGTTGCTAAACTTAATGGTTCCTGGAGAATTAGCAAGGACAGGAGTCTTTTCAAGTGTATTGAAAAGAAGCATAAGGCCATTATAAGGATGCATATTTAAATGTCTGTGGAAATCATTCTTTTCATATTAGGTTTTCTCATGGCTCCTTTAGTCAGCCTATCTATGAAGATTTTTTTTTTCCATTGGGAAGTTGGGATATCAGTGCTCTTTTCCTTAATGGAAGTAGCACTTTTTTTCATTATACATCATCTGTCCAGATCTGATGGGTACCTGAGACTTGGCTTATGAGTTAACTAATTAATCCAGGATTGACTTCATGACCTGGGATCTTGTTTGGGCACCTGGCAATGTGCCCAGAGCCTGGTACTCACATAACCATTGCAGTTCTGGGACAGTTTAGCATTATGATGAGAGTTCACTCAAGCTGGAGATGATTGGGCATGGCTGTTACCAGGCTCAGAGCTCGTCTGGGAATACCCCTATAAACCATATAGCCCTATAAAACCATAAAACTTGGTGAAACCTTCAGATCGGGAAGGACTTCCAAGGAGGATTGTGCATTTCTTTACTCTGTGGTCATGGCTCTCTTGTTTTGTCTTCTCCTCCTCCTCTTCTTCCGTATTGGACTTTCGGCAACTGCTTCCCTGTTAGCAAGCATTGGATCTTAAGGCACTAGCATTTTCCCCATTTTTTCCTGAAAACTGAAACTTGTCTTTCATGGTTTCCAAGCCAGTAATCTCTCTTTTTCACTCTCTCCTTCTCTATTTTCTTTTGTGTGTTACTTTTCTGTCTTCTGAGCACATTTATAATGCCTTAACACCAGGCACTTGCATGATTTTCTCTTGTGTTGCATTCCTCGGGATGTG
>JAUBOD010000762.1:2323625-2337308 GCA_032353885.1 Nothura maculosa | reverse complement strand
TCTTCTGAGCACATTTATAATGCCTTAACACCAGGCACTTGCATGATTTTCTCTTGTGTTGCATTCCTCGGGATGTGTAAGAGATTTTTTTAAAAACCTTATCTCACTGTTTACAATAGCTTGGTGCTGCTGTTTAATAAATTATAGGGATAATTGGTTTTTCAGAGTTCACATCTCCAATGTATTACAGCAGGGATGTAACTGTATCTCTCTTAGCCATTTATCGCTCAGAAACACTTCATAGAGTACACCAAAATAAATGTTTTAGTAGCAAGTGGATAACAAATTTCAAGACAAGCCTTGCACTGCAGCTCTCTTAAGTATTCCTGTTAGGAGTCACTGTTTTTAGGGCCTACTTCTGCAGCCCATTTAAACAACGAGAGACTCTGGATTAGTTCCTGGGGCCTTGTACTGCGTTGATCTCATAGGAGTAAAGTAATCTGATCCCTGTATCGCAGACAGCCCGGTTTTATTATATACTTACACCCAGCTTGGATAGCCTAGGCTAAAGTATTTCATGGTATGGGGATGGCATATTTGTGCATCACTGGCAGAGGACAGAAGGCCAAGGTCCCTGTAGCTATTGACAACTCTGGTGGCAGCTCACTGGGTAAAGCCCAGAGCTGAATTTCCCTTTATTTCTTCCTAATCCCCCACCACGAAAAAATACCTGGACTATTGAAGTCAGTGTGTACTCATTTTGTTGTACATGTAAGAAATGATGGGAGAGCAGCCTCGAGAAAAATGGTAATGGAGAAGAACAAATATGTAAGTGGAGGCATACAGAGGCATTGAATGTCATGGCTTGCTTGATGACCTGAGATCTTGTTATGCTCTTTTCCAGATACAGAGGGAAGACATACAGGGCAACGGTTAAGATTGTGCGAACTTCAGACCAGGTAGCAGATTTCTGCAGAAGAGTCTGTGCCAAGCTGGAGTGCTGCCCCAACCTGTTCAGTCCTGTCTTGGTGGCCGAAGTCTGCCCAGAGAACTGTTCCATTCATACCAAAACGAAGTACAGTGAGTATTAGCTGTAACGCTTCTGGTTGCTCAGTGAACATCAGCTGAAGTGCTTCTGGTTGCTTGCTAGCTGAGAATCAGAACATGAGTTGTTTCAAGTGCTAATACTGAGTGTGAGTCACCTCACCAAATGAGATATGTCCAGAAGATTTATTTAATCCTGACCAGGTCAGCGTGGGCTTTGTTACTAGTTGTTGTCAAGAAACGGACATTCTCAGAAAATAGTACATCTTAGTCCCTCCTCTTATATTTGTGTGAAAGTCATTCTTTTTGTCTTCCATTTGAAAGTCAGCTTTGGAAGTGTTGACTTATCTTTGTGTATAAAGATAAAATACAGGGCATATAACAGTAACCTGTAGCAGCCACTGAGTTTTAAACCACTGCATCTGCATTAAGTGAGGTGAATCCTCTACTCCTACTTGGTAGTGTAACAATGACAGGGCTTCTAGAAGAAGTTTGATAGCATTCACCTCTGTGTACCTAGAGATTAATATTTAAGCACATGCCCATCTATTCAGAAATGCTAAGGTTAATCATGTGCTGAACACTCTCTGTTGTTGAAGTTAGATAAATTAGGCTCTTTAGCAGGTCACAAAAGGGGAAATGTGTGTTGTGCAACTCTCACACAGCTTGAAAGAAACCAGACTGATTGATTTAAAAGAAATTGATCCTGTTTAGTAACAAGGCAAAAGGAGAAATAGACCCAGGGACAGATTCTTATTGCCAGATTGAATTTCTGTACGAGTCTGTACTTGAGCTGATCTCTAGACTCCATCTCCATTGAATGGAGAGCTAGAGAAGCTCAACCTGGAGAGCTGAGACTGTGGATGTCTTATCTCAAAGTTGATGCCTATATGCTTGCTTAGAGGAATCATGTCTTAAACTTGACTCATTTTATTGGCAAAAGGTTCAGTTGCCTGCATATGGGTGTGAAGGATGTTCTATATACCCCAACCTGACCTACCTGAGCTCCCTAGAGCTCCTGTAGGTTGACCTCTGCCAACCACAGAGGATACTGTGGAGCATTTCACGTGG
Organism: Nothura maculosa; assembly: GCA_032353885.1. Lineage (NCBI taxonomy): Eukaryota > Metazoa > Chordata > Aves > Tinamiformes > Tinamidae > Nothura > Nothura maculosa. Next base: position 2,335,253 of record JAUBOD010000762.1, on the reverse strand, counting down.
CAGTGAAACCAAGCCCTTAGCATAAGGCCAGAGGACTCTCATTTACTGTGTGCTGAATGTTATTTCAGCTTAGGCCGAGGAATATTTGAAGGCAAAAACCCAGTCCTCCATACACTGAACAAACATACAGAATTCATAATCACCTGCATTGTACTGCAACTGCCAGCAACCAAAAATGTACCTAAGACTTAACTCATGCTGAAGGTCAAACCTGAGGCATGTAGAAACCCCTTTCCTTCCAAATTGTTCATTAGCTTAGGGGAAACTTTGCCTAAGTATGCCTCATAGTAGGGTTAAATTCAGAACTCCTCCCTGATCACCAATAAATGTGTATACATAAGAACTCTGACATTTCACACCAATCCAGGATGAGGTCCTGTATTTGAAGTGGATATATATTTTTTTCTGAATTCAGGTATTTTAAAGTTCCCTGTAAAAGTGCAGCTAGAGTGCAATATTTAATCAGTAGAGAAAAGCAGTATAAAGTTTCCTTCTCTTGATGGCCACAGTTTTTAATGAATGTTCTGCGTTTATTTCTCCAGCATATTATTATGGGAAGAGGAAAAAAATCATTAAGCCGCCAATTGGGGAAAATAACAACATAAAAAGTGGGCATGTCAAGCCAGCCAGACGCAGGAAAAGGCGGAAATCCATCTTTGTGCAGAAGAAAAGGAGGATGTCAGCTGTCGATTCGAATGTTGCAGGCTCGGCAGAGGTAGATGCTGATAAATGAGCAAACCCCTCAGGACTTTTTTTCTCCCCAATCCACATATCCCTTTTGAGACGGCTCTCAGCAAACCCCATGACTTCAGTCTCTCATTTCCCTAAGATCATGTGGGTGTTTCGAGGACACTTTGTGGGCTTAGCCTATTCCAAGGGTATGAGGTCTGAGATCTATGTCCAAAATCTTCAAGTATTATAATATTACAAATAACATCCCTTAAGTCATCAGAGTTTCCGGGGCTCTTATTTTTTCCTGTATTTGTAAGATTTCAGGCTCATAATACCGAACATAAGAAGCACTAGAAGATTTAGAAATCAAGCAAAAGGTTTACATCTCAAATTTGGGGCTTCAGTCTCGCCAAGACTTGGTGTTAGATGGGAGGATCCCAGCAGCAAGGATTCATGTCCAGGTGCAAACTGGAACAGATTTAGTTAAATCACTTCTATGTGGATTCTTCCCGGATGGTTTTCCATTATAATGACCAAGCTCTTGTGTTATTTCCTTTTCTCCACTGAGTGACGATGATTGCTCTTCTGTGCAATGTGTAATTAAATAGGTTTGCCTAAATTCCCTCTACTTCAGCTGCGAGGAGGGTTTTTTAAGCTAGTCTCACCTGGTAGCTTGCACCATCATGGGTCAGTCCTTGTTTAGGTGTAACTCAGCTCTCTTTGCTTTGGCTTAAACCTCTTTCAAAAGATTTTGAACTGAAATAAGCCCATTTAAAAACAAAATAAACCACCAACTGACTCTTTCAACTCATAGTACTATTTTGGTCTAAAACTGTTCTCTCTTTTAAAGCTTTTGTATGTATCATAGATAAGTGCTTATGGTTTTGTTAGAGCAAGTCGGTTGAGGCTGTTGGGGCAATTTACATAGATAAAGTTCAGTATACACTGACCCGTGGAAACTGTATGTTTGCAAGCTCTGTGACAGAAATCACAAGATTCTAGTTATAATATCTTTTACCTGGCAATTTATGCCATGCCCTCAAGCTGAAAACAGGAGCTGGAAGAGCAGGAAGCAGGAAAATTGAATGAAATCCTATGTTCTGGAAGATACTGAAATGTCAGCTGAGCAATTCCCTCTATACCCTTGTAAATCTTAATGGTTTTAAAAAACACCAACATTTCCTTTCTTTCAATAGGAACAGCACCCCTGATTCTTTGAAGCAAGACAAAGCTTTAAAATCAAGCATATTTTTGCTTTTCTTTCACTTTGAACAACCTGAATTTTGTTTTATCCTTTCGGTGGTTTGCATTTCTCATTTGGGTGCATCTCAGTGGTGCCGTGTGGTTTGAGAGGTGGACACAGCAGAGCAGCGTTTCATGCCCGACGAGTTATTGCCCTTGACCTTTTGTTAGAAACAAAAGAAGGATTTATTCACTGCGTATTTCTACTTTTCCATTTTGTAAGAAATCTAAACTAGAGGATAATCAACTTAGTACTGTGGTTAAAAAAAAGATAATTCAGTTAAATAAATGTTACCATAGGCAGACGTGGGTTCGGACATACAATTTGACCTGGTAGCTCTCAATGTATGATATTAATCTCCAGGTCTGAATGTTGTTTCTCTGATGCTGTATGTGCAGGAAAGTGAAGAGGATGAGCCAGATGCCATGGAGGATGAGACGGGGAGCGAGGAAACCAGCTCCGAGCTCCGTGATGATCAGACAGACACCTCGTCTGCCGAAGTGCCATCTGTCCGGCCGCGTCGCGCTGTCACCCTGCGGAGCAGCGCCGAGTCAGACCGACCTGCTCCCATCGAGAGGGCTCGGAGGAGCCGGAAAACCCAACCTCTCTCCTACAACGAGGGAGAGAAGTGCCCTGAAGTCAAGGAAGTGAGTATGGCAACAGTCTCGTCATCTTCACGCCCAATTAATGGCAATATTTTGTCTTAATTGACCTGGGATGTCAAGATTGAGGAGAGCATCTCTGCTCCTGCTTGAGTAATCCTCAGTCCTGTAGTTTTCTTTACATGAGCTTTTGGCTTTTGTAGGAAATGAAGGCAGAAGAGGAAGAGAAACTCATCCTGGACAGTAATCCATTGGAATGGACTGTGACTGATGTCGTGAGGTTTATCAAACTGACTGACTGTGCACCGCTTGCCAAGATATTTCAGGAGCAGGTACATATCTTTGTGTCACACGTCATCTTCGTGATGCTTATTTGCATGCTAAAAAACAAAGAGGACATGCTATATTGCTAGCTAAGACCAGGGCATCACTGAAGATTGTGACCAGATTTCACATCCACTTCAAGCTACAGCACAAAAATTGAGAAAACAGGGAAACTTCAGAAATTAGTGTCAGAGATTTGGCAAATCCTCAGAGAGAGCAGAAACTTCTCCAAGTCCTTATGAAAAGAGGAGTTTTCAACCTTTGTTGCTTATGCTAAGATCCCACAAAAGTGTCCTGGTATCAAGTAGGCATCTCAGTGTACCAACAGGTAGTGGTTGTTTGGTACAAGTTAGCATGAAAGTGTAAGATAAGTATAAAAGCAGCTGTTACTTGTGCGATGAATAATGGCCATTACTGATTAATTTGAAAGCAAAGAGGCAACTCCATGAAGTCCATAAATAGAAAGATCCATTAAGCTGCAGCCAGCTGCACTCGAGTTCTTAAGAAGATCATGAAGCCAGCAGAAATATATCATAAAATTACTTTTTTTCTGATGTGCTTGTTTAGGAAGTTTGGGACATAATTAGGTCTGAGGGTCTGGACATGATCTCTGTGACCTTCCCCTTGCCTCGGTTCCTCATCTGTAAAATGGAACTGATCAGATCTCCAGGGTGTCTATGGTGTTTGTTCAGAGAGTCTGGGTGGCTTTTCCCAACTGGGGAACAAGTGAGAAGAGACATCTTAGACAACTTCAGAAAAGGCATCAGACATCCCAGAGGAATAGGCAGCATAAAAGTGGGGATAGTTCATTAAGAAAAAGACAGTGGACAAAATGTTGCACAAAAAAAGCCCAATTTTGGGGGCAGGCTTCCTTGCTCACCTATCCACCCCAGTTCTGCTTGCTCTCCTCCAGAGTCCCCCATCAAAGCTGCTATCACTGTTTCTCCTTTCTCCAGGACATTGATGGCCAAGCCCTCCTGCTGCTGACCCTGCCCACGGTGCAAGAGTGCATGGAGCTGAAGCTCGGGCCGGCCATCAAGCTGTGTCACCAGATTGAGCGAGTGAAAGTGGCTTTCTATGCACAATATGCCAACTGACTACACTTCTCCATTACTGTCTGCTCCCTTTTTCATCCTTTCTTATTTGAACACTGCAGCTTCTTTGAGACTTTCTTCTTTTGCTCCTCCCTTTTTTTTTCTGAAAACACATGGAATCAGAAGCACTGAGAAGTAGGTTGTTTTTAAGAAAAAGAAAACTAGCAAGAAATTAAATTAATTTTACTGTATTTGCAAAGCACACTGAGACTGTTGGCATCTCTTCTTTGTTAATTTGCTGGACTGAGGTGTTAAGGTTGCTGTGGATCAGATGGCTTGTCGTTGCTTTTGTTTGTTTTTGAACAAATCCAACCAACTTTGGCTACCAGTGGCAGGCAGCGGTCGGACATTTCCACCTGATAATGGTTTGTCTAGGACACAAAACTACCCTTTCAGCCAATTTTGACACACTTCTTTCATATTGAAATGTAAGTGACCATTTTCAATATTACCTGGGGTTTACTGCAAATCTGATCTTAGTGATCAATGGACTCTTTTTTCCCCCTCTCTGGTCACAAAAAACAGCTAAATTGGGACTTAATCCAAACGTGCTTGGAGTTTCTGTCTGCATTGCAGGGGTACATGATGCCTTCTCCTTTCCTTCTATGAGTGCTTGTCAAGTCTTGCAAAAACTCTGCAAAGGCTGGTGGCAACACGTCAGTGTGAAGTTCACCCCAAAGGAAGAACCAAAATTGGGATCGAGCCTGAATTTTGCTCTGGCTTTAAGGTGCAAGTGAATCCATCTCTCCAAAAGCAAACTGAGTGGCTTTTGTTAAGGTTTAGCCTCATTTCTTGGGAAACTGCTGGTTTCAGTAGACTTTTGTTTTATTTTGCTTTTTTTTTGTTGTTGTTTTGATTTGTTTTTAAGCCCTAGAGAGACCCCTTTTTCTGGCATTCAGGAACTCAGCTTGAGTTTTAAATTTACCCTGGAAATCTCACATAGAGATTTCTCTTTTACAATGCTGTGATGCCAAAGCCCACCCAGAGAAGTCCTCTTACAAAAGCAATGTCTCTAATAGCCCTAAATTTGAATGGCTTGCTTATGGCCAGATAACCATACTTTGAATAGTTGCCAACTGATGACTACAAACCTGGATCAGATCATTCTTCCAACTGAAAATGACCTAGTGGCCACCACCAGACCAGAGCTGGAGCTTTTTCCTTTGCCAATTTCCTCCTTTAATTTTTTTAGATTAAAGATGGGAAGCCTCAGAAAGAAATAAAATCCTGGACTGCATCTGAATCTGCCCTGGAGCATGTGTTAGGCAAGAAGTATTGACTACGATGTCTGCCATATATCACTGGGGACTTCATGATCCATCTTTGTGATTTTCCTGATTTGCCGCTGAGAAATTTGATGGATCCTACTGCTGCAGGCTTGGCCAGCTCCTGTAGACTTCAATGGAAATTTTCTGAAGTTGGAGATCAGCAGGACTGGGTCTGGGCTCAACTGTCTGCTTCTTGGTATGAAGTTCAAATCGGAGGAGAGGAAAAGATATGGTCACCTCTACACTAAAGAAGTTTCCTCCAGTTCTCCAAAAGCCAGGGATAAAGAGGACTGTGGCAGTGCAGACATTCAAAACCTGTATTCTAGACTGGATTAGCTACTGAAGAGCAGCAGTGGACTGCATCCATGCACTTGGTTTGATAATTGCTTGGATTCTCTCTCGGATCCCTAAAATGTTGCTCCTTGTAGGAACAACTGAAGACAGAAGGATTCTGCCTGGCACAAAGGAGTACAGCTGAGGAAAATAAGGATGCTTCTCCCAGGACCTCTGTGCTTCAGCCCAGGCCTTTCCAAGGCTGGTGTAATGTCTGCCAGCAGAAGATAGTTCCTACACGACTGTTGTCCAGAAAGCTGGAGAATGAGAACTTTTCAAGGAAGAGAACCTGCCTTTTTAAGCATCCCAGCACTGAACCTTTATTACCAAGTTGACTTCTCTCTGAGAATCCTGCCCATGTATTCCTCAGAGTTTATGGCCACTCAGATTTGTCAGAGACATTAATGCTTCCTGGCCCGTGCTGGAAGAACTTCAGCGTTTTCTCCATTAACCTTAACTGTAGATATTCCTATGGCAGCTAAGTATTCATGGAAGCATGGTCGGGGAGCAGACACCTGCACACTCTGAGAATGACCATCCCTACTGCTGGCCAAGCAGAGGATGTGTGAAGCGTGAAGCTCAACACGTGGGAGTCTCTACTGATTGTTCAGGGAAGTTAAATCATATTAAAATCCCACATATTAAACAAAAAGTTTAATTTTAGGTTGCACCAGCTGTTTTATTTCCTCGAGTTTCTCTCTCCTCATCACTTATCTTTCAATTTACTGTTCTTCAGTGTCTTGTCATTTATCACTCTCTGTTCCTTTTGGAGAAGATGATAACCTGAAGTCTTTCTTGTAAAATTACCTTGTACCTGCTGGATGATAAATGCTTTATAACTTTTTTTTCTGTCTTTAGAATTGGGAGACAAAGGGAATTGGGCAGATGTTGGCTCTGGCACTGGTTGACTTCCAGAAAAGCTGGAGCTGAAGGCCTTTGACAGTTTCTTAAGCAAATGGAGAACAGATTGTACATAGTTTTAATTGGATACTGTGCTCAGATTGTCATTTAAACCTGGAGCAGAGATGGGAGAGAACTTCTTACTTTTGCAACTTCTGTTGTTGGCCTCTACTTAGGCATAGGATGAAGGATGGACATCGCTGGAGCTCTGTGCATAGGTGCAGGTGGACATCATGCTTTTATGCTTTTGCATTGGCTTTTTTTGAGCTCGGCCTGGTTGAAGAAGTCCCTGCAACCTTCTCAAACTCCCTCAGCACTTTGCTTAGGCAGAATCCAGCCAGTTCCCAGGTTGCAAGCCCTGGGAGATAAAATGAGAATAACACATTTGCTTACAACAGTTTCTGTGCTTTCCTGCTGATTGTCCCAACCTTCCTGTTGTTATTGATGCTTCTTGCCTGTTTACAATAGAAATTCTCTTTTGGTGTTTAAAAGTCTTCTTTCCAGTTAAAAAAACACTCTATTTTTTTCTCAACTGCAAGATGACCAAATTCCTAACTGTTTTTACTTCTCATAACCTCCCCTAGCTTAATGAAATCAGGACAGATGGTTACAAAACCTATTTTGAATGAAGCATCTATCAGTCAGAGGCATGTCCTAGCCGAGACAGCCTGACCTACGTTGCCAGAGGTGTTTGGATACCTGCTGGCATTTACAAAACTTCTCTGCAAGTTGGATACTTAAAACCCATAACAGTCCAGTGTGGGTAAGTAGCCTATTTGCCTTAAAATGGAAAGACACCATTCCCTGACCTTAACCTGCAATCTTTGGTGGTCAGCAGTCATATGGTTTGGAGCAAAATTCATCATCACTTTGAAGAGCAACCAGATACTGTTAAGCCACCATACTCAATATTTGGTCATCCAAAAAGCCTCCCTCAGTCTTTTTCAGGGCACCAGCTTGAATTTGGTGGAGCTACAGTGCAATTTCCATGTCTTGGAAGCTCAGCACCAAGGACATTACAAATGCTTTTTGCTTTGATGATGCAGCATACTTGGAGAATGATGCAGATCAGACCATTTATCCCAGTTAAGCATTCAAGTGCCAAAAATCCCATGCTGTAACAGAACACCGTTAAAACCAGTTTTATTATGTGCATATAAGTATTATCTTAAGGGCTCCATTTTGGTGCTAAGGTGTGTCACTGTATTTTCTATTACTTGGAATTGCAAAGCTGATTCTCTGAGAATATTTTCTGTGGTCAACAACATGTCTTAACCATTAGGATTTTATATCTTTTTTTATTACTGCAGCTATAGATTTTTAATTCAGATACACTCAGTAAATAGACTCTATCTAAATCCAATGAGTTTTGAGAAAGTTTTATACAATATATGTGTGTATAAACCTTTTCAAAATGAGTGCATGTAAATTTTTCCCTGGCTGATATTCTCCATCAAATCAGCTGACCTATTTAGAGAATTGCTGTTACTCAGGACTTCATCCAAAAGTGATCGAAGGCAGTTAAGGGCCCTCATAGATGTGTGTGGGCTTTGGGACCAGATCTTCACTGAATTCTTTCACTTAGAAGTCTAAAGTGTGCAGTTAATTAACATGAAGTTTAAAAACCTGCTTCTCCCGACGGGAAGAAATCCAACTGAAATCTGCCAGACTTAATGAGAAAGGGTTCATGTCCTTAGGTGCTCATGGACTCCAAATAAAGAAGCAGAAACATTTAATATTCTCATTTATTCTTTGCTATGATACTCCAGCAACGGTGCAAATGATCTTAATGGCTGCATTTACAATTTGAGCCAGACATCAAAGATGAGAGTTTTACAGTCTAGTAGTCTTTTAAATGTCAGCTGTCCCGCAGGAGAAGAATCGTTTTGCAGTGATTTGGTGCCACGTATAGCAGCTCTCCTGCATGAGAAGACAGGTTTGAATTGTCCAGAAACAACATGGGTTGTAGCTTTAAATTCTTACGCCCTTTCTCATGCTTTAGTCTTTGGTGTCAACTCTTGCATCAAAGAAGACTTCAAGTTCTTTGCTTAAAACTGTGGTGGCCTGTGATAGAGCTTTCTAGCCTTCATATCCAGCTTTGTGCTTATGATTATGGGAACATGAGTTAACAGGACAGGTCAGATGAGATTGTTCTGCAGAACTTCTTGTCAAATGAGTTCTCAGATGCTATTGCTGGGCAGATCTTAGCCTGAATTCAGACAGGCTTAGCCTGAACGGCCTAATTCATCAGGACACTTGTCTTGTTCCTAGTAAAAATGCCCTAAGCTCCAGCAGAGGCCAGGTGGAAAGGAAGGAAGGAAAGAAGATGGCATAATTCAGAGCCGAAACGCTTGCAAATGAGCGCTGTCAGATTGGTGTTTTCTTTTCTTTGTCAAGGTGCAGAAATTTGGCACGGAAAGATCTGGGCTTAATAGGGAATAGTAGGGAAGACCATTCTTCCTGGTATCCGTCTCCTGGGTTTGGGCAGACCTTTCACACCTTCATGGGAAGAGTCAGAAGCTAAAACTTACAAAAAAAGGTTGTGTTGTGATGTGACAGGGCAAAAATGATAGATTCAAAGTCAACCCTCTTGCATGTTACTACTCTGTTCTCATCAGAGGTCATGGCTGTTAGATCTGTTCATAACTGCAAGCAGTGCATTTCCCAATCCCTGTTTGACAGGACCTGTTCCTTTTTTGACAGGACCTGCTCAGGATGTGCAAACACATGCAGTTACTGCAGCAGCTTTCACCTTCAGGGACCAGATTGCTAGAAAACACTTGTCTGGGCAATGGTGAGATGGCACTTCCACACATGCAGGCAGGGAAATCATGTGAAGTCAGGTGCTCATTGCAGCATGGTTCAATAAAGGTGAAAGATTGCAAGGCTTTAAAGGGATCTGAAGCTTTTTATGAGCTAGAGTTGAACAAGGTGACTTCTTGCCCCCTCCTGTGTCACACCAAACTGTGGAAATTCGCTCTATAGCCAGCATTTGTGGACCATTAGTGGTGATGTACATTGAAAACCTTTGAATTGTTCTGCATTCCAGTTTGTACTGAGGATTTGATTCAGACTTGGTGTACGTAATCCCTTTGGTGTGTTACAAATATGTATGTGTGTATATATATATGTGTGTGTATATATATATATATATATATATACATATAAATAAATCAATGCTGGTGTTTTTACTTTTTACAGTCCACAGGGCAAAGGACGTGTTGTTAGTTTGCTGTAAGATTCTATTCTGTATATATGTTTTCATGTAAATAAGTGAAAATCTATATTCAGAGTTCTATTTTAATTTTTATTCAAAAATGAAATAAATCCCCTTTTTACTTGAAGTAATTGTAAGCCACATTGTTAATAAAGTAAAAATAAATCACATCTGTGTCCAGGGTATTATTATTATTGTTATTATTTATTGGGCAGTAAGGATGGTGCTTTGATGTATTTGCTTCCTCCTTGAAGGAAGAGGAGAAAGCCGTCAGGTTGGCTTCACTGCTGATAGAAAATATGTCCTATGTGACTCCATGCACCTTCCAGCATAAGGCAGTTTGTGTTTGCATCTTTTGGTGTTACACACTTCTTGGAGGCACCTCATTTTGGAGGTTTCATTTTTGGTCACTAGAGAGGACCACCTGCAGCCAAATTTAGGTTGGACAAGTTGAATTGCACCAAGGAGATGCCTTTCTTCAATGTCTTCAGAGGGCATTGAGAGCACAAGGACACCTCATAGAGCTGACTACTGAGAAAGGGCCAACCTGCGCTAGGAGCCAGGCTACATGGATAGGTGCAGGTGGACATAGACTCTTTGCTCCTTTGCAGCGTCATACAAACACAATGGCTGGTCTTGTAGGCAACACAGCCTGTGTCCAAGCAGAGGTGTGATACTGAAGAACAGATCTTATCTGAGGGCATCAGAGAAGAGTGACAAAGAAATGAGTGAAGGAAAGGAATGGAGGTAACATCACAAGCAATAATCAAGGATGTGGTGAGAGAGCAGGACAAGTTGTGCTAGAGTCCCATCACCTGGAGTAGAGATGCAAGAAACATGACTTCACAGCCGATGTGGGAATTGCTGAATGCTGCTCCATTGAGGAGCAATCCTGCAATGGGAGAAAACAACTATTCACAAGGCCAAAACCATAGGCTACAGAGATCCTGGCATGCATTGCAGAAGAAAAAGATGAGGGGGAACTTCTTTACTGTGAGGGTGACAGAGCCCTGGAACAGGCTGCCCAGGGAGGTTGTGGAGTCTCCTTCTCTGGAGGTCTTCAAAACCCACCTGGATGCCGTCCTGTGCCACCTGCTCTAGGTGTGCCCGCTAGAGTGGGAAGGTTGGACTAGATGATCTCTAGAGGTCCCTTCCAACCTTGTAGATTCTGTGAAGAAAAACATATTGTGTGAAAGTATGTTTCAGATAACTATTTTTTTTCTGGAGGTAGAGGCTATTTGGAAGTACATGAATTCCATCACTTCACTTAAGTTTAGCAAGATTAAGCATTCCTTATCTGACCAAAATACAGCCCTGGGCAAGTAAATGGACTGATATTGATTTATTTGTAAAAGGATAAAATCATCATTAAGGTATTTTTTACCATGTTAACCAAGTCTTGGACTGCAACTCCTTCTTTGCAACACATTATAATGCTGCGGTCACAGCCCATGTAAAACAAAGTACAGCACTGCAGAGAGTGATGGAATGGACCTCTCCAAAAAGCCTTAAAAATAAAGCATCAAGCCAATGCTGATGTTTTGATATACAGCTTACTAGACCAGAGATGTCGTCACTGAAAGATGATGTATAGAACAAGAAAGATTTATTCACGAAATAATTCTGAGCTAAGTCTAATGGTGACATAAAACTAAAAGAGCAGAAGCTTGAATGCTTTATGATATTCTTAAGAATCCAGAGGTGAAAATAAATCCATGTATCTCCCCACCGCTTTTTACATAGTCATTTAAAAGTAATGCAAAGGTCAGAAACTGAGGTTTAGAATTCTGCCACAGCTCTGGTAAGACAGGCTCAGAGCTGTATAAAGAGCTAATTTTTGGAGAGTAAATCAGCCAAGTGATTTTAGTGAAGCGCTTGTAAAATATGCCAGTTGAGTTCCTTGGAATTAATGATAAATACATGAAATAAAGATGTCATCTATGGCTTCCCTGGGGGGAAATCTACCAGCCTTCCT
>JAUBOD010000762.1:2305959-2323381 GCA_032353885.1 Nothura maculosa | reverse complement strand
CTAAGGTTTACAATATTATGTCTTAGGGCTTTCAAAATTATGTTTGCTATTAATTAGTTGTCATGTTGATGGTGTAAGCACTGTTGCTGTTTTTATTGCTCTAGGTTTAGGCGTTTTTTAATTTCAAGAGTCTTGATTATCAGTGAAATTTAGCCATTTTTTTCAAAATCCCTCCCACAATATTTACCTAAGGATGATACACCTCTTGCTATCTGCCTGTGCAGTTACTGTAAGTTGATTTTATAACTACATCTCAGCCCAAGATGCAATTACACTTCTTTTCTAATAGGTCGTAGAAGCTTAAAATCACAGAAAATCATGCTGCAAGACACCTTGAAGTGTCAGCTTCCCTGTTTCCCCTCCACAAGGTCAGCCCAATTAGACCAAGCTTATTCCTATGTGGCATTTATCTAACTTGACCTCCAAGCAGGTGTCAAAATAAGACCTCTGGTGAAAGAGTTTCTCCAGCATCTCGAGAGCACCTGAAAATATGGGATGGCATTTGAATAGTCAAGTGTAATATTCCTAGGTAAAACCATTGGGCTGATGTTGCCATTGAATGACCTCTGTCTACAAAGCTTACTAGGACTGGCAATTAATGAAGCAAATTCTAATAGTAAAACCAGAAAAATCACTGTTAAGATTAAATTTAAAGAAGGCAAGTGTTATAATTTCCATGCTGTGTGCTTATGTAGTGAGGCAGGGAACAAGACCCGGAGATTACAATAGCAGCAGAATTATAGGCAACTTCCCTACAATACTCAGTGCTGTCAATGTTGTGCTTGTGTCTCTGGACAAGTCATTTTTTGAATTAATGTTTTGTGGTAGGGACTCTTGTAGATCACAACTTAAAGACCCATCGTTTTTAGTGCATGTTGCTCTATCATGTACAATGGACCTAGCTCATGTAATTGCTGACATTGCACATAGACACCCATTTTTGGCAAGTTGTCTAGCCAGGGATGCATGTGGTGGAAGGGCCTGGTCCATGTCCAAAGGGAGTTTTTCCTTTGACTTTTAAAGGATCTGGGAGCCAGCCAGCCTGCTAAGTGCTTGACAGAGTGGGCAATGGGAGAGGAAAGAAGAGATGAAAAGTGGATAAGAGAGTAGAGATATAACAGTCATCCACTCAATGATGTGCCCATTGTTAGGGTATAGTCTTTTCTGCCCAAATCCCTCTGAAACACAATATAGCATGCTCAGAAACATGTTTGGAAGTTTTATTTCTCTTCTGGGAACAGAGCTGCTATTGCATGGGCATTCTAAGCTGTAGTTTAGCTGTTTTTTATTTTAACACAAAACAGCTTTCTGTTTCCTTTTACAATTGTTAAGCTGCATACATCAGTGTTCAAGTCTTTAGTCCATTGTGAAATGCAAGCCAGAATATCAAGTCTTAGCATGTTCTTAGATCGTTTTTTATATCTGATATTGAATTAAGTAAAGGGCTTAATGTTCAAAGTGGTGTTTGGGGAATTACTCACACAAATTCTGTTATTGCTGTTAATGGGATTTGTGCAGATTGCTTTGAAGATGAGTCCCTTAATGTAGAATAAGAAAAGACATTCTAAATTGTAACTTATTTCAGACAAATTTATCTTTAATTTCTACTGGTAGAGCATTAGAGATTTGAGAGAAAGAAGCTTCGCTGTTTTTTTTTTCTTATATTAACATTATTGACAGGCAAGTGAAGACAGGGTTGATTCAGATAATCCACTGGATATTTTGCTAAATCCTTGGAAACAGAGAGTTTAAGATTGGAAACACTCATGAAATTTACTGACATTTTGAACAACACATTTATAAAGCAGATAGCACCTGGGAAATATTTTATGACAGTCTTTCTTATACTGCCAGACCCTACACTGATTAAAACCTTGGGTTATAAAATGGACATCTCAACATGCATCTTGGTAGTTCCCTTCAGTAATTATGTTGGTTGATGACCATCCTGGCTTTAAAAATATTGTACAAAAAAGAAAGGAGCAGGCAAAGAGGGGGCTGGTTGATGAGAAAAGTCTTGAAGTGGCTGTTGGCTTTCCTTAAGAAATTTCAGCCCTTTTGACTTAAGTGGGGAGCCAGATCAGACTTGTTTCAAGAGATCCAGAAGCAGATAAATGTGGGCCAATGTGACAATCCATGAACTGGAGCCTGCAGCCAAGAGAAACAGAGGAAGGCAGTACTAGGACATATAGTTTAATTTTCAGCTGCTGGGCAGCATTCATCTCAACTGAATGAGTTTGAGCTTGTCTGGCTTGGGATCAAGTCAGTGGTTCACATGTGAGAGCCTCACAAGACACTGGAACATCCAAGACATGCACCTGGAGGTGACAGATGTGATAGGACTCAGAGGACCCAGTCCCTCCTGCAGCTGGAGGCACCTCAGATGGTACTAAACACCTCCATGTGGTGAATCAAACGGAGCCCTCGGCGTCCCTCACTGCTATGCAGTGAGATGGTTACATCCCAGTCATGAAGTCTAGGATGTACCAAATCATCTTTGGTGAGTGTTTCTTCCTGATTATAGAGGGAGCCCAATTTGCTCGATACAGATGTCAAGTGCTCCTTCTATCATGCAATGGTGTCCAAGACAATAATGGTATGATATAGAGCTCGGGGAAACTCACATTCCCTTCAAGAAGCATCTTGAGATTTAGGCATTATTTTAAGGTCTATCAGTTGACATGAATGTTTGATCAACTAATTCAAGTCCTTCATGGTTATCTATTTGCATGACTCCATTGACTGGATCTTTGCTGTCTGCACTGGATACAGTTGTAGACACCCACATGCTTGTAGATACCTAGACTTCAATTCCCATTAGTCAACATGGGACAACCAAGGACCGCCTCTCTGTTGCTGAGTGTCTTCCTGTAGGAAGCATGGGGCAATTACTACGCTGGTCCAGGGAGCTTCCTTGAAGATTGATGAGCAGCTTAACATCAGTTTTCTCACTGCTGAGCTTGCAAAGAAGATTTGTAGGCTGTTTCCTTCTCAAATCCTTGCAACTCCTATCTTTTATCCTCTGATCTGGATGATAAAGTTGACAGTCTATATAAGTTATAGTCTTTGGAGTATTAATTGCCTGTTTCTAAATGATTAATTACAGAATCCCTGTTACATGCACAGAACAATATAAATGAGACACAGTATTATTTAACAATATCTCTTCCTGAGTCACCAACTCCAGCACTGAATAAAAACAGGGCAGTAGCATCTGAGCATAGAAATGTGGACAAGTAACAGCAGAGCAAGATCTGGTGTAAACTGATGTTGCCTGCTCATTATACCTGCCAAGGTAGGACTTATAAATCCTTGGACCTACCTAAGGACTTAGAAGTCCTATAAGACTTCTAAGCCAAGGTTCAGAATCCATAGTGGATGTGAGGCAATTGAAGATCCACGTTGCAAGCATGTGCTCTCCATATTAGCAATCCTTCTGCTGCAAGAAGTGTCTCATCCTCTTTCTCAGAGTCATTCCTGCCTTCTTGCTTGTGCTGATTTGGACATTTTGCCAGCTCTTCAGTCTCATCTGGCTAATCCACAATAAAGAACTGCCTTAGCTCTCAGCTGGATCATATTTTCACTATATTTTTGCTCTACAAAAATAAATAGTAATAATATAAATCTTTTTATATTGTATAGTTTATATAGTTTAGTTTTAGTTTCCTTCTCCTACCCTCATTCCCCAAAGCTCTGAAACTAACTGGTCAAGCAAGCACATAGTTAGACTTGAGCACCCACCTAGTTATACTGATTTCTGAGGAAACCTGAAATTTGAAAGAGGTTTTGGAGTCCTTTCTAGTCTTTTCTAGTTCTTTCTAGTCTTCTTTAGGCTGTACAAGGAGCCCTCAGACACATCTAATAATTACAAATGTGTTGAGAAGCAACTTCATTAATGATACAACGGTATTAATGAGAATGATATAACTCTTGTTATAGTACCACAGAGAGCGCAGATTTCTGTTGTATTTATACTCAGAAGTGATTTCAGCAGATTTGTCAGAGACTTAAACTTGCTATTATTTTAATGAGACCTACTAAATCAGAATCATCTTTAAAAACATAAGTATGTACATTTCTAAATTTCCTGCTTGAAATACGGCAATTCTTACTCTATTCTGAATTTTCAAAACCCTCAGTTTCATTGCTAGTTAATGTTTTACGTCTCCACTTCTGCCTTCCAATGCCTTTAAAAGTTTTTGTTTTCCTCCTACAGTGGTCTATCAATATTGCTTAATTTTAGCTTTTGAGATGTTTGTAACTCATGTAAATTCCTTCTGTAACCAAAAAAGGGACACAAATACCTCCCCAGGGCAGTTCATCACACCTCTTTGGGTAGAACTCTGCTCTGTAGAAAGTAGAGACAGGCATCTCCAGAGAACAACTAACTTAGTCAATGCATCTAAAGTTCAGAACGCTGAAGTTAGAGAAATCCCATCACACCATTACTTTGGCCATTTTTTTTAAGCATCCCTTAGTTCACTTACAGCTAGCTATTTCCATTAATGAATTACCTCATTGCTTCCTGCTCAATTGACCATTGCATTGGAGATAGCAGAATCCAACTCTTGTAAGGAGTATTTGTCTCCCACTTTGCACCTAGGACAACAGTTTTCCCCAGGATATATATATTTTTTCTCTTTAATGGTAAAGGATCCTGCCTGTGCAAAATCCTTAACA
The DNA here is from genome assembly GCA_032353885.1 of Nothura maculosa. NCBI lineage: Eukaryota > Metazoa > Chordata > Aves > Tinamiformes > Tinamidae > Nothura > Nothura maculosa. The sequence goes on along the minus strand of JAUBOD010000762.1, from coordinate 2,318,701 downwards.
AGAGGATTCTCTGAATACCATTTGTTGAGGTAGTGTCTTACCACCACTTCAAAATGACTTCAGTTCAGATTGGTTTACGGTTAGTTTTGTTACATACTCTTAGTTCTTCCCAGGTCCGTATATCACTCCTTCTCTATTCACGTTGTTCTTGGGTAGCTGTTACTTGCTATGTTGGTACAGAATTACTACTAGCAGAAACAGGTTTTAGTTATTCTTCTGTCTGATTTCCCACCAGGTATCAGCTGCTGCTCTTTCCCATCACTTTCATTCCTCAGACTCCTTTTGTTAAGCTCTACAATCAGTTTTCTTAGCATAGGTCTATATGATAAAGACTTGCAGGCAGACATTTCCCAGGTCTGAAGGGAGAGCCACAGAGACAAGTGCTATTTTAGAGAAGCCTTGCCCAATGCTAGGATTCATCTCCAGTGCATTGCCTTCACAGCAATAAACAGCTTCAAGGACAGTCACCTCTGAGACACACACCTGAGAGCTCCACTACAGGTGGAGAGCAGAAGGACTCAAATTTGATAGTCTACCTTGGTTTCACAGGTATCATTCACTAAATTAACCCAATCTTCCTCCTACCATCAGCATCCTTCTTCCGCTCATCTTGGCATATGTTATTCCACTTCTGCATCCTATTTTTCCTTATCAGGCAGTTAGGCTATTTAGGCACCTACACACACAGATAAGCACTGTGTGAGTTTTCAGAAGGAGGAACACAGCTGTAACTTCAGGCATCTTGAAATACCTGGCGCTAAAGCAGCAACCACTTACTACAAGCAAAGACAGATGCTTTGCTGAATGAAATGATTCCCTGATAATGTCTTTCCCAAGGGAGAGAGAGGAGGAGAGCAGCAACAGGATAAGAGACTTTAATTGTCTCCCTTTTCCAGCAGGAAGCAAGCAGAAGAAATAATTGTTAATTGCTGCTAATTGTTAATTGCTGCCTCTCCCATCCGCAAAGCTTTCATTAGGACCCCATGAAAGATTAGAAGAGCTTGAATAGGTACATTGCTATATTGCTCTGAAACTTACCTTTTTTTCCTCTCTCTCTTGTTTTTTTCCTTTTCTTTCCCTTCTGTAGAGGGAAAGAGAAAGTTTTCTATTGATTTGTTCAGGGAAGAAACAAACAAAAAATGATATTTGGAGCATTCGGTTTTACCATGCTGTTTCCTACCAATACAAGAGGAAAATATTGAGCAGAGGCATAACTCAGATGTCAGATGTGCTGAGTTTTTTTGTCTTTTTTGATATTTAATCTTTCATTGTCACTATTATTAATATTTTTATTATTTTTAATCAGTATATCTGGTCTTATGAGAAAGGTTTTGCCCTTTAGTGCATGCTTCACAGTTTTCTTGGATTGAGGAATTCTGGCAGCAGCATGAGAACACGACTCGAGAAACGTGGCTTAAGATCTGTTTCTGCCACAGTCCTGCTCCCTGCTATGAGAAAAGCAAGCTCTGGTTTTGACAAGCTACTTGGGAGTGACCTGATCTGTGCAAGCCTCTATACCTGCCACAGAAGATCATATGTGATTATTAAGGTTTTGTTGTCCCTCCTGTATAGATGTCTCAAGAGCCTCGTTCAGATAGGAGATACTTGGTCAGATGAATCTCAGGCTTGTAGCAAATTGGAAGATGATGATAGATAGACAAAATGTTTCCATTGTTTCTGCCCCCACAATGGAAGTTTTTGTGAAATAATTCTAAGACTACTGCATTTGAAACAATGGTTAAGATGAAGGCTGGAAGATGAAACTAGCAAATCCCCCTTAAATACCTACATTAATTACTATAGAAGAATATTACTGTGTGTCCCTCTGTTGACAAGCTTTGAGTGTCTTCCTTTCAAGCCTCTTCCTTCATTGAACTTGTTGAACCTTTGAACTCAATTGAACACTGAACCTTATTGACTCATTCAAATTTTAATCAAAGCTAGAGGCACTGGATTTTTCATGGGATTGAGAGACAGCAGATCTGGGATGTTCTTTAGGAGCTGTCTTACCTCCTGCCAGTCACTGCATATTTTCAAATATCTCTCCATCTCCCTATCTGTAAAATGTGCAAGATATTGGTTACTGCATAAAAAAAGTCTTGTGATTTCTATGATTGGGAATAACTAAATATTATGACATACAAAAGCAGGGAGTATAGATATATCATAGACTTCACACTTGCATTTCACACTCCGTATTAATGTGGCACTCCATGATGACATGATATTTACCCAAGACTTCCAAGGAGCAGACTTGAAATTTTATTTATCTTTTCAAAGCTCAAAACTGTTAGGTTCAGTGTTTATCCACATTGCGAAGGGAAGGTGATCAAATGAATGATAATGATAGGTTTCTAATCATAAGTATAGCCTTTCCTACCTTGAACTCTCTCAAAATATGCCCTATGAGACTTTTCTGGCATTAGGGTAGTCAGATCATCTTATTAAACAGTGTGGATTTTGACACATCACCCCCGCCCCCCCCAAAAAAAAAAACAAAAAAAAAAAAGAAAAACAATTATTGCCAGAGATTGTACTATAATCTGGCAGTTTGGGAATTATAAATTGCAATGTTTCCCCTTGACTCAATGAAATATGCAAAGGAATAACTGCATAGTACAGTCAACTCTAATCCCCAGGTAGTGAGAGTTAGCAAGATACTCTAGTCTCTTTTTTTTTTTTTTTTTTTAAAGAAATCCACTCAATTACTCTAACATTGAAGAATGAAAAAATTATCTCTGAAGTTCAATTGTTGCACAAAGCTGCTCTATCAAATATGCAAATGTAATGATAGTCTGGTAGTTTCTAATCTTGTTGAATTCTTATTGCAGCACAGAAAGTCAGTTCTGAATTGTTGCAGCAACCATCAGCATTCACTTGCCACCCTAGGCTTTCCTGAGGATCCATCAAACCTGACTTTTTCTTCAGCAGAAGCCATCTGAAACATCTGAAATGGTGGGAAAGACTGTTTGCTGAACCACTCACCAGCTTGCGACCAGAAATAACCTTTCTTGCAAATTTGGAAGAACTCTAAACTGATAGTAAGTTCAGTACTGCTTTTTCCTTTGGTAGCAGAACCACAGGATAAAAGATCACCTCATCCTTTAAAGACTGCAAGACATTTCATGAAGGTCAATCACCAAATGATAACTGTGATGTTTCTGCAGTATGCAAACCTTTGCTAGACATACAACAGCACCAAATTTGCTGAACAGGTAAACTACTTCCAAAATGTGATCAAATGATTTGTGACTTTCATTTGAGAGAATCTTTTTCTATGACTTTTTGTCCTATTCCAATGCCTAAGTTGCACTTTGAGCAAAAGATTACAGCAATTTCAACATACAGAAAGAAAACTCAGACACAAATTGTCACCTATCCTGATTCAGGAGAGTGCTTCAGTATTTGTTTAAATTATGTATATTCTTAAAGACCTACAGAAATAAGCAACATTTATGTCCCCTGTAATTAGAGATGATTCAAATCATGGTTCAGTGCAGACTCAACAATCTGCGACACTAGAAAACAACCTGTCACCTCTTATTTCAGTGCTAGAGGCAACTCCAAGAAAGAGTTAGAAGAAAATATTCTTCTAATCTGCAGAAAGACAATGGGGTTGTCAGTACGTTCAGGAATATCCTGGGTTAGACTAGGCAGGGAGGGACTAGAAGGAATATCCAGAGTCCTGAATAAAGAAGCAATGCTGTGGGAAGGCAATTTTCATATCAGATGATTTTATTCAATTTGTCTGCAGTTAGCGTGGAACTGGAGCTGCATTTCTGTGCAGGTGGAACAGTTTTTCATGCAGCCCATTTTCTTTCTTTCAACCCTTCATTTTCAAGCTGCATGGATGGATGGAATGGATGTTGGCTGCTCATAGCTAACCCATCTGGAAGAAAAGTATGATTTCTGAGTTGGATCTAATCCAGATTAAGAGAATCTGCAATGAAGCTTTGTCCCATACAACTACAAGTTCCCTTTTTCTCTTGGACTGTTTTCATCAGAGGCAGGCTTCAAGCTCATATATCAGGCTTTGTTATCAAAAGTTTCCAATGAAAATTTTCCTGTTCTGTCTAAAACTCTCCCAAATACAAATACTTTGAATAGAAGATGCTGCTCAGGTGTCTTCCCTTCTAACACCTAAGCCAACCTTCTTCTATTGCTTGGTCTTATAGGATTTCGGTAGTCTTTTGGGAGTGAGTTTATCAACTTACTTTTCTCTCTCTACAATCTATATCTCCCTGTTAAATGTGACACAGTTATCCCTAGACCAAGAAGCTAGAACAAATATAATCCCGTAGTGACAAGACCATGGTCTTTTGGGTGAGTAGTTGATCCCTTACAGCTACACATCCCTAATGGATCTGTCTCTTTCATTAGCTCTGGGCTCCTAATAACCGTTGCCTTCACCAAATGAGGGATGTGTTATGTTGCCCTTCCTCTGTCTTTTTTTTTCCTACTCTCTTCCTAGTCTTACCAGCAGCATGCTAATTTATGTAATCAATTCATAGTACTTTTTAATGCATAGCTTTGAATTCATTAGATTCATCTGCAAGTGAAGAGGTTGATTGGTCGGTCTCTGACTGTTCCATTTTCTAAAGCTGGGTAGCGTCAGCTGACATAATTGCTTTAGAAACTCCCCTGGGAAAGTCTTGGGAAGTAGCTATACAGTATCTGGCTCCTTTATATTTGATGGAAGACAAAGTCAAACAAAAATAATACTTAGCTTTTGCCACACTTAACATCATGAAAATGCTCCCCAAGCATTAACTCGTTTTTGCAGTTTGCCAAAATGGTGAGTAATTACTCAGTTTATTCAAATAAGAGTCAGTAATAAAGATAAGTCTTAAACTCCGTAAGTCTTGGAGTTGATGGGTGCCTTCATATTTCGGACGACCAGGATTAGGCCCAGATTCTCAAAACTACTTAAATGCCTAACTCTAATGGAAATGTCTTGAGAATATGAGTACCTGGGCCTCAATTTTAGAACACATAAAAATCAGAAATCACCATAGACTTGCAAATATTGGGCATGTATTCAAAGATGGCATGAGGTTTCCATTCTCAGGAACATGGTCCTGATGGAGGAAAGAGCACACAGAAGCAGCAATTTACAGTTCAGGCCCTTGACTTTTGATCTTGATCTTGACTGACATCAGTTGATACATCTCTTCTTGCTCTCTAAGCACCCCTTTGAGCCTTGTCTGCTTGATGATGGAGGTGTACAGCTGAGCTCCGCTCTTCTGCACAATGTGTGGCTGATTCCAGCAGAGGAGAGGGAGAACTGAAAGGGGAAAATGCTTGCAGAATTCCCACCCCAATGCAAAGCACAGACCATGTATCACCCTCTTGAGTGAGATACTTGAATGCATGCTCAGACGTCCTACCAAGACTTGTGTAGATGCAGCCACAGTGTGCAGCAAGAGGGCAAGCTTTGATTTCAGCTTCACTGACTACTACCATCAGAAGTGAGTGCTACTTTAATTACTCAATAACTTTCAAATACAAACAGTTTTACTGTGCTTTATAATATTTATTCAAGAGGTTCAGATTCTGCAGTGAGCTCTGAAGCAGGGTGCCCTCTGGCTGCACCGTTTCAGTAATGACTCTGGCATTTCTGACAGAGACTAATAGCCAAAATTGTTATCAATGTTTTTGGCAAAATACTGCAAGCTAGAAATTGGATTTTTTCCCCCTACCTCCTCCTTCTCTAGTTAATGAGCTACTTCTTCAAGGTGCCAATGGTAGAACTGCAAAGTGAGATGGGCAATTTATTTTCTGGGCTTGAGGCCCTCAAACATAGTAACATATGGTTATTTACTTTATATATTTTTAATGCATCATTCACATAAAATTACATGATATTTTACAGTTATAGCAGGAAGACAAGTCTCCTTGTCCTGGGGACCTCTAGGATGAGATGTTGATGAGATACAGGGATGCATGAGATTCATGGATGCACACAGCCCAGGTGTGAGAACTGTTTTTGTCATACAGCCCCTTTTAGACTTTAAAAAGTTGGGAATGGATGGGTATTTCTTTTCAGATAAGAATATATGGATGCCTCTAAGATCTTTGGAGAGATATAGCTCTTTAATGTAGTGATTTATCCTGCTGATATCTAAAACCAGTGAGATGAATAATGCTGTATTTCTAATTGCCCCTGTCTCTTCTCCAATATGTAAAGAGATACAAGAACTGCTAGACTCGACAGAGGTGTTTACAGTAGCTGTCTGGAGATAGGCGAAACTTCCCATATTGATTTTATGGTTATAGAGATGATAGTTCTCCCAAGAAATGTTTCTTGAAAAGATTTAGAATCCTTGCAGAAACAAGGATAGGATTTATGTATTGAAACATAACAGTATCTCACAGCACTGGACCAGCATCTAGAATCCAAGTGAGACCTTAAAATACCTGTTACAGGCAATGGAGAAGCTAATCAATACTGTCAGTGGAGATGAGGATGCAATTCACATTACCTGTTGTAGGCATCTACCTTAGCATGGGAAGATTCACACTCTAACCTCCAGCCACTGCAGAAGAGGCTGATGGCAACTTGGGATTTGTACAGATTAGACTCTTTCTAAAGACTCATTTATTTTGACATTATTTTAAATCCTTGAGCTAATATCAAAGAATTTTACTCACTTGTAATATCTGCTGTAATTACTCATAGCATTGAAAATAAATGTCTTTGCTGCTAAAGCACCTTGAGGGGGTTAACAATGCACGGGGATTATTTTTCAAGGCTTTCCTTTCACACAGAGTTCATTTGCCATGATTTAGAAGAGGAGACAGAGAAGCAGTGGTCAGCTTCTGGTGCAGGCATTGGGACTGAGGAGAGACAAGAGGTGGGCAGTGTTTGGTGGCAGGTTATTGCCAGGGTTGGCAATTTAAGGACTTTTTATTTTATCCTCCATTTAAATTAGTTACTGCAAAGAGATTTCTCTAGTGGAAAATTAATTTCAATATTTATTTCCTATCTGACACCTTATTATTCTTTTATTGAATGGAATGTACACCTTCTTTCCTAGCAGGTTTTCTACAGAGCTTGATATATGCAGTCTCCACTGCTTGGATTTACCAACTCACTCCAGTAGCTTGTTACAGTTATCCACCCAGAATGGATGAAAAAAATAAAGATAATCCCTATATCCAATTTAACTTAGTCCAAAATGAAAATAATTTGGCATTTCTTTCATAGGCTTTTCTGTATTGTCAGAAGTATTTCTTTCAAAGTGTCTTTTCAACAATTGGATAATTTGCCCCAATAGCAAATCTAGATTGAAGTACCTTTCATATATGGGCAACAGATCAGTGTCAATATGATTAGATGTTAGAGACGTATCTCTTCTACCTACCTCTACATGGGAGGATCTGAGGGCTTGGTTTTTGAGAAAAGCAGCCCCCCCATACATTAGTTATGTGCCTATTTTCTCAGTCTTTCCCATTTTCATCTGTCTATTTCCAATATATATATTTATATAAATGTACATTGAGATGGTGGCTGGGTTGAGAATGGTTCTTTTGGTCAGTGATGTTTGAGTGTCAAGGGTCTCTCAGAAGTCTCTTCTTACTGGCTTCTCCATCATCTGTGTCTGATGGAGACACCTGAATTCCACTGAAGCACAAGACTTGCATGGTGACCTGAGACCCATGGCTCTGAGTGACTGTTTATCAAGCAGCCAACATCATTTTTATGTTTGTTCTTCCTGAGCAAATCTAACATGAACTAGTTCAAACGTACAAGGTGGCTCCAAGAAGAGAAATCAACCCTTTCCTCCTTTTCTGTTCAGGCTAAGCCATTGAGAGGGGATGAGATGTAAGGTGAGATGCAGGCCAGGAAACCAAAACCATGTCTACGTCTTCAGGTCTAGATTATGTGAAAATGATTGCCATCATATTTGCCCTCATGTAGTGGAGTCTGGAGTGAAATCACTTCTCAGCTGAAATCACAGAATCACAGGATGGTTAAGGTTGGAAGGACCTCTGGAGACCATCTAGTCCAACCTTGCTGCTCAAGAAGGAACACCTAGAGCACGTGGCACAGGGCTACATCCGAATGGTTCAGCAAGTTTCCTTGTCACAAGGAATTTTTGATCCTAATATCCCACTTTGCTCATCTTGTTGTCTCTCAGGAGCTTCTCCCAGGGAATTTAGTGTTAGACTTCAAGAAAAATGGTGTCTACCTCTGTCCATTATTGTATTTTGGGGGCAAATCGTTTTTACATATTCACTTGTCTCCTCTTTTTAATACTTACAGTGATAGTATCTTCATAAAACACTTGGAAGCCTAAAAAAGGAAAATCTCATAGTGTTATAATCTCATTGTTAGAACCTAAGTAAGTGGTTTAAATCTTATACAAAAGCAATACACTTTCCTAGCACTTTATACTTTATTTATTTATTTGAATATTGACTCTATTTATTTATTTGAATTTTAGTAACTCTGCTGCCTCTGTTCCCTTTATTCAAAACAGGGTCAATTTTTAAAGGTTCAACATGCCAAATAGAGTGACATATGAACATCTCTTAAGGTGCCTTTCCTCAAAATAAGACAAATGACTAAATATCAGGAAAGATATACTGGAAATCAAAGAGAATACAAATGTGTATAGGGTTGTAGCGTGGAAAGATTTAGTGAGAGCTAAATGGAGCTTTTTCCCAGAATGGCTGTATACAGGACAACGTAATATCATAGAGTGTATCAGAGAGTCCTTTGCATTAAAAATATCACCTATTTTTGTGATGGAAATGTAAGAGTTTCTGCTGATGTTTTGGAAACTAAAAAGTGTTTTCTTCCTTCCTAAGATGATTATTTTTCTTACTTTGGAATCTTATTTGTATTGTTTCTGCTTACACAATTTTATTGCAACATCTGGCTGCAAAATCAAAATGTAGCCTACAGGAAAACTTACAATTGTGTTCCCTGCAGTGCATCAGTCAGACAATAAAATAGCCATCAGTAGAAAAGTGTTTTTACAGAAGTTATTATTTTGAAAATAGAAAGTTTTAGCTTTACATCCCAATGAACATGTATGGACAAGTTTTCAGATGGTGAGAATTGGCTTCAGAATAATTCCACTCATTCATGTGACCTGGAGATCTTGCCTGGAGAACTCTGATCCTTCCTAGCACTTGCTCTAAGAGCATCTGAAATGTGTCTCTATTGGGTCTGTACCATTAACTTTATTCACTTCATTGTTCTTTCTCACTCATCCTACGACTGTCTCCTCCGACCACTTCACAGGCTTCTCAGTGATGCTTCTGCCCAGACTTAGGCAACGATGTTTGAAAGGAATAAGAATTTGGGCTTCAATATCCTCCTCTGTAAAATTTAAATATTACTGTGAGGTCAGTGAGATAGTTAATAAAAGCATTCCAAGATTACTGTCACAATGTGTAATTATATTAATCTGTTGTAGACTTAAGACAAAGAATTAAAGCAATCAGATTACCTCCTTACAAACTGATTGCATCCATTATCTACTTGCATACAAAGAATACAGTGGATGACGTGGAAAAAACAAAATGCAACTTTGACAAGGGACTTACTAAATCAGTTATCTTGGCAGCAGCAGAAGGCAAAAGAAGGAAAGGCTTGTCTGGAGACTCCATTTCTTGAAAAAGACCATGAGATCAACTTCATAGATCAAGAAGAATTGCCTGAGAGAGAGTTGGCTGGAGATATTGAACCCTGTTTTATTTACCTGATGCTGCTAGAAATATATAACATTATAGCATTATCATGCATCAGAATAAAATATAAACACACAGAGCAACAACTGGAGATTGGGCAAGACATCATAAGTTGTTACCAATCGCACTTGCTATCCTGGATCGAATCACCAACTTTTGCTCTGATGGAGGTATCTACATGTGTGCTGAGTGCCTGGAATACTGTCATAGTTGGAAGATACTCAGTCACTGCAGTCTATGGAGTCTGACAAGTGATTCATCTCACCAAATGAAAGTTTCAGCTATCTTGCCTTTATTGATCTCCTGGCACTGTTGAGGGTAATGAGAATTTATGTACTCTGCTCACATGGCATTAGCTGTGTAAGGGGGTCTGAATTTTGCTGCTGGTTCTCACAGGCCAAATGTGGCGGACGCTTGGGTGACTTACAGCTTGAGGACAGTGTGTTGGGAGCTGGGAAGGATTTAAACAAATAGTCTAACCCAGCAGCTTTGTTTTTTATGGCATTCAAACATGTCTTCTTTCTTCTGTTGCGGCTGAATTGTGAAACTTCTTGGGCTCATGAAGTCTTCAGGGTTTCACAAATAAACTGCAGTTTGTCTGCAGTGGGAGTTCTGGGCAGAAGTCCATTCCAATATGTTTTGTCTGTAGGCAACTGTAGCCTATTCCAATTCATCTTCTCAAGGTTTGATGGCAGCCTTTATTTATTCTGCATCATGTCACATAGTTATGTTCATTACGACCAGAGCTCAAATAAATCTTTGTAATTCAATTTTCTGCCAGTTATTATCTGCTCATCTGATTCTGATCGTGTAGAGTAGGGTAATTGCATTAATGTCACTAGAGTTACACAAGTCTAACCAGAGGGCCTCTTGATCTGAGATAATCCCCAGATGTGTTTCTTGACCTCTCTAACCTTGCTCACCCTTACTCAAAACAGAGAGGATGGATCAACTCTACTGGACTGAAGGTGAAAAAACATGACTTAAACAATTATTTCCTTTCCAATTCATGGTCTTTTTGAAGGATTTCATTAGGAAAAAAATACAGAGGTCTTTAAAAAGGAAAATGATATTGGAGCCCCAAGCAATACTTTGTCCAGAAAGGGATCATGAGGAGGGGAAAATAAAGAGGGAGGGAAGAGGAGGGAAAATAAATTATTCGAGATGGATTTGAGATTAGGAAATTGAGGCAGGTGCTTCCAAAAAGACCTGCATGGTTTTCTCTTGTGTTATCAAGTCAGTTGTGTAAATATAGGTATTCTGTGTCAGTTTGAAATGCATGCAAGCAGTTTGCTCTGGGCTCTAGCTACTGTCACAGGAAAGCAAATATCTTCCATAGACTATGTTTTATACTAGTCTGCCCCATTTGGGTGTCTCTCATATCTGGCAACTGGAAAACCTACATTTAGGCAACTGAATCAATTCTTTAATGTTTAGAACAATTTATTCTTAGTTGTAAGCTACAGTTCCTAGGGTCTGAAGTCCTTTTTAATTGACATTTTACATAGTCTCTGTCCAGTGACTGCAGAAAATTTCATCCCAATTCTCAATTCAAATGAACAAATAGTTCATTTCAGCAATTTTCATACAACAACCTGGTTGTTTCAGGTCTTTATCGTTTTCCAGGAACTGCCACAAATTTAGACTGATGGCTCCCCTTTCGTGAAAGGACTTACAGATTGAAAGTGCACATTTTGTCAAAGCATCAATCAGTAAACTGTGTTTTGTGTCTGTGAGCAAGAAAATATATCATGGTGCACACAGCAGCACCTCTCTTTTGCATTGATTCATCCTTTTTCAGCTTTCTTTCCCTATCGTTTTTTGGAGGATACACTTCTGCTGCAAGTGAACTCTTGCATTTGGTGATGGTTCACACATGTCACAGAAAAGATCCCTTGCATCAGTCAGGATACAATTGTGCTACTGCTATGGAGAACAAAGAACAATCTGAGCCTTGTCTTGAAAAAGTCTCCCTCCCCTCTGTGTGATCTCCCTCTGCACTGTCTGGTTCATCTGACAGTGATATGTACCAAAGTGAGTCCTTTGAAGCCCATAGGACAGACAGTGACGAGAAAATGTGTCGTAGGGATGATCCTTACCTTTGGATCTCAAGCTTATCTGAGTTGTACTTCAAAATATGTTATAGTAAATATGACAAGGAGATGAGCAAGACAAGGTTTATATGCACCCTGTTGAGACCTTTTATCAGAGCAAATGAGGTAGTTTAAGAAAGATTTACATCCCTGAAATCTTGTCTGGTTTTGTTCAATTTCATCAAATAAATATCTAACTGGAGTTCAAATTTATTGGAATTAATAGTCTCTAAAAAACAGGCAGGCTTTGGTGTTTCTGCTATGATGGCTGCAGATATAGAATCATAGAACTTTTAAGGATGGAAGGGACCTTTAGAGACGATCTAGTCCAACTCTTCTGCACATGCAGGATCACCTAAGCATGTTACATAGGATCACATATCAACTGCTTTAAGATTGGAGAATGTAAACAAGAGTGGTGGTAAAATAATCTAACAACATGCACTCCCTTAGATTACTTTTCTTCTTCTAGATCTAAGCCCCCAAGGACTCATCCCGCAATTGCATCAGAAGTTAGTGACTGACTTGCTTGTCTTTGAAGATATCTGTTGTTTTTTAGTGGCCACTGACTGTACCAATCAAATTTATCTAATCAGGTCTGAAGGTTTTTATACGACAGATGTGCCTGGTATCTCCTTCCACTCAAGGTTTTTCATCCTCAGCTCTCATTTAAGTCAATGGAGAGCAGCAGACATTTTTAGGCAGCAATTCATCTGACTGATTTAGGTAATTACTTTACAATGAGATGAATCCTGTTCTAAAAGTGTTTCTTTCCTGCACTGACTCTAAATGGAGTCTAGATTATTAGTTCATAAGTAGATATTGGAAATACCTTGATTTAGTTGAATGTATGCACTCCAGGCTGATTGATTGGAAATTTAAGGTCCTCACCTGAAAACTTTGTCAGATCAACAAACAGATATTTAACTCATTCAACAGTGAAGCAA
>JAUBOD010000762.1:2276460-2288884 GCA_032353885.1 Nothura maculosa | reverse complement strand
AAAGAGTTCTATTATAAATTAGTAGCTGAACCTTGGAAAGCATGTGTGCTCACACCATCACATGCAGGTTTGCACATTAAACTCTCCTCTTTTATTATTGTTAGCTATTTTTTCCACATATATCATTAGTGAATGTATAAACCCCATGTGCCCAATCCAACATTGTTTTTCTAGTTTTGATATTTTTCATGTGCCCAATGCCTTATACATTTTTGTTCATTCCTGTTTAATTTTCTATGCCAGAACTTTTAAATTTTCATCTGCTCTTCTGAGAACAGTGACTCAATCAAGATGACTCTTCTCTCCCTGTACAGCAGCACAATGTCACGCATGTTTTTCTATTTTCTCTATCTTTCCTATAAGCTCATGAAGCATCTTATTCCATTGGTTTCATAAATGAGTTGAGCTACTTCAACATCTCACAGTTTCTGGGAGAAGAGGAAAGGTGGAAAGAGCAAAGACGATAAAGAGGGAGTAGAGATGATGAGGACCTAAGATAATGATACTTTGTACAATTTCCAATATCCATTCTATGGAAAAATTCCTAAATAACACTAAGAAGAGCTGGAGACCAAGATTTAGAGAGGGCTCTTACCCCTAGAGTACTTTTCTCTCTGACCTATTCTCTTTTTGACCTTAAAAGCTCAGGTGCTTTCTGTACAAGACGAGGTCATCTTCCATTCAGAAGAGTCTATCATAGTAACTGGACATCCCAAGGACATGAGGGTGGAAAACAGGATTTTGCATCACCACTCCGCAAGGAGAATCAACCTGTCATTTCTTGTGCAGAAACTCTACCCCCAAACAATAATATCAAAAATAGTAAATAACTTCAATCCTGTTTGGAAATCAGGAGGTGCTTCCTGGGCATCAGAGTACTGCTTATGGGGCTGAGTATTCTTAGGAATAAGCTACCAGAAACACCTCCCCAGAACCTGGAGACACCTGGTCACTGGTCCCTGCTTTTCTCCTTTAGTCTTTGCACAATTCCGCGCTTAGGCATTCTGAAAAGATACAATATTAGCTGAAAGAGCACTAAAATTGCAAATGGCAGCTCACAGTCCTGTTCCTCAGGATTTGGGGTGTCTTCCAAGTAATGCTGCAGTGTTAGTAGGGTCAGAGTTTCTGTCCAAGCTCCTGTACATCAATAAGTCCAGGTCTGACCAAAATTCAGCTCTATTTTAATGAGCAAAGCAGAAGCATATGGATGTGCAGGGATTTTGCTTGCCTCCAAAAAAATAACCCCTTCCTGGGAAGGTTTTCATCTTAATAGGCAAGTTATGTCAGGTGTCAGACAGGTCAACAGCAGAGCTACCCATCTACCATGTCCATAGACCATCTTCCCTCTGCTTGAGATCTTCAACAGTAATTGTAGTTGCAAATAAAAGTCTTCCTACTCTCTCAGCAAAACCCAGCCCCAAATATCTACTGATCATCATCACTGATGCAGAATAGCTTTTACCTTCCACCCCAATAACCGCTGAAGGGTCTCTCTATTTACAGCTTATGAAGCACCTGGGTTTTTATAAGGATGACTGACACCATACAGATATACATTATAATTATTGTCTTTCAGGCTGGAATCAGCTTTGAAGCGTTGTATTTTACATATATATACTTATATATATATAGTGTGTGTGTGCAGAAGGGATATTTGGTAAAATAATGTTTCATCACATGGACATATTCTTATTTTTACTCATTTTATTCTTTGTTTTCTGTCATTGATAAAATACTTTTTGCTCCTCCAAATGCTGAGTTTTATTTGGCTTGTGACTGTGAGCACTGGGACTTTCCAGGAGGGCGAGGCTCATAATTTCTAATTTGAAAAGGAAAAGATTTTTTTAACAAAAATCTTTTCTATATATGCAGAAATCTTTATGGAGCTGCTTCATGAATTTTGTTAAGTTCTCCATACATACATACATAAGCAGTGGATTTTGTTTTGCTAAGAAATCAGCAAAACTGATTTGGTCTGATCAGAATGTGTTTCTTTTGGAAACAGCTTAGCTAAGTATAAAATTTTGTTTTTCTACTAATGTATTGCCTTTTGTGACAAGTAGTTTCAGCCTGTTTCTCTTAAAAAAAGATCTCCTAAGAGGAATGTATTTCTAGTAAGAACTGTATTCATTTCCCACCCACCAAGGAGTATGGCATGTCATGAGTATTACACTCTCTTATAATTATGGTATAATTATAAAGAGCAGAAAATCTGGTCAAGGTGGTAGCAATGAATTTCTCTCTGATCCAAAGTTCCCAAAAGGCAACCTTCTGAGATAAAAAAGGAAGTTGAATGTTGACATGACTCAAAATAAAACCTTTCAGCAAACCAAACAGAAGGGTTTTGATTTCAGACGTACTGAAACATTTCTCTTCAAGTGAAAATGTCAAAAAGAGCATTTGACATCTGTTGTGTTCTGACCTTTCCAAATTGAATTTCTTTTTCAGACCCTTGTCTATTCTGAAAAGAAAAACACCTGTCCCAATGTGAGTCAATAATAACAAAGAAAAGAAATCGTTAGAGAATTTTTTCGCAGAGTGAAAATTCTCAATTGCACTGAGCTTTTCATGAGTTCACTCAGTGTTTCCTTAACGTCTTTGCCACTCAGCTTTTCAGGTGCCCTCATGGCTTGTCTGGAGATGAGTAGACATAAATGGTGCTTAGCAAGTTGGGGTGATACTTGGGCAGGAGTCCTTCATATCCAAGGACCATGTACAGGTTTCTCCTCTATGCATCTGCCTCACCTGTAGAGAGGAACAAGTCTTCTCAGTCCTTTCCTTGCTGCTGTCTTCTATGATGACCCGTATGTTCTTTATATACCTAAAACAAAATCAAATACATGTCCTCTGAGTTACTTTCATCTCAGCATCTTCATTATTTTTATGCCAGAATTGTCTTAACAAGAAAATTCAAGTTTGGGTGAGCTCCCAAACATTTTTTTTTTCACTCATAAGACATGAACTAACCATCCGGCACAGCACAATCTTTTAAAAAAGACAAATGCTGCTAATATTATGATATCATTTTATAGAGACATTTTTGGAGCATGAATTTCTCACCTCAAAGCTTTCTGTTCTTTTCTCCCTGGTCTGTACATATAGATATATACATAGGCATAAGAAAATGTGTCTTTATAAATACTTTATAAATAATATATATCAAATATATTCCTTTGCGTGTATGTGCATTCATCTAGAGGAAAATCACAAACTGTACTTCAACAGGGTTGAAACCCACATACTACAACATGTATCCAAGCCTTTCACAATTGGTGTCAGGGAAAATAGATGCTATATACAATAAATCTATTAAATATTTCCAGATAGATTTCATCAATGTTTTTTCAGAAATGACTGAGACTTGAGAGAGAGACGAGCATCACTATTAGGAGAAAGTTTGCTAATCTGGAGAGAGTCTTTTCTAGGCTGATATTCCTTGTGGTGCCTTGTGCTATGCCAGCACAGTCATCAATCAGGTAGATTCCTCTGATTTTCCTAAGAAAATCTGCAGTACCACTAAAAGGCACAGGCACCTTTGCTCATGTGATCTGCAATTGCATAACAATCAAAGAAATTTTCTTTTTAATATCAGGCAGCACTATAGAACTACTTGTCTAGGAAAGCCCCAGGCACCATCACAATGTATAGGTTTCCATGAACACATCACAAGCTCATTGCTGGATAGATTCTGATTTTTAAATATGTGTATTCTGGTCAATTAGCAATATGAAAAAAATAAAGAAATTCTACCTCCCTCTACACTCTGAGAAAATATACAAAAGGATTTTATACTTGTACTATGCATAGTATCACGTACTGGATGTGATATTATACGATACTATGTGATATGTGATATTATGTAAAATATCCAGGTGGCTTCATCCCTACTATCAAAATTATCTGGCATCTCCAGTGTTGCATTATCAACCATGAAAGATCCGTAACAAGAAAGAATGTAGATTTGACATGAAAGCATATTCAAAAGTTTTTGTTAACTTTAATTGGCATTGCAAAAGTCCAGGTAGCCTATATGTAGACACTTACAGATTTAGGACTCAACTACTCCGGTACATTCTCAGCAAAGTAAAGGATAGTGCTTTAGCTGTCCCTGCTTGTAATAGGTGTATTGGAATAGATGATCTCCAGATGTTCCTTCTAGCCTCCATGATTCTGTGATTATGGGGCAGCCTGAAGTTTGAGCTTATCCCAAATGGATTGCATTGTTATCTAAATGGAGCATCTCTTAACATTGTTAAGAGTGTTCATTCAGTATGCAAGACAGGAAAAAATCTTTTGAAACATTATCTCTTGGGGAATGGAGAGGAAATGTTTGGGCCTTCAAAATGTCTTATGTGGAGATAGAGCAGCACTTAAGGATTCTGTTGTGACCAGCTTTGCTGTGTGTTGCAGTTCTGCTTCCTTCGTGAGGCATCTGCTCCTGTGTGATTGCATTTTTCTTTTTCGAAAGGGCAGATGGTATTTCTTTCCTGTGTGGATAATTAAAAGAAAACAAAACAAACTCATCTAAAGATACTAATTAATTCCTTTTCCTAATAGATTGCAGACAGCCTATTAATATTATTCACTCCTGGGACTGAGAGTCTGTTAGCAAGAACTTCCTCCTCTTGCTTATTTTCCTCCTCCCATGGTGGCACAGATAAAGTGATCTACCAGTTTCCTTCTGACTATAGCTGTACTGGAGGCAGCAGTAGCTGTCCTATTGTAGGGCTGGCCTTGGAAGAAGACTGACCACCCCTCTCTTATCTGAAATACCATTCATCTCAGGTCCTCCTTAGCATCCGAGAGGTGATCATGCCCCTTAGATTAGGCAATGGGCAAGGAATAAGTCAGTCCTTGGTATACACATTTATATCCCATTCGGGCTCTCTGGGTTCCTTGAAAAAAAAGGTGTGACAAAGGAGGGAAGCTTAATTGTTCTGCTTATTTTATTTATTTATTAAGTGAGATCAAACACGCCTTTCCATGTCACCAAGTGATTGTCAGCCTATTATAATTACCCAATTAAAGAGGTGATAATGAACCCAGACTTGAAATGCTGGAGGGAGAAAGGGAGGGTGTCACTGGGAACTCAACTTTTGTTTTATCCTAAATCTTTATTGTAAAGGAATCACCTGTCAGGGAGACTGCTGAGGAGTGAGCAGCTACTCATTGCAGTGCTGTGATCACAGAAACGGTAGGAACAAAAGAAGAAGTGACAGATTCAGGTGAGGCTGCCTCCAGCCGAGGAAACTCAGGCAGTCCTGCAAGGCTAAAGGGGCTTTTTGAGGAACCCATCCAGCTTGAACACAAGCAAGTGCGGTGCAGTATGATTGGGGGAGTTTAAATGGGAGTTGTGATTTCTCCAGATATGAACCACTCTCTTACCGTTATAAAAAGTTTGTATTTTCAGTGTTAGCCAAAAGTTGATCCATGAGCTGCATGTTTACATGTTTCTTCTCAGGAGGTTTCTTGAAAAGGACCTGAAGATAGATAGTAAGATGAGTCTTTAGTGCAGCCTAGCAGTCAAACAAGGCTATCAGATATTGGTCAATACTGACCCAAGAATAACCCCACTTACTTGGCATTATTTTAGACTCAGTCTGGAATACTTCTTTGGTTTTGTGCTATTCAGCAGGATAAAGACACTCATAAACCAGAATTGAGTTCAAAAGACCTGAGTTCAACTGCACCTCCAGTCATCTTGATGAAGTTAAGGAAGCTGGGCCCTTTCAGTCTGGAGGGAGATGACTTAGGGGGAACCTCATAAATAGCCTTCCAGAATCAGGAGATCACTAGGAAGACAGAAGTAGCTCTTCTTGGAAAATGTGGTGGGTGTAAAGTGGATACAGATTGAAACTGGAGATTTTATTTGGTTATAAGGTTGTTGGGTTGTTTTTTTTTTTCCATTGTGAAAATAATCAGATATTCAAACAGAGCCTCAAGGAGGTTGTGCAAGGTACATACTTTGAAATTTTCAAGGTCCAATTGGATAAAGCCCCGAGCAACCTGGTCATCTCTCATATTTCACATTTTGGTCAGAAGGTTAGATAAGATAGAGTGGCAAAAAGAGTCATGTTATTGGTATCTTGCACAGCAGCCTTCGCTTGGGACTTCACTGCATGACTTGCAAAGGGTTCTTACTCATCCTGTGACTCAACATACTAGAAATGCTGCCCATCTTGTGAGCTGACATGGGCTGTTCGTGCTTCAGGAAAACATACTTTTCTTTGTAGACAGGACAAGCAGGTCAAAAAAAGCAGTTGATTGAAACCACATGATAAGACTAAGGTACATTCTTCTTTCCAGCACTCAGTATTCCAACACTCAGTGCTATAATCACGTTGAACATTACAGCTGAAAAGTAGTCGTTCCTTCATATTTCCCCAGCTTGATCCTTCTGAACATCTATTTTTATGCAGACTGTGCAGTTTTTGGTGCACTTCATGGTCACAGCTTTCGCTCTGCAGTTGACCTTTGGGACTACAATTACCATCAGTGTTCAGCACTGTTTCAATAAGGAGCATGATTGTGCTCCTTAAAAGGTCTACATGAATAGCTGGATGAATCGGGACCAAATCTTCCCTTCCGACAGGCAAAGAGGAAAGTGTCTTACTAAATTCTTTCAGCTTTTAATGTGTGCAAAAACATATTTCTTTTCATATGATCCTCATTGCTGGATTTCAGGAGAGTTCAAAGATGACAAAATGAAAAAGATCAAATGATAAATCAAAACAAGAGTAACACAAAAGCCTAAGGGATACAGAGCTGACAACAGATGATCACAGAAGAAAGTCATCAAATTCTTGCTTATTCTAGAAAAGCCAGCTTTAACTAAGAAATATTTCCTAAATATCTGTGTGAATGGCATCAAAATTACAGATTGATCATTTTTAGTGTTTAACCTATCACTAAGATTTCAGTTTATTAGAATTCTAGCCGGTCTGTGCATCATATTCAAGGCTGATTAGTGCTAATATACATCTATAAATATTTTAAAATGTGTTAAACAAGGAAAAGACCCATAACTAACAAATCAATTTCTTATTAGGTTACAGCAGAAAATAGAGTGTCCAGAAATGCATTCAGTTTGTAAATATTAAGTGCATCAATCTTGATTCCTTCAAATAGTCAATTTTCCTGTGCAGGGAAGACAAATATATTAAAAAAAAAGGAAAAAAAAACTTCAACCCAGCAGTGCATAGCAGTACAATAAGCATAGCAAGCTGAATCATTGTTTTTCTAGTGCAGAGTACAGAGCTACTTGATTATTTTTTTAGAAGTTGCTGCTCTAGCTCAATATAACCACAACTAGCTTAAAAACATTAAGAGGAAAAGACAAATTACTCCTGAAATGGGTTTTGAAGAGGGTTAGTTAGCACAAGGAGCCTTGCAATGCTCCTTGTAGTTATTCTCTAGATGATGGATTGATTTCAGTTTGTCTCTGCTTTGTTGCAGGAGTAATTCAGTTCTCCTGGGGGTGCTTAGATGAGTACTCTGTATATAAATATCTTCTCTAGGCAGCCTTGGAAGGGGGCAGAAGTCGATATGGGTTGTAGAGGGAGGCAGATTCTCCAAAGGAGCCTGGAGAATATCTGGAGGATGCAGAGTCCTCTCCCACTAAAACAAGTGTCTAAAAGAGAGGAGTTGAAGCATGTCATGAAAACAGATATTCTTTTTTGTCTTAGAAGGGAATCTCAGATGACTACTTTAGGCAAAATTGTTTGTGCTAGACAGCTCCTTAAATGGTTAACTAGGTCCTGGAGCTTGAAGATAGGTTAACACCTTGCCATTAAGTAAGAGAGTGACAGTGCCATACGATCAATTCTGGGAATATGGGTGATCCCTTGTGCTTTCACTAATCTGGGTTATCATGTTCTCATTTATCACTGGACTATTATCCATTCCTTTTACAAACATGGTAATGAAAGACCTATGTATAGTATGATGGCTACTCTGAGGTCCTCAAAAATGCCTCCTTCAATGTAGGAGCTTAAACCAGAAGGATGGAGAAAAAAAGTCAAGGCAGGCAGGAGAAAAAGGGAAAGGAAGGCAGGACCAATGAATGTGGCCCTAAAAAGGGTACACTTTCCCCATGATACTTATTTCAGTATTCACTTTCCCAGATACCCTCTCAAGCTAATAGATGTGGCTAGTCAAGGTGAGAAGCACTCTATGGTATATTCATGATGATATGTCTTCTTCAATTTCTTCAGCAAGCTCCCACAGAGGTGTCTGATGTGAATTCAGTAGAAAAGCCACTACAGAGATCAGAGATATGTTTCAAGATCCATATTGTATATGCTTCTTTCACAAGGGAAGAAAGAAAAAGGTGTATTTACTTATTTCAGCATTAACTGAAAAGATACATTGGGTTCTTCTTCAGGGCTTCCCAAAGAGGATAAAGGAAAACATGTTTCTAAAGCACTGTGTCCACTGATGGGATAATTGTACGACAGCTCAAGAATCACCAGCCCAGATAAGACCATCATTCTTTCAGATGCCAGCTGAGATGTCCAGCTTATCTGCATGTATGTGAACTACATTTAATGAAATAACATTCTATTAACGGAGCTTCAACTACTGAAATGGGTGCTCGGGATCCCCTCCACATTTATTCCCCCTGTGCTAAAAGCCTGCACTATTTCACTTCTAGAGATAGTTTAGCCACATTGAGAAATCTTCTGCTGTATCCCATTCATTTCTCCACACTGCAGAGTAAGCCTAGGCTATGTGATCCCACATTTCCTTCTCCATTTTAACTGTGTGGTTTCATGTTCTTTTTCCTCAGCTGAATCTCATTCATTACTTCCCACTAAAAGCTTCTTCCCTTTTCATTTTCGCTGTCCCTACTAGTGCTCTTCTCAGCTCGGTTATTATCAGTACTTGTTATTTTCTTTATTATTGGCAGCGTAGAGGCCAGTTTTGCCGTTCTCCACACCTCCACCATCTCCGGGATACCTCCTTTCAACTCCACTCATTGGTGATAAACATCGCCTTTTGTTTACAGCCCCATAGCCATGACAATGCCTCCCTCTGAGTTGATTTGAATGAGTTTTGCTTCAAGAAAGATTTCCCAAGAGATGCTAGGAAGTGCTTCTGTAACTGTGTCAGTACAAATAGATGCTTATTCATCCAGACACATACTGGGCTGTAACAACCGTGGGTATTTCATAGTGTCTCAAGGGGAAGAGTGACTGCTGAAGTGAAGGAAGTGGAGCTTGAGATGGGGTTCAGATGGATCTTGGAAACTGTGCACTAATTAGTTAATTGGCTGAAGGACCTTGTGTTGCATTTACTGGCTTTAGTATATACCAGTGCTAGCTCTGAGAAAAAAAAAATGCTTTGTAAAACCTTAGGCCTTGTTAATTCCAAATTTGGCTTCACTTATCCCAGCACTACATTGCCAACAGGCTCACTGAGCTTTCTTTGAACTCCAGAACGTTATTCAAGCATAAAATCAGGAGTGAAGTCTGAATCACATCATTCTTTCTTGCTCTGCTATGACTTCAGTTTGCTTTACCATGAAAGGACAGCATGAATCACTTATTTGAAAAGAGGAAGCACGACTATTCCTTTTTCACACCGAAAAAGCAAACGCATTTAGAAAGGGACAGAGAAATGTGCACACAACCAAGAGATTTGTGACTGGTCCCAGGAATCCAAGTCCCAGCTCACTTAGAAACTGCTTTTTATGTCATATTACAACACAGTGACTCATCTACTTTGTGTTGAGTTATTCTTCTGGCTAAGCACATCTCTCCTCAGCTTTGTTTCCTTGCTCCACACAGACAGGATTCCCATAATGAACTTGTCAAGGAAAACAAGACATCTTCAGTTTTCAGTTTCTTGAATTGCATCTCTTGTTGTTGAATACTTAGGGAAAAATGTCTTGAATTATGAGAAGGAAACAAACTTTGGACTTTTTTTTTAGCATTTGATGTTCTGAGGTTCCCTCTGATAACAAGGGGAGAGGATGGATCTTGTGTACTGTGAACAAGAATAAATATTGCAGTGATAAAGGCATGAAATTAGCTTAGCAGTATGAATTTTTGTGATTCTGCATTGGATTTTCAATTAAGATGAATTAGCTTGTTTTCAAAGTCAGAATTGATGGGAAGATTGAATTGGGTATGAGGGAGTAAAAAAGGACTCCTAGTATTCGAGAATTTTCTGTGCTTAAGGAACAATTTATTTAACTGCAATAGTTAATACAAAGAGAATTGTGAAAATTACCTAGGAAATATATGTAGTGAAAGTGAGAATCTAAAGTGATGTCATGGAAATCACAGCAGGACAATAAGTGATGATTAATGTCTCTTTTATTTTGTAGATCTACAAATATTGCATCTTCCAATGTACAGTGATAATTTACACCATTAGAAAAAATGCAAAAAGAAAAGGTTTCTTTTGTGTGTAATGCCAGAAGGGTCAGAGAAAACTAGGTACTAATGCAATCTTGGATAGCCTAGTCTCTGTAATTCCATACACAATTTACCTGTTATATTTAATCAGAATATAGAATGAAGCTCATTATGCCTATTTTTTTAATGGCAAATATCAATAATACCATTCAAATAGTAGCCTTCAAGTCAGAGATTTTATGCACACCATAAACAAAAGATTTGCTCAGAATATTCATTCCTGCAGTAATTAAGTGTCTGACTTCTGAAAGAACAGTCTTTGAATAGAGACAGATCTTCAACACCTCACAAACACAGAGGCTCCAGGAGAAGCCTTGCAAAGCTCTGATGCCCACATTTTTAAATGTCTTTGGTTATATAAAGAAGCAGAAGTGTCTGAATAGTTTTACAAGATAAGCACCTGATTCCTACAGAAATACATTTGATATTGAGTGCCACTCCCCTTTTGCATTTGCCCACTTTATCCTTCCTAAATAGATTATAATGAGTGATTTTAATATTCCAATCATGCAAATCTTCCCCCAAGATTTCAATAATGCCAACAAGGTCTAATGTATACTCATAAATGAGCAATTCCAATTCTTGTTTATTACTCAGACTCCCAGCATTAGAGTATAGGCAATTAAAGAATTTCTTCTCTTCACATCCCCTGGTGCCTTGATTAATTTTGTTCTTGACATCTTAATTTCATGCTAAATGAATGCTCATTCATTCCTCCCTTTCCGCCTTCCCCTTTTCTTGGCTTAACACTCTCCTGACTACTCAGCTTGTCACCTTGAAGACTAGTTTTTCTTCTGTGAAAATGGGTCCATTGGCATAATACGTTCTTGATTTCTCACCAGAGTAGGTCAATGCATTTCTTACAGCTCCAAAACACTTCCTCGTTCTACTTAGAGATTTTCTCTTTCAAAGTCTTTTGTCCTCTTTTATCCATTAGGGATAAGACTTCCGCAGAAGATCCATCTGGATGTTCGTCAGTATCCAGGAACTCTTCTGCCCCCTTCAAAAAAAAAGACATTTTGCCTGGATGCACCACCACCAGCAGTGGGAAGTTGTAGCACCAAATACATGTTCCACTTTTTCAGTAATATATCATGATGGGTTTTGGAAGAAAATAATACAAGACTTCCTTGTCTTTGGAAAATTTATTTTCGTTTTTTGGAATGCAATATCTTAAACGCAGTAAGTAGGATCCATTGGATCAAATATAGACACCTCAGAGGTAGATTTCTCCATCTCTACTTTTATAATCATCAGGGAGAAATAAGTCCTTCCAAGGAGAAATTAATCTCAATTACAGTAGATGGAAAATGCCCATTGCTCTCTATGGACGAGGATGAAGATCAGCTATAGATTTCTGTAACTGAGACCTATTAAGTGCTCTTCAGGTCATTTCTCTGCCATGACACAAGCAACATTTCAAGACTTTGTGTTTCCACATAGGATACTTTGCTCTGAGATAAATTCAAGTTTGTAGATATGCATTTAGAGAATGTATTATTTCAAGCACCATATAGAAACACAGTCAGAGACAGCCCACTCTCCATGTAATTCATAATCTAACTTAAATATAGTCCTGTCCCTTCACCAGCCTGGTATAGTGTAGGACAACTTTTAAAGCCTTTCTTTCAACTTTGCAGATTATGACTCTTTCTCTGTCTGGTCATTTCATACATCAAACAATTTAAGATATATTATACACAAAACATACCATGCTAAAAATACACCAACTTCCATTGCTGGGCTGCAATAGGCTGTTCCTGCAGTTCCAAGCCAGACACTTCATGCTGCACTGATTATATCAGTAGGTAGAAACCTAAGGAATATAGCTGTTGCTCTTGAGCTAAAAACTCTATGACATGCTGAGTCAGTGTAATGACCAACTGCCTGAGAAAAGCAGGACTCCCAACAGGACCACTGGGAAGAGCACAGAATCACAGAATCTACAAGGTTGGAAGGGACCTCTAGAGATCATCTGGTCCAACCTTCCCGCTCCAGCAGGC
>JAUBOD010000762.1:2248019-2258667 GCA_032353885.1 Nothura maculosa | reverse complement strand
GGGGAATAGCAGATCCTTACTCAAAGCTGATGCCTGGAGGACAAGGTACTTCCTCTTTTGCACGAGTTGTTTGTCCTCTTCTTATATATATTCCACAAATAACTCTTTTGTACCTACATGTAGGTTTTTATGGCTAGGACATAGCTTTCTTTTAAATAGCTTCTCTTAGCTGAAGAACTGTTAAAAATAGTCTCTAAGAAGTGCTCTTCTTACATTTAACGAGGTTCCTGGGAGGAGGAGAACAAGACGATTCTGTGTCAGTAATCCTGGCACAGGCAAGACAGAGATAAAGGTGTTAAATGGCCAAAGAATTTTTATAATTCTGTGACATTTCTTCTGATAAAGTACTCTTTAATCTGACAGCTACAGGAATTGGGGTGTGACATGAGCGTAAGGCCAGGAAATCTAAAATAAAATAAATACCCCAAAGAAGGAAATGTTTTGAATAAAACAGAGTGCTGGAAACATTCACTACAGCATCGAATTCTGCAGGTCACTGCCTGAACTCAGTCATTTGCTATCAATTTAAATAGCATTGAGGTAGTTTAGGGAAAAAAAAGTTTCAACACTAGCTGCAGCAGCATGAATACATGTTCTTACTAGAGTACTTCGACAGCAACCCCAATAGTTATGGGATCTGAAGTGACACATGAGAAATGACATTTTTCAGCACTGATGATTTCAAAGTGATGGGGATGAAAGCAGAAAAGAGGTGAAACATTTTGTGGAGGTCAATGTCATGAGCGGGATCAAACCAGGCCAAGATCTTTTAGAAGACGACTCTGGATTAAAATGAAATCTTGTGGGAAAGAGCCTGACACGGTCAAAGAAAAGACAGGTCTTTGCATGGGGAAAATAAAAGTCAGTGTGGGGAGAGGAGATTTTGACCATACAAATATTTGAAAGTGAGTTATTTCTAAATAATAAAAGAGTTCATGAAAGATACAAGTCATGAAGATGGAGCAGGGTGCTGCAGTGGCCAACAACACACACAGCAGGACCACTGCAGGATTTTCCCCCAGTGCTTGCAAATTTGCATCTTGATTTGAGATTTTCTGACCTTTGACATCACCCTTGCACCTTTGCTGAAATAATGCCATTTTTTCCAGGTTTTCTATGTTGTAGAATATAAAGCAAACTTAATAAACATTCCAACCTTCCCTCCCTGTTTCATTATGGGTGAAGGTGTGACTGCAGCACCTGCTGTCCCTGAGGATGCACTGCAAATGCAAAGTCTCTTGCAATGGATGTCTCTCTCCAGCAGGTTTTGGACCACACCTGTCAAGCACACAAACCTCTCCTTCTTCCCTCTAAGTAAGAAGACTTCTCTCGCTCTCTACAGATTTCCTGTGGGTAGATTTACAATTTTGTTTTTTACTTCTTTTTCACGGACAGTTGTCAGGATGTCCCTCCAGGAAAAAGTGTGATTTTCCTCACGGCCCATTAAGATTCCAAACTTTCCAATCTATTTATAAGAAAGGACAAAAAAACCCCACAACCCCACCCCCACAAAAAAACAGCCTAGGTAGACTTTACACCTTTGTCCTCAGCTATTTCTCCTTGCAGAAGACCATCTTTGAGTACTACGTTATTGAACCTCCTTGGTTTAATGACCCTTCTAATGCACTGCTATCAGGTAGTGCCATCTGTAGTTGGGCAAATGTGCTCACTCGTCTGTTTACTCAGCATAAATTACCTTTATTTAAAGTTTAATGGAAGTTACATCTATTTGGACATCTGTACTTAACTGATTACTGGCCACGCTGGGCTGCCTGGTGGTTCTGCAGGAACTTGCCAGCTGCTATGGAATGATAAGAGCCTGACATATGTTAAGAGCCAGCAACAATCACAGGCAGGGAACGTAATTTTTTCCCCCCTTCTTTTTTAATATTTCTGAGCTGGCAACTAGTAGCAGAATAAAAGCATCCGCCCGCTTTCCGTAACTGCCACCTCCACCCCATGCATGTCTGCTCTCAATCCAAATGCTTAGTAAAGCCAATAAAAAAACACCCCTCAAGAGTGAATTAATTTTTTTTGTACATGTCAATAAAGCCATGTACATTTGCTATCTATTTCATGCAGTGAAGCACTTCTGTCCCCGGGAAGCCAGAGACCAGCCTGTTCAATCTGCATCTGCAATTGATTTGGAAAGTTGCTGCCATCTATAGATAGGTATGAGGATTTGCTAAAGTGCCTAAAGAGAAAACCTGGGTAACTGTAAAAGGATGGCCAGGAGAGAAGAGAAAATGCAGAGAAAGACACAGGTGCCTGGGGAACTGCCCCATCACGTTGTACCACGGGTCTGTCTATTTCCCCTCTCAATGGCCATCTTCAGAGCAACGCAGGAAAAAGCAGTAGGAGACAGATGGGAGAGAAAGGTTCTTCCTGGCCCCAGGCTGTCAACAGTTGGCTTATGCCCTAAAAAGATGAATGAGAGAGTTGATAGTCCTTTAGAAATATTTATATTCTTTAAAAATCCCAGACATGAAAATAGATGCCCTCGGTTTTTTTCCAGTCCGTTATCTCTTCTCAAGGCCTTTCAATCATTTTATCCTCTGGAAAACTGAGTTGTACAGAGACTGTGTCTGCAAGATGACCAGAAAAAGGTGCTTTTATTGCTCACTCATTCTTTAGCAATGTCTCCTGCACTGGTCTACAAGGAGGTGCAGTTCTACAGGGCTTGTTCTGAATGGAGTGGGACAAAGGACCAGCTAACCTAATCTATAGGTAATGTCTTCATAAGCCTCTATTGATGATGCTGAGAGTTAAATGCCACAACAGCCTGGGCACTAGGAAGAATCAGTCTGGAGCCTGTTGGCAGAGATATTCCTTTCCTAAGCAAGACTGTCTTTCAGGTTGCAAAGCCGTGTACTTGAAAGTTAAGATAAGGACAGAAAATCAGAAGAAATCGCTTGCATCTAAAAACTCTTATCCTTATCCCATCAGCTCTCTCACATCACCAGTCAGTTTACTTTCTGTGTTGCTTCTGCCTTGTCAGCTCTCCTTGTGCTTTCTTAGCTATGTCTTAAAATCTCATGCAATATCCATTTTCAACTGAAAAAAAATCAATCTTTCTTCTTAGCCATGTATAACTACCTGTTGAACTGTACTTTCTGCAACACTTTCTGCAGGATATTGTGGACATTGAGGTTATTGTTACATCATGTCTTGCACTGAGGAAGACTAAGTAACAAATAAAATCTCCACATTGACCTGGCTAAGTAACGGAAAAATGTATGAATCCCCCCCCAGATTTGCATAAGATGGAATATATGAGATTTACCTTTCTTTACAGAGGAGATGTGCTACTAGCAGAATAACTGGCAACTTATAAAAACTTAATAAAACTGGACAAAACTTCCTACAAAGAAAAACTCTTCTACATATCAGAAAGAATCTTGCAGGAAAATCTTTTCCTCTCTTTTCCTCTCAGTTTTCAGGGTTCCTTTAAACCTTTTACATCTGATTAATTTCTCTCAGAATGAGACCATTAGTTGCTTATATTTTTTAAACTCTTTGGGGAAAATAAAGAATACGACTGTAGACAGCAGCTGTCAGCTCAGATTTGCTGTGGGTATCTATTGACCTTGCCAACTGCATTTCCTTTAGGCCCTAAACCTGCCCCTGTGTAAATCATGATCCATGGAGCTCCCTGGAAGCAAACCAAGCACAGGCTGGGCTCAGACTGTGTATGTGAAAATGAATTCCTAAAATCCCAATGTGAAGTTTCATAATCCCTATCAAGAGGACCTGAGTCTCAGTAGGAACTACCAGCAAACTTTTACTTCAAATACCTAACTAGGATGGATTTAAAGAGTTTAATATCAGGCACTTGCTTTTGGACATCTTAGTGGAATGGGAAGAACATCAAAACCACCTGCTTCTATGGGATGTAAAGAGGCTCATGGTAGTCCAGTGAAAAATAGCCAAAGAGGAGAAAGCTTTGAGCTCCAAGGGTCAAACCAACCTCTATCCCATAGGCACCAACCTGTAGTATGTGAACCAGCAGTGACTTTTGAGACGCAGACCTGTGTGGGTTGATGGCACAAGCATCAATGTTTTTTTCTCAGTTTAAAGGCATTTCTTATCAAACTCAAACCTATGTAGAGAGGTGGAACTCAGGGGAACCCTTTTCACCATCTGCCTCTGCTCTGCCTTCAAAAATCCTTTTCCTTGGCTCTCCAGGAACTGTCACAAATATGTCTTGGCTTCAGCTATTGAAAAAATCTGTCCTGAGACAGAGAGTAAAAGAAAAGCTGCCCATCCTTTTTCCACCTATAAAACAGAAGAAAAATTCCTGTTCAAGTCTCCTGTTCCTTAACTGTCCATTGAAGATTTCTTCATACCTTCAGCCTTTATGGAACAAGACAAATACAGATTTAGTATGGTGGCTCTTTTCTTTCTAACGACAGAAAATTACATTTGTTTACTGTTATGATTAAATTACCATATGCTGTGTTTTCATCATATGGCTTCATGTAGTGATAGATATGTTTGCATCCTGAGGACTGGATGTCTGTAAATATACCTTTTGATTCTATGTTTGTATGTAGTAGCTTGATGTCTATATTCTTTTTATTTTTTATCATTGTAGTACAACTGGTGCCATGCAAGAACAGCCAGCCTTTCCACATAGGAAAATACTAAGCAGAAATACTAAGCTAGAAAATGTTTGAGTGCATGTGCACATGAGAGATCAAGAGACAGAGAATAAGAGAAAAAAAGAGAGAAAAAGAGAATATGCACATACTAGATAGTGCCAGATTTCCTTTATCATTTATGCTGGTATAAATCTAGAATAACCCATGACAATCATATGAGAGTAAAATAAGCAAATTTGTAACTATGATAAAATGTAATTACAGACCCACATGTAAAATGTAAATACAGACATACACACATTCCCCTTCCACGCCTGCACACACATTCCTGCTTAATTTCCGAGCAACCTGGGAATGAAAACTGCTACTTGCTGATTATTATTCTTGGAACGTATTCTAGAGTTATGGGCACTGGGTGACGAACAGGTTTATTTTTGTTGAGTCTCTGATAGAGGTTAGACAGTACATATTTAAGCACAGATCCACAGTTTCAAGAAGGAATGAAAAGTCAGCAGGTCCACACTATGAGGCTGAATCAGTTTAGATTATCTGAAGATCTGGGCCTTTTTGTGGAGGCGTTTTTAGGTCATATGTTTTGCATGGGACAGACTAGTTAATTGCTGTCAGCTTGCTCACGAGTATTAGTCTGTTGGCAGTGATTCATTTGCATTGCAGCAGAAGGAATTATATGTAAATCAAGGTGTTACTGTCTTTTTTTCCTAAACTAAATATAGAGGATTAAATTAGCCATGCACCCAAAATCTGAAACATTTATACCTCTACTTTAGTTTCTGCATTTTAGGTGAAATAGCAACTCTCTTTTAAAGAGCTCTGAAGGATTTTGTTTTTTGCAATGGCAAACTTAACATTTTCTTATTTAAAAAACTAATTAACCTGCAATATCTTTCCCAGACACAACTTATACATGTAAGTAAAAAAAATAGGAGCAAATATTTTGGAGCAACTATGAAATCATTTGCTGTGCTTTAAGACAGGAATATTTATCAGACAGAAAGCATTTCCTCTGAGAGTCTCTCTCAGAAGAGAATTCATTATTCTCCACTAAAACTGTCTGGAAATCATGAGCTCCTAATTCTCATTAGTAACTTAAAAGCTATGTATTTTCTACATTTTGCATTCTTTTTGTTTACTTTCTGCTTTTTCTTTTAAGTCATACTGTTTTCTTTTCTCAGATGTGGAAATTATAAACTCATTTGTATAAGAAGTAATCCAGGATTCCCACACAATTGGGTCTCCCCAGGGGCCCTGAGCTCTGCGCTCCAATTACCCTAATATCCCTACCAAATTCACCCTCATATCACAAGACTTACAATAACATCTGAGAAAATGACAGTCATGGTTTCTTGTCCAAATTAATTTTTACATTCTGAATAATCCGATTAAAAATTACGAATGATAACAAATTACAGATAACCTATAATCTGATCTCCAGAACGTGTTGCAGCAGTCACCATGCTGGCTTACATTGATTCTCAGAGTTGCATCAAATACAATCCCCTGTTACTAATAGGCAATTAGGATAAATGGCTAGAAAGTGCCCCAGCCCTGCATGACAGGGAGGTGGTAGGGAGAAAACAGCGTCCTTGAGCCTCTAGCCTGAACTAGAGCGCCAATGTTCAAAACATCTCCTTCGATTCAGTTCTGCATAGTTCTTCATATAGGGATAACAATCTTAACTGATCAGTGAGTAATAAGAACAATAATTAATAAGTTCAAAAACCTGTAATCAAAATCCAAATCCACAAACTACTTTCTGAAGAGTGCTTAAGGATCCTTAAGTAAAGATATACGGAAATTTCCCAATCTTTAAGTAAGTGTTTCAAATAGAAATTTTAATAAAGACTTTAGGGTAATGTTGTTGCTTGTAGAGGTGGGTGTGGAGTTGGGTGTCTGTGTGTGTAGCTGTGTAGTACAGAAGTGTGCACTTAGGCTCTTTATCCTCTTGTGATAGAAATTTCAAAACTGCCTAAATATGATTGAAACAAAAAATCCCAGTGAAAATCTTCATGATTGAAACTTCCTCTACACTTTTGAGTTACATTTGAAAACTCTAAGACTTAAAATGTGTTAGATTCTTTCCTTATGATCCTGAAAATAAAAAAATAAAAAAATAAAACAACATATGTTGAGAAAATGGGCCTGGGAGTCATCCTGACTTTTCCCCTCAAATCTTACTGTGGAGCACTGAGAAACTCACAGGTCCAATGTAAAGGACATTTCTGCTACAGCCCAGATTTTTACTGTGGAATTTCAGCATGAGGCTTCTGGGATACATAATAGATATTTGTAGAAGTTGAAGATAGAATATCCTCAAACAACCTCCATCAACTTTCAGGACTGCATTTTGGCACAATGTTTTCACTGTCCTCAGTTGTCATTGACTTCTGATTGACTAGCTGTTGAGTACTTTAAATCTTGGCCAAAATCTAATTCACTTTAAGTGGGTCTATCAGACAAAACGCTCTAGAAGTGAATGGAAGAGTCTAGAAGAATGGAAGAGTGACACCACTATGTGCTTTTATAGAGCTATCTAGGAATTAAAGCTAAAGTTTGTCAGAAAAAGAAATGGTTATACGCTGTTTGTGAGTAAAATCAGTCCGATAAGTAGGAGACAATTATCAAGCATTAGAAAGTTTCTAAAGGGTGTTTGCAATCCTACCATATTTTTCTTTATATAATTGTAATACTTAGCAATTTTGATTAAATACAATTTACTTACTGGATGCAGTATGCAAATAGAAAGTAATAGATAACCTACTGAGTTTTCTTACTAGTCTAGAAGGGCACAGGCTAATTCTGCATCTGATTTTGAGAGAGGAACAGGGTAATGGAAGTGATTATATCTCCTTTCCTTTAATGGAGGAACTTCTCTTGGAGTTCTACACAAGTTTTCAGCTCACACTTTCAATCTGGACCACTTGGGAAGGAGAAACACAGTCAAGTGTCTGGGAAGTGTAGCTTTCAAGAAGATACACAAAATAGGTTGTTTGTTGTATGGGAATGTCTTCCCAGATTTTATGACAATTCTTAAATACTTAAAAGAGCTGAATAAATTCATCTTTTGACTATTACAGGTGGGATAAGAATCCACTGGCTTGTATGCAGAATGACTTTAGGGAAAAATTGAAACACTAGCACATATTGTGTCTGGGGAACATATGGAATCCCTGTCACTAGAGGATTTAAAAGCAGACTATGTCTATCAAGAGTAGTTTCGATCTTGGATGGGAAAGAATTAAATGACCCATTAGGTCTCTCTCTTTCCTATTTTCTATGATATTTTGCACTACATTAACAAAATTATTCTCTCATTAAGGCCTGACCACAAATACTTTACTGTATAGATGAAAAGTGTCATTTACTCAAATGCATGAAGTTAAATCAATACAGATATTTTACCAAGACTTGGAAAAAATGCATAAAGGATCTAGCTTGACATTGCAGTAACAGTAATTACAGGTTTAATTAAAGTTTACAAAATATTTGGGGATCTTCAGAGAAATGTCATATCCAGCAGAAAGCTATTATTATTGTGTCGCACTATGAAACAAGAGAGCACTCCAGTAAAAGAGAATATACAACAATAAAGAGAGAAAAACATCAAAATCTTGACAGTGTAACAAATAGTAAATTTGTTGACAATTGAGGGAGAAAATAATAGATTATGTATAGATTTTATAGACATATACAAATGTTTAAGCCACTGCAAAGTACTAATTTAATGTCAGAAGCCTCTTTAAGAAGGAGCATTGCCAAACAATCTGGCAATAGTGTAAATTATGCAGAGCACAACTCTGGGAAATGGCAGGTGTTCACCTAGCTAATAGAAATACCAAAAAAAAATCAATCTGATTATTTATTAAACCTTTTGAAGAACAGAAGAGTAAGTATCTGGCCTGGAATATTAACATGATAACAAGTCTTTATGCAGTTTACCTGTCATATAAAAAATAGATTTTTTCCCTTTACATATTTTTTTTCAGTTTATTAGTTATTTCCATTAGACAACAGCTATATTCTCAAAGATCTGCAAGGATTTGCCTTTAATAACAGTAGAGCCCAATCTCTCTCTCACTGATGATTTGGCCTCATCCTTTCCTTTTTAAAAATTAGATTTTTATCCAGATTTGCCAACCAATTCAACTAGGAAAAAATACTGTTTTTTGAAAGCTATCTTAAGATGTGAAGAAGTTAGCATAATGTTATCTGGTGGTTAGGAAAACCAAAGGAGAGGAGACATTTCAATATTTGTATTGCTTTTGAATTGTGGACTGGGTATTTTGACTGATTTTGTTCACAGCCAAAGTGATGTAATGTGGTAAACCTAACAAACAGAAGTGATCTATGTAGCCACGAAGAATAATATTTAAATGAATTAACCAATGCAATTAGGAGATGTTTAGAAAATTAATTTAGAAATTAACTCTATTAAGATATAAAAAGCATGTTTAATGGGCTGAATCTCTGCTACTTTCCTCAGGATGATAGTTTTGGAATTCCTTCTGCTATGATAGGAAAGTAAACTGCTTTGACTGTAGTAGTAAAGAAAATAACTCCAGTAAAGAAAATAAACTCCATTTCTTACATGTACTTAAGACATGTGTGACTTCCTATAAACCTTTCAAAGTGAATAGTCAGTGAGAAACTGCAAAAAATCCAACTCCAGCCACACATCATCCTAATCTAATGTGAGAGTCGAGTCCTTAGCCAGAGTAGAGAAGTATAAACACCATCAGAAGTGAAGCTTCAGTGGTTTGTGCCAGGTGAGAATTCACCTCAAGACTCAATTCGAAGCATATTTTACTCCCTTCCATCTCTAATTAGGTACCAATCTATCTAAAATCAGATTCCAGGTTACAAACCTTCACAATAGATATAAAGTACAGACACAAACCTTGATGCTGAAACCTTCT
The DNA here is from genome assembly GCA_032353885.1 of Nothura maculosa. NCBI lineage: Eukaryota > Metazoa > Chordata > Aves > Tinamiformes > Tinamidae > Nothura > Nothura maculosa. Next base: position 2,249,132 of record JAUBOD010000762.1, on the reverse strand, counting down.
GGTCTTGTTCCAGAGCTTGTTGAAAGCGGAAGAGCCCATCACGTCCAAGCTGAGGCTGTGATGGGAGTCATTAGACACAAACAATATGTTCCACTGCAAAGGAACCAGAGTACCACGCTTTGTTTGAAACGAATGGATGCTGCTCCAGTTAAAAGCCCATCATTTACAGAGAACAAGGAACAATCGTCTCCTGATGGGAAAATGGCACCTTTGGCTAGGTGTTAAGGATTTAAGTGCCTTAGTCCCATGCTTTCATGGTGACCACCTCCCATATTCACTTCTCCTAGTTAATGATAATGTGCAGATAATGAGAGGGAATCACATGCACAGATGCATAGAACACACATACCCAACAAATCCTGTCTCCTAATCATCCCCACCTACCTATGGTCTGAGTGGGCTGTCAGGCAGGGCAATCGCCTGCTATCAGGCCACTGTGATCTTTTATTTATCACACCTGAAATAGCTGTTGATGATGATAGAACCAGAAATCTTTTCCCAAGCCACCACAACCAGGAGTGAAGGAAACGAGTCACATACACAGTTTAATCTAGCCAACTCTCAGATGGTCTGGTTCGTCCCTTCAATCTCATCAAGACAACAATAAATGCAAAAACAACAATATAGCAAAGAGATGACATGAAGTGTGCTGCCTATATTATGCCTCTTTAAGCATCCCTGAGCTAGTAGCAATGTCTTAGGCCTTGCCACTGCATGCAAGTTCTCTGCAATATGATGGTCCGGGCAAGCTGCCATTCATCTCATCTGTTGCAGTCTCTTGGCTAGCGACTTTTCCACAGAGACACACATTCCTGGTTCCTAGATAACAATAACCCTGCAGTCGACTATTTAATGGCAACTCAACTAAAACCACTAGCAGCTGATAGGGAGACAGGAAAGGGCCTGTCCCAAGGACAGATAAATTTAGAGGAGAGTTTGCTGTAGTGAACTTCAGGTTGCACAAGGATCGTCAGCCTCTCACTCCTGTACCCGAGCCATGAAGTCTCACCTCTGAAGCAGTTAGATTTCATTCCTGCTTCAGCTATTGAGTGCACTAAATCTTTCAGTTGCATTTTCAGAAATATTTGGAAATAACAAAGGTTGCCACAATAA
>JAUBOD010000762.1:2220618-2233054 GCA_032353885.1 Nothura maculosa | reverse complement strand
CTGAGAGGGGATCTTATTAACATGTATAAATACATGAAGGGGGACTGTAGGGAAGAGGGGGCCAAGCTTTTTTCAGTTGTGGCCATTGATAGGACAAGGGGTAATGGGTGTAAGTTGAAACCCAGGAGGTTCCATCTGCAGGTAAGGGGGAACTTCTTTACAGTGGGAGTAACAGAGCAGTGGAACAGGCTGCCCAGGGAGGTTGTAGAGTCTCCTTCTCTGGAGATCTTTAAAACTAGCCTGGATGCCACTCTGTGCCACCTGCTCTAGGTGTGCCCGCTGGAGCGGAAAGGTTGGACTAGAGGATCTCTAGAGGCCCCTTCCAACCTTGAAGATTCTATGATTCTATGATTCTATAGTTGGAAGGGACCTCTACAGATCCTCTAGTCCAACTTCCCTGCACACGCAGGGTCACCTAGAGCACATGTCCAAGCAGGCTTTGGACACCTAGGGCTGTGTCAAAGCAGGCTGTGAAGATCTCCGAAGAAGGAGACTCCACAACCTCTCTTGGCAACCTGTTCCAGCACTCTGTCACCCTCATTGATTAGAAATTTTTCCTTAAGTTCCTGCAGAACTTTTGGTGCTTCAGTTTGTGGCTGTTCCCTTTAGTTCTATCAGTGACCACAACTGAAAAGAGTCCGACCTCATCCTCCTCACTCACTCCCTTGAGGTATTTATGGACACTGATCAGATCTTGTCTCAGTCTTCTCTTCTCCAGCCTGAACAGGCCCAGCTCTCACAGCCTTTGCTCAAAGGGCAGATGTTCCAGGCCCCTGATCATCCTCGTAGCCCTTCGCTGGACTCTCTCCAGCAGCTCCACATCTCTCATACTCGGGAGACCAGAACTGGACAAAGTCTCCAGATGTGGCCTCACTAGGGCTGAGTAGAGAGGAACCATCACCCCTCTCGACTTGCTGGAGATGCTCTTCTGAATGCATCCCAGGTTCCCATGGGCCTTCTTGGCCCCCAGGCACACTGCTGCCTCATGGTCAACTTGTGATCCACCGATGTCCAGGTCCCTTTCTGCAGGGCTGCTCTTCAGAACAGTCCCCAGCCTATACTGGTATCTGGAGTTATTCCTCCTCAAGCGCAGGACCCTGCACTTGTCCTTGTTGAATTTCATGAGGTTTCTCAGCACCTAATTGTCCATTCTGTCCAGGTCTCTCTGGATGGTGGCGCAGCCCTTTCCGGTATCAGATACTCTTCCCAGTTTCCTATCATCAGCAAACATGCTGAGGGAGCACTCCATCCCTTCATCCAGGTCATCAATGGATAAATTGAAAAGGACTGGAATGAGGACCCACTAGCTACAGGCCTCCAACTAGAGCTCTGCCATGCAGCCAGTTCTCAATCCACCTCACCATCTGCTCATCTAATCCACACTTCCAGAGTTTGCCCAGGAGGATGCTGTGAGGAACAGTATCAGAAGCCTTGCTGAAGTCCAAATAGATGATATCCACTGTTCTTCCCTCAACTATCCAGCTAGTCATTCTGCCATAGAAGGCTATCAGGTTAGTTAAGTATGATTTGAACTTTGAGGCTTCTAAGGATTCATAGTGGTTTCTTCACACTTGATTTTTGTATGTAGAATTCATGTGCAGAGATCAGGAAGTATCTGGGAATTGGAGATGAATCTTTAACATAAAAAGAATAAAAAAAGAAGGATAAGAGGAACATAGTTTGTGTCAGACAAAGGATCTGCATGCCTGTCGTGTTTAAGCAGATCACTAGCTACAATGACCCTGCTAAACCAGAAGATGCAATGCCTTGTAAATATGAAGTTACTTTCACACTGGTCCCCTGCAGAACATGCATCTAACATGTATCTACCACTTTACATAGTTGGGTAAAAAGCTTCAAGTATTCTTTTTCCTCATTTTGTTCAAAAGAAATAGGAACATGCAGTATGGGAAACTGCAAATTTCTTTTGTGGGCTACTGAAAATGAAAAGAGGTCTGATCAGGCCTTGATGAACAATGATATCTGATTTGGTTTCAACCTGCCATTTCATTAAAATAATGGGGTTTTTGTGTTATAAAATTTAATTCAATTGCAGTAAAAAAGAGACATTTCTATATTATCCAAATTAATTTTTTTCAATTAACCTAAAGGTTGGTTTGACTCAAATTGTGATTTGCTGCGGGAAACTATTTATATAGGGCATGTTTATTTTACTTTAAAAGAAAAGGCAGTTTCATAGCTATAAAAATTTCCTGTAAAAGAAAAAAAATCCCATTCTCCGAGAGTCTCTTGATTCCAAATTATGTTGATCTTTTTCCCACTGAGGGCCCTATTCAAGGTTTAAGTGGCTGCCCACAGTGCTAATGCCATGGACTAGGAGAAGCCAATTTTTCTTGGCTATGTGTGTTGCGTTGTCCTCTGCACTTATGCATGACAACAATATATTCCAAGTGCTGAAAAAAGTAAAGGGTTGCTTTGTGCCTGCTTGTGTTCTGAGACTTAGAGGACCTCACTAGAAAAGGAGAAAAGGAAATCTACTTTTTTTTTTTAAGGAGTTTTGGCACTGATCTCTGAGAACATAAAATATTTTTCATGGTCTCTTAACTTCTATCTCAGTGCAGCTGCAGGAACATTATCAGTGAAGTTCAGACAGATAATTATACCAAACAGAGAATTTCAACCTGAAAAGCTCTTCTGCAAAACCTGACACAACTGCATAGACATAATCACACAGCACTTCACTTGCAGAAGAGCAGTCATCTGAATTTTTGACGTGATGTGCTTGTAAACAGATTCATCCCAACCAGCAACCACATAGAATGGATCCATTAAAGGCCCTACCCTCAAAAACGTGACTTTAGCTGTGTGTCCAGCCCCAGATATCTCATTAACACATCTGCAAAATTTTGGTGCTATGGTCCTTTGATCAGGACATTTTTTATGGATATTTCTCCACTGTGTCTGAATGTAAGCCAAATAACAAACGCTAAGCATGTGTGACTGCAGCACGTCTTGCAGTTCAGATGACGCTGCTTCAGACAGAGAGACGAGGGCAACAACTGAGAATGTATCCCAGATGACAAATATTGGCAGAAACCTTGCAACTTGAATGGAGCATTGTCTTTATGTTAGTACCCATGCAGTGAGTAGAAAGGCAATGGGCACAATACTGAGCCCCTGCAAAAATATCTGCAGATGAGTAAATGAATACACAAATATATGGTAATTAAATACAGATTTTCCCATAAATACCTAAAGCTCACTGCAATCATCAGTCACTTAGGTGGGGAGTTTAGGTGTGCAATTTGTCTTACATTAGTTCACCACCTACAGAGATGAGATGCTCAATCAGATGAGAGAAGAAAGATATAGCCCTTCCCCAGATGATGAGTTAGATCAACGTCTGAGCTAGGACAGTACCCACATGAGTAAACTCATAGGAAGAGTCATTTCCAAGAATGTATATTTGCACTACCAAGAAATAAGACCTCTACATATAACGCTCAGTACATTTAGCAATGTTACTTAGCACATAACACACACACACAATCATGTATTTACCCGATGACTGGAGATGCTACAAGAAGTTTGTAAGGCAGAGGATCATTGCCTGGGCACACTAGGGACACATCTGTTTCCTCTCTGTGCATTGACTTCTGCACATACAGCTCTGGGGTGAAGATTCAGTGATTAAGGGGTGAAGATTCAGTGATTAAGGGGTGAAGATTCAGTGATTAAGGAATACATTGGTACTGTAGCTCTATGATCCTCTGAAGAAATCCTCTAGCATGAAAAACCTCAATTTGAAATTAAACCATGTCTGTCACATTGAGAAGAGAAGCTTTGGGGTTCTTTCACAAAGTATAGATGTGCAGGCCTTGAGTGAGAGAAGCGTGAGGGAAATGATTCAAAAGCTCCAGTTGCAAAATGAGTCACAAGCTAGGCTCTATGTCCATCTTGTAATTTCAGGGTAGTTTTGTATTAGCAGAGGCAAAGATCAAAGTTTTAAGGATAAACAGGTTAATTCCTAGTATGGTCTAGTCTTCTCAAACTCAGTGAGAATGTTTCTTTTTTGCCACAGAGGACATAATTGAATAGGAGGAAGGAAAATCCAAGGGTTAACACAATGACCTGACACTGGAAAAGCCATTTTCAAATCCTTGCTCAGACACAAATGATTTGCAGGACTGCAGGAAACTCAGCTGGTCTCTTGGCCCCCTTTGTAATCAGTGCAGTTAAATTGATAATTATAGGGCAGAGTATCTCTGGCCTAGTTTAAGCATGTACTGTAGGACGAAATAACCTTTAAGGTGCTTATTTCTCTCCCTTGACTATAAATCAAACCCAGAAAGTGTGATCTATATAATGTTTCTGTGATGTCCTAATAAGCCAAGGTATCCATATAAGTTCGTAGATATAACACAAGACCTAAATGATACCTACGCTTTTCCACCCTGGCAGGACACACAGCTTTTACAGTCAGTGTAAAGCTGACTGTTTGGGCAGTTGAGTTGTGTTTGGAATGACCAGCTCAGACAGTCACTTTACTGCAGCTGTTCACACGTGCCAGACATGCCCCACATCATCGGGTAGTGAATATCACAAAAATCTTGCATGTTCCTCGTGTTAACATCCCATGCAAGAAAGTGTCTAAGCATCCAGGCTACTCCAATTTGTCTAATACAGGGTGATATGAACTGCCCTCAGCTTGGCTGATGTTGTCCTGAGCCTTAGGATGGGACCCGAGATACTAGGTTTACATGGAGGAACAAACCCTATGGACTCATCATAATAAAACTCTGCATCTAGACACGAACAGTCTCCCTCACCCCACCACTATTTAGACAATTTATGTTTCTTGTTAGTCATTAAGAGAATTCAGATGCCTGGTTATTTTTGTTGTCTGGAGTTTTACATTTTGGGAGATTTCTGTTCCCAATCTGAAAACGGACTTCCAACAGCTCCTTAAGCTGCAGAGTTGGCATGCAAAAAGCATTAGAAAGTGCAGGGTGGCCTTTCTAATAGGAGACACAACTCACAAAATGCTTCCAAGATTTCTTATTGAAGGTCTTTACTTGCTAAGGGTAGAAGATCTCTGCTTCAGTTTCAAGTGACAATTTTACTGTCATAGTCAAAACAATAGATCCAAGTCTTAGCAGAAACAGCACTTTGAGAGTCTTGAAATGAAATATTGATAATTTTTCATTTATCATTTTGACTCATGAGAGCCATGACTTTCCACAGAACATTTCCATTTGTCAGTTACCAAAGCTGGCAAATAAACTGTAAATTGTGAAAATCCTAAGCTGAGGGAAAGACCTTTTTTTTCTGCATTTTACACGTCTTCATATGAGCTGTTGCTGATACTTATTGTTTCATCCATCCCTCAACAGAGAGGGGAAAAGATCAGTTTCATACAAGAAAGAAGCTCTGAAAGTTTTTTCACTCTTCATGATTTTATGTAGCCCTGTTCATGTTCTCTTCCTGTTCATGATTTCATGTAGCCCAAGTAGGAAGACAGTGTTCATGTGTAAAGAAAGAGGTAGAATTATTGGAGCATTTCTGTTCTGTATTTAATGATGTGGAATCACTGGTTCTTGCCCACCTCAGCCGTGACCGAAAGTCTCTGATGTTTAGTAAAAAAGATTTAGAATAATAATTCATTTCTCGGTGTATAAATACTGCTATCTATGAATTTCACATATCATAGCCAGTCTATTTACAAGCTGCCCTGTACTGAGGATCAGCATCATGTGCCTGTGGAAACTGATTTCTTACTGACATGGTGGGGTAGAAAAAAAATGAAGTGAGTCCATCTGCAGTAAGGATCTGAACAAGGTGAGCAAAGTGATTTGACAGACCCATTGAAAGAACATATATCAAACATAGATATGGATTCACATATGAATCAGATGTAGTCCACAGACACAGAGAATAGCATTTGTCTGACTAGGGCAGTGTTCCTTTAACTGTAAGAAACTTCAAATCTCCAACGCAAGTCCATTTCCTAAGCAAATTCTACAGTAATAATAAGATTTCTCACCTCACAAATGCCACCACCAGTTAATCCTCACACATGTAAATATTAGCTCTTTTCTCCTGATTGAATGTAAGCCTTTTAAGGAAGAAAAGTAAATTCATATCTGCACAGCATCCAGCAAGAATCACTGCATGAATTATTAAATGCTAGCATTCAAAAACTTCACTTTCAGGGAACAAAGTGTTGCTACGATGCATGTTCACCATAAAGCTTGTTTTGAAGTGAAACAGCAAGTTATATCCATCTTAGTTACTTATCCATCTATCTATTCATTATTCATTTGTTTCATACTCTTTCAGTGCTTTTTGAACTCAAGGTTAAATTCTAACTCTGTTAAACATAATAGAGTTGAGCAATCAACTCCAGCAAGATTAAAATGTCATCCCTAGTGCCTTTCCTGAAAGTTTGCATAGTTTCCCAGAGCTTAATGTCTAGTAATAGTTTAGAGGAGTCATAAATTCTGGCAATTAGCATTCCAAATTGTAAACAGCAGGATGGAAAAATTTTTCCATTTGCCATTTCTCCTTGGACAAATTCTGATAGGGGATATATAGAGGCAGCTCCTGCTGAGTTCACAGCACAGTCATGCAGAACACGCAGCTCTAGTGTCACCTTACTTCACAAAATCTTTTTTCTTCACTCTTTCACTTAGATCATGATAAAGAGAGGGATGGATGTGTTTTGGACTGAATACAGGTAACTGCTTCTTGCTGTTGACTGTGAAAATTGAAAATGCCATGACATTTAACCCAAGAAAGAATAAAGATTTCATTGTAAGGTCATGGAAATCAATGGAAAAGTTTCCCTTCACTTTTTAGAATTTGGATAAGATTTAATTACATTTCATCTGCATACAGCTGATGACTCTTGCTCCTTATATATTGCCATACACACTGTGCACTGGCAAATTGCACACCCAGGCAGCAATGCACTAGAGCTCATTTCTTTTTTCATTAAGTCGAATTCAGAAAAACGTGGTGGAAAGATGCAGCATATTTGTGAATATGTGACATGACACCAAAATGCTATCAACTGCATTAAAATGGTCATTTGTCAAAAATGTCCAAATGCACAGGTTGGGCAGATATACTTGGAGCATTTCATTGGAGATAGAACGAGTAAAGAGGAGTCATCAAGATGAGTGGCTTGTGGGATGCTAACACTCATCACTTCACCCTTTAGAGCAAGATCCAAATGATGCAACAGCTGAAATTAGAATGACACATTCATATTTCAGTTGACAGAAAGCCAAAGTTGGTCCAACCACATTGTAGAAAGTCTGAGGACTCATCTGCAAAAATATATGTATCCAAATGCATGCACATGTCTTGAGCACTGGCCTTACTCTGATTGTCTGGGGACAACCACCATAAGATTTAGATACACGGTCCTTAGTTCATTAAAAAATGGAAACCAGCTCCTACATCTGCACTACTTCCTTACCTCACTATCCTTCTGTCCATATAGTCACATGTTTTGAATCAGTCTTTCCCCACCACATTTGCTTAGTTTTGCTTGGAGACATGAAATTAGTTTCTTTGTATCTTAAATTGGTTCAACATGTCTGTGGAAATACACACACCAACAAAAATATGAACATACAGGTTATAACAACAGAAACTTTGTCTTCACTGAAGGTGAAGCACCTTCAGTGGTGCTTTAAGCACCCAACACTGTGACAGGAACTCAATTACATCTGAACCCAGAGCTTTCTTCAAGAGGCCTGGCATCCTCTGTTTTCTCAGGAACTCTCTCTTTGCAGTCTTGCATTACTAAAAATCAAAATACTGGCATAAAAACGAAACCTAAACCAAATTAAGCCAAGCAAAAAAAAAGCCATTGTTGATAGTTCAGCAAAGCTTGTCTTCAGTTCAGTAGCTCAGAGTGGGCACGTCTGACACAGACTTTCTTTTCTCATACAAGATAAGAGAATTCCCATTTCAAGTCTGGCCATGAGTAAAAGGAAGTCCAAACTGCTCCAGGATAGACAAGGTTGTATTTAGGCACTCAAATACTGACTCTGCTCATTGCAGCTGGATGCATTTAGGACATGACTTGTGTGACCAGATGTAGGTGTCTGCTTCTATAAGCTCCCTATTAACCATGCTGGAGACCTACACAACTCAAGTGTGGACACCTTTACTGCAAGCACCATGTTATTACAATTTCTGCAGTCTTACTGCAGTCCTCGGACCATCTGGGAACAAGGATCATCTTGTCTTCACTGCATCCCCTTGAATCCCCTTCTGGTAGGATTTTCATATTGCCCGTTCTGTCCCCGCTACTTAGTGGGACAGTGGGACAGGCTCTAGGACAGTCCACATCCTCCTAGGAAGCAGTTTTATTTCAAAGCCATCTTAAAGTATGTACCAGCAACATCTTAAAAGCATTTCAGTGCCACGCAGTCCAGAGAGTTCATTCTTTAACTCAGTTTAAACTTGAGACTCACAACTATTTAAAACAGATGTCAGAAGTTTATTCTAATAAAAAGAAACAACTGATGAAACTGAAATAAATTAGTGTAATTCCACTGACAGCACAATCAGACCAAGCTATACTCTTTGAGAATGTGTGGCCTCTCTCCCAAAATATGTTATAATTCATGACAGCACTGTTCTTTATTGCACGCTCTGATTTTCAGCTGCCATTCCCAAGCTTATATTATTAAGCAATTGCATGTTAATTGTGTCAACAAATACACATTCATTTAAAAAAATTGCCTAATTGTTTTATTTCACTTCAGTGGAACCTATAACTTGCTTTTAGCAAGGAACAAAGACATCAAGAACGTTATTCAGCTTAAAGGCACATTTCAAAGGCATTTATTGCAGAATGCTAAGTACTCAGTAGGAGTTTAAATAACTGGTTCCTTAGAACAATTTAAATGTTAGAGATTGTAAAAAAGCCTTAAAATGTTTTCTATGTAAAAATGGGTTCTTCAATGAAGCTTTCACAAAACTATCTTCCTGTTCATTTATTATTATTATTATTATTATTATTATTATTATTCATTGCATTAGAACTCTCAAAAAAATCCACCAATATTTCTCTTTGGCTATTCTGCAAAAATTCTCTATGAGAGATGTAGTGTAGCTGGCTTTTTCTTCCATTCTTTCCTATGGATAAAGCAGAGAGGGTTACCCTTCCTGCAGCACTTTGTGGGCAGATTCCCCATGTTCTTTCCTTCAACAAAGAAATATCAAGGTATAACCTAAAGAATACTGGATAGCAAGGAAGTTCACTGAATGGTAAAAAATAATGCTCTTGTATTTCAGCCTCCACAGCTGTTGCAGCAACTGCCAAATGACTGTATTGTTTGCTCGAAATAAAAATGGTATTGAAAAAATCATAGAAATGTTTAACCATCTCTAGCCAAAAAATGATTTTTCCAGAACTTTACACCCACCTATAGCATCTGAAACTTACTCATAATATTAAAAAAATAGAGCAGGCAGTTTAGATCCAGTGTGATCAATAGGAGTAGCTTTTGTTCAAGAGGATTCTAGGATTTGCAGTGATGGACTCCTGGGATTTGCTTGGGAGTTCCTTGATACTGATGCTTTTAGGATTCTGTGTTTGTTTTCCAATCGTGAATCAGTGACCTCCTTCAGGAGTGGCATCATTTGAAAGAATACTGACCCTTTAAATATGAATGTCTGTTTCAAGGATGGCTGCATAAACCTTGCAAAATCAGGGCTACTCTGTGACAAGCTAAAGGGAGGATGTTGCAATCATTAATTAGACTTTTTTTTTAAGTTTCTGGTCATGCCATGGAGTTGCACATGGATTGAGTCAATGCCTCCTCTCAGAACAGTTGGAAAGATGAGATGGTTGGTGTGAGCGTGGGGGTGGGAGTTGAAGGGTAGTAGAAGTTTAATCATCTTTTCCCAAATTTGTTTTCAGTAGCCAGAGGATTTTGCAGATAGAAGATGATAAATCCCTAGCAACACAAGCCCCTGACAGATGGTGTTAAATGGTTTTGAGAATATTTCAAAATCTGCCCTACTTTTTATTCCCCAAATGTTGTTCCCTCTCTGCTTCTTTTTTTTTTTAAAACAGAATTTTCCTACCCTGTCTCCCACATTCTCATTTGTGTTATAATTTATGCTTCCTTATGCTCTAAACCAGAATCCAAATCACCCATTAAAAAGGAGAAAAAACATTGCTGAATTTTAAAGCTAGTTCTTTTCCTCCCCTCGGGTCGAGTACCCAATCTGAAAGGAAGGAGGGAATAGCTGAGGCTGCTCTGAATTTACATTTCATTCTCCAGGAAGGCTCATGTAGTGCAGCTCCACATGTAAATCAAGAAAGTGCTTGCAACAAGACCCGTTCTTCAGAGAAAACAAACAATTCTCTCTTTGCATGGGCTCTGATCAGGGCATTAAAGACTGTACAACCTCAAGTTGCCCTAATGTACAGGTCTAAGCAAGAAGGTTCCCTACCATTTCAGTTCCAGCTTAGTCTCCCTGGTTTACTCAGCCTGCACACAACTCTAAGAAGTATTGCAAGCCAAGGAGCAACCCATCAGTTTAGCACAACGAAATATAAACAAAGAGATGAAAGAATGTGGGAGCATGGGAGGAATCATCTTTTATAGCTAATAGGTGCTCAGAGGTGTGGGGAATATCTGTGCTGATCTCCTCAGAGGAACTTTAATTGAGTTCTGATTTCTTTTCAGATCCAAATGCCATTTCCTTCTTGTGGGTAGGACTCCAGATCCATACCTTGAAGTAAGTGATGGCTTTGCATTACCAGTTCATTTCCTGCCTGAATAGGTTTCTCTTGATGTTTTTGCTATGAAGACAAGCTAAGACATGTTTTTCATTTGTTTTCTGCTCATTCGTTTTTGTTTTCTGAAGAGAAGGAAAAAGGCTATTCTCCTTACCTTCATTATTGTCCATTAATGGTCTCATCCCAACACAAAGGAAGATCAGAGCCAAATTACTGGCCTTCTGCAGGAGGTGCTGCCGTGTTCTCCATGGAGAGCTATTCCAACTCTTCCAATTCCAACAATTCCATCTCTTAACACACCCTGCAGATTGGCAAAGGCTTTTGTTTAAGTAAGGATTGGATGTCATTAAGAGAAGCTCCACAGTGGAGAATGCACTTTCAAGTGGATATGTCCAGAGTAAAAGAAGATACCCAAGACACAGCAAATTGATCTAATAGCTTGCAACTGTCATAAAGAAAAGCTCGCACTTCACCCACACAGATTATTTCCTTTTTCAGTATCTGGCCACATGCTAGTGCTGCATATGATTTGCCAACCATAGCTCTCGTCAGATGATGCTGAGAGCCTGTGAGTCTTGTCCATCTACCTGACAGAAAAAAGAACCTTCTCCCTCCCTCTTCCTCTTCCCTTCCAAAATTGAGATAACTAGTTGCTTTCCAATGCTTCAGCAAGATGAGCAGGTTTGCAGAGCAGTCTAATGAGCAGGAGCACAATGGCAAACTATGACCACAAAACATATTTCTTCGTTTATTTTATTGTGTTTCTTACACTGCAACAGGTCTACAAATCAGTTTACAGCAGTATAACACAACAGGGAACTTCTTGCACCTCCAAGACTCACAATTCTTCATACAAGTCTAGTTGCAACTAAGTTTGCAGATATTTTCAGTAGAACTTCATTTTTTAAGGCTGGCGATATTTTAAGTCTAAAAGGACTGCCCTTTAAGAGAAAAATGCTGCATATTTATGCATCCCTGAAGAGAAATTTTAAAGAGCTCACAGCTGACACTATTTTAATAGGATTCCTGCATTGGATCCCTGCATATATTCTAGCAAATGACTGCAAATGCTTGATAATAGGCAGGAACATAAACTTGTTTTTAATGTATAGGTGATTACTATTTAATAGTAAAACTGACCCTTAGCTGGAGAGAGCACAGATTGGCCCAGGCAAAGAGGCAGTCAGCTCCACGGTAAATACCTGCCCCATTGCCTCCATTGGCTGCTCAGGAAGGCAGGACTTGAAAGACGGATAATCCACAATGTTGATATTCCTCTTGAATATATCTCCACAATATATCTTCTGCCATGCAAAGCAATCCAGCCCTCTGAAGTCAGCTACAAGTACTCGTCTCAAAGCAACCTTCTGCAGGGATGAAAGTTGTGCTCGTTTTCTTGTGAGTTTGCAGCTGCAGCCCCAATATCTTTCTCTATGCAGCTGTCACCCTTATGAACTCCCTTTGCATCACTAGGGACCATTGGCTCTGCCAGTAGGGCTTCCTGCAGGTAAAACTGTTCTGGCGAGCAAAGGCAGCTCTGGAAGCATGGAGCTAAAGTTATTTAGTTACCTAGGCAACACTGAGGAGGATTTAGAGTGACCACTGTGTTATGATTATCATTTTATTTAAGGACAACAAGAACTGCAGGAGAAATCAAGGTTCACGGAAAATGGATGAAGAAGTGCTTTGCCCCAGTTTCAGTGC
>JAUBOD010000762.1:2200898-2215074 GCA_032353885.1 Nothura maculosa | reverse complement strand
ACCCTTGCACACCAATAACAGTAGCTGCTGTTTGGTGTCCAGAATGGCAATAAACCTGGAAGAAAGGCATGCTTTGAAAGTCAACCTTGATGTTGTTATGTCCTTCTCACCAAAAGAGTCTCTGATGCATGAAGAGTCTGAGAGGGAGGGGAAGTGATGAGTTTGATCTGCTCTTCAGACAGACACACAAGCCAAGGAGCATAAAAATAAAACTGAAAGTGTCTCTCCTAGTAAGCAATGCCACTCACAGAGGGCAAACAGCAGTGTTGCTTCCTGAGAAAAGCAGAGTGCCAGGTGTGAGATTGTAATTCATGAATTCTTCAAATTATCCTCATTAAGGCTCTTCTTTTCTTTTTAACCTCTTTTATGCCACGTTGTTCTAAAGAATCATATGAAAGAAACGGCCATCAGCCATAAAGCAGGCAATTAGGGCCTCTACCTAGTTCCAATCCAGCAAATCTAATTGTGCCAAACCATCAGAAAATAGACTTTTTATATGAAGACCACAGGACTTCATCAGCTGACGGTTCAACTGAAATTTGAAAGGAATTTGCAGGTTTCTGTCACTGAGGGTGTAGCTTCACTTGATGTTCTTGTGTGAAGAGGATGCATGACCACTGATCTAGTCAAATTCTACTGGTGTGAATGTAAAATAATTTTCAGTGAGTAACACAGTAGGCAGGCTGTGCAGAATATCACAAGAAATTTCCATATTTTAATTATAAAGATAATTACCTAACTGCAAACTCAGTAATTGGTAACTCATGCAGTCTCCACTCAGTCAAGGAGCAACCGAGAAATCTACTACAGTCACCAAAGAATTACATTGAAGTAATGGGATCTGCAGAACTCAGTGCCTTGAAGGTTCAGACTGTTAACACAAACTCCCCTGTAGTCACAGCAAACATGATGGATCCATATTTGGAGCCATTCTGTCAAAACAATGTTCAGCAGAAGCATTTTCTCTGATTAATCAGGAACCTTAATATACTCCACCAGTTTCCTCCTTCTGTTGTGAGTGACGGTTCACAACGTGCAGTAGCAAAGGACGTATCTGGTTATATGACCTACAGCACTGTGACAAGCTTTAAGTAGAAGGATGCATTTCACTTCAGGGATTTTACAAGGCAGTACAAACTGAGAGATAATGTCTCCCCAACAGGGGGCAAATTGACACGTGCGGAAGGCCCTCCCAGTTCTTCATCCTCCTGCTGAGATGCCTAGATCCAATCATAAATCCTGTTATTTCAGGAGACAATGATGGCTAATGTTTCTGCATTTTTAAATTACATACACGGACACCGTCACATATCTCTAAACTGCATATATAGGTGTGTGTATATAAAGATATATATATATATATATAATATGGATATTAAATCACACAGATTTTAGCCCTGTAGAAATATATAGATATATGTATGTGTGTGTATGGGTCTTATAGATATAGATGGGACTTTAGGCAATCCTGTAGAAGTTAGGGCTTGATTCTGCTGCTTCATAATGTGATGCTCATATCCTCAGAGTTTATTTATATGGGAGAGGGTGGAGAATCTGCAGTTGCCTGGCTTTCGGGCTTCTATTTTGATGTAGCAGGAAAATTTGCCAGCCCAATCAGCTCCCCACTGGAAGAACCAGGGAATGGAAACGCTTGACAATTGAGTGTAAAACTGATGGTTGTTGATATCAAGGGAGATTTCACCTAGACGTGCTTCAGTCTGCCATTTCTGAGCTAGCCCAATTCTGAGCCAGCCCAGTTAAAGATCTTGTTACCACAAATGCATTCAGTTGGCAACTGTAGAGATGTGTTTCTGAAGTTGGATTCTGTAGTGAAAGATATGCTCTTCTGATGTAATACTCTCTTCCAAAAATAACAGTATGGTAACTTTTCTAAAAGAATTGCTAAAAAGATTTATTTTCTTTATTAAGTTTATCTATTATATAGACGAGAATAGTTTCTAGTTTCTAGCTTTTCCCGAGATGAGGATGACAGTACCACCTTCTGCAAGCTTAACTAAAGATGTGAATTACTTGATGTCATTGTGTCAGAAAACTCACCAGAATTTTTTTTACTTAATAACTTGTGGAAAAACTTCTTCTATTAACCACTAGTCTGACAAAAGGCTGTTTGAAACATCACCTAAGGTAGGAGTTTTATGGGACAGTAAAATACTGCCAAAATACATGCCGAAAACTACGACTTCAATACCTAGTTAAGGTAACAAATTAGTTATTATGCAGAATTCACATGAAGCAGCCAGATGAAACTTCTCCTTTTAAACACATTTTAAAATTTAAGACTGTTAAACATGGAACTCAATACATAGGAAAGTTAGGCAGTAGAAATTCCCCATTAGAGTGACCCATCAATTTTTTTATGTGAAAAAGTCCTGAGAAATAAGTTCTATGAGATTTGAGTGAAGAAAGAAATCCTAAGGTAGCAGAAAGTATTATATTTAAAAAAAAATAAAAAAGAAATCCATAAGAAGTAACTACAGAAACACTTGGTAACCTCACTGCAGCGGATGCTCACAGTTTGATATACTGAAACAACTGTCTGTGCTCAATGCTTTTAATTAGTGAACTTTAGTTTGTGGTCTGTAAATTTCTTCTGGTTTCTGGACGATATGTAATTTATCTCTGAAAGGTGTTGAAATAAAGCAAACCTATGATAGCAGGACAATATCTATTCTGGACAGGACACCTCTACAAGGAAAATTTCTGGAATGTGCCAGATTAATATACCCTTATACAGGGATTGAATTTTTCCTAAGCTCAACTGTGTCAAACTTTCTTGCTTCTGATCAGTGCAAAAGATTTCATACTTATGTAATAGCCCTTGTTCCTGAAATAATAATCTACTCAAATATCTCTCTTTGAGATGCTAGGATAGATTTAAAGCAGCTGGGATGACTGGAATCCCTCACCCATTTAGAGCAATTTCCAGTCTACCAGAGCCTTGGAGATGTATTTTTCTCTGTAGCCTCAATGAAACCCAATTCAGAAAAAAACTGAGAACCACATATTATTTATTTTTTTAATTATTTTATATTTTCATTATATTGTATGGTATGTCTTTATTATGGTAAAGTTTTTGCTATCCTGTGTTTTATTCACTCAGCCCTTATACTACCTAGTGCAGTAGAAAATGAATATATAAATTCAAGAAACCTTTCACATCAAGCAGAAAAAACAGTCAACCAGGAGATTCAAAAGGTTAGACCCTCTATGGACGCTAAATGCAGTCTTTCTTTTGCAGAGATTATTACCCAGCTGATTTGTTGAACCATACTATACACTGCTGAAAAACTCTTTTCAGAGGTGCTGGTTTGCTCTTGCTGAGCCTCTCAGCTTTGAATAGAAATACGTAAGTATTCCATGGCAGAAAGATCTCCAATATTCAACACCAAAATGGAGAGATTGGACTAGCCATTTTGGCAAATCTTAAATTCCTTCAAGTTTCCTCCTCACTTCCTTTCAGCCTGGAAGTTATTAGTGATGACATCTGTTGTTATGTCAACTTAAGTCGCCTGAGTTTTGCTGACAATCAATTAGTTATCTGCTGTTTCTAGCTATATGCAGCCTATATAAAGACTTGTTTTAATGTATATCTGTGCACTTTAAACAATATGCCATCAGCTCTTTTAGTTTTGTATTGTGTTAGTTTTCCTAGCTTTAGTAGTTTTGCTTTTTTATAACATACTAAGGTGTCTATCTCATATATACTTCAGTGAGAGTCAGTGAGAGATACGAGGCGAGGACAGAATCAAATTAACCCATGAAAAGGCAGCTTTTCTGCAGATACAAATGGTGGATTGTTGGTTATCACTTGATGACCGGTACAGCCAAGGGAGTATTATAGATGCTGGACCATTACTTGCAGTGCAATCCTTTTTCATATTATTCTCCTAAAACATTGCTTAAACTTCTATTGTGCTTGTGGCCTCCCCTTTTCTCCTCTCATTTTCTGTGTAAGCCCTAAGGTCAAATGAAGTCTTTCCTTTGCCCTTTGCAACTGTAAAAATTACAATTTATTTTCCTCAATGTCACTGAAATTCTGACTTTATTCTCAGCAACAGCAGGATGGTGAATCCTGGACAAGACAAAGAATAGTTAATTGACTTTGCCAAGCTCTTTTTAAAACCATGAGTCTGCCTGCAAAAGTTAAAAGAGGGATTGTACAGCAGCTTCTTTTATCCCAAACATTGTTCCTGTCTCTGGTACAGTGCCAGCAGGGATGGCTGAGTGCCAGAAACATGGAGAAAAAGGGATATTAGCTTTGCTTTATAATGAGATTTATCTATCGCAATGAAAATAACAGGATATTCAATGGCTTTTACCCAAAGTGTTCAAGGTAAATTCTGATCTCTCAGAACCAGGTAGGAATCAAGAACAGGTCACCTGAAGACAGCCAATTCTACCTTGTATTGTTGTCCTAATTAAACAAACAAGAATAATGCTGCAAATGACAATACTTTTGCATGTAGTTTGCAGGGATGAAGAAAACAACCCAAAGTCATATTGGACTGGAATTTATTTATTTTCTATGCCATCAGGGCCAGGATCATACATACCTATATCAATCCAGTCCCATTTAGATGGTCAAGCTACGAGTGCTGCTATGGCACCTTAACTGCAGCTTTAAGCTGACAGTGGAAACATGGAGCCTGTCATTTTCTGGAAGGGAGAACTGCCAGAAGTTGCATTTTAATAGCTTATTTTACAGCATTACTCCCTGCTTAATCAGATCAACAAAGATTGTGCAGATTGTACAAGGGAAAAAACAAACAAACAAAAAACTAGAAAAAAATCTGAACAAACACATTTGTTGAAGAGCAACTGAGTGTGTGGTGGATTATGCAATGTTGCAGGAAAGTAACTGCACAGCTTAATGTTATGGTTTCCATGGAAACCATCAAAATGAAAGGTAAAGGAATTCAGCGTTCTTGGCTCCAAGGAGCAAATCTCTTCATAGAGCTGTGGTTTGCAGGAAGCAGGGATCACATATGTCTTGCCTGGCTTCAGGGTGAGGGAAACCTTTGGCTGGTGGCGAAGAGCCGCTTTGCAAGACCTGTGTGTTGTGTCTGCTCAGGCTGTGCAGGCACCTCGCACGCAGATAAAGCTGCATGAATTTTACATGGGATGCAAACAGCTAGAGAGCCCAGCAGTGCTCACATGGGCTGTTGGTGTAACAGTGGGATGGCTTTTGTGTATGTGTGTGTGTGCGTGGAAGCATATTGATAATAGAAAATCATCTCATTGAGAAAATAAATAATAATAGAATAGAATAGAATAGAATAGAATAAAATAAAATAATAAAATAAAATAAAATAAAATAAAAGACCAAGACAACAAGAGTCATCACAGAAATGAAACCCAGTGACTATTTCTGCTAGATAGAGGGAAAAAGTGGAAATATTCTACTCTGTTAAAGCAAAGACTCCTTGTGACCTCTGGAGCCTTATGAATGCCTTGTGTCTCTGGATGAGATATTTCAACTGTATTGAGATATTTAGTGGAAGATGGAGACAGATTTTGGCAGGCCAAGCTCATTAGCCATCCTTTAGCTTGTGCTCCAGCATCCCCAGTGTGCTTGCTGTGATGAGGAGGGATGGAAGCACTAATCCAGTCTCTTCAGGCAACGTGGGCAAGAAAGGGATGATTTAAAGTCTGCCTTGTGCCTCTCTCTTTAGAGGACATGATCTGAAATCATCTTACAGCAAGAGCAAGGGCTTTAAGGTGGATACTATGGGCAGGTATGATCTTTCAAACATGCTTGGACCTGTTTTTAACAAATAGCATTAGAAAATTTTCAACATGTCCATTTCTTCACTTGTATAGCAGCAGCAATATTACACATCCCAAAAAGTTCCATTGTTCTAGCTATTGCTGTCAAAACTATTCTTTTATCAAAAATTTGATACACAAAATTCAGAATCGTAACAAGCCAATAAATCCATAAGTAAGAGTGATAACATTTTGCTTATGAGGGAAATAGTTGTTTCTTTCTCTCAAAAATTGACTTCTGCTGTTTTGCTCCTGAATGATTATCCCAGACATCTGTGCTTTACCTTGGCACAGATAAATTTCATGGTGCTGTTGTGAGCCTGGTGAAACAGGATGATTTTCAAGGAGCCCTTTCACTTGAAATCATGAGAACCCCAGATACCATGTGAAAAGATAGATCTAGACCACAAAGTTGCAAAGAGAAGCTGTTAAACACAGCATAGGTGAAACGAGAAGGCAAATAAACATGATCTTAAATGTTTCTCTTTTTCATAAACCCATATCATAATTTTGTCATTCTCCTACTTTTTCTTAGCTTAACTTGAATTTCTGCTTCCTCTCCTCTCTTCTCCTTGGCAATTTTGAAACAAGGATTGATAATAAAAGAGCTGAGTTTGAAACATTAAGTGAAGACTCCTTTTTTAATGTAAAATACATAGCAAAAAAAAAAATCTAGGGAACTCCAAGTTAAACATGAGAATGGAAATTGTTAGTGTGCTTGAAACCTCAAAAAGAGAAAGATTTTTCTTTAGCTACTTAGCTTGGGTGCCTTAATTTGCAAGCTTTTCTCTGCAGGATCCATACAAATCCTATGGAGTCTTCAGAGAGCAATTTGGAGCATCTTAGTTCCTAACCTTTTCCCTAGACTATTCAATCAAGAAGGGAGATTGACTTAGATACCTAACATTAGGTGAAGAAATTACTGTCTGCTGATCAGGATATTTACTTGGATATTTACTTGGACAGAAGGAAATCCTGTGCCTGAAATAGATGCACTTTCTATTTATGGAATCATTAGCTGGGAGTTTCTATTCTGCCTGTTGATGAGTCAAGGAAGGACCTGTGAGGATGCTTGTTTCTTAACTACAAAAAGTCTTAGCTTCATCACAGTGTGGGGCAGAAGCAGAGCTGAAATGTCCATGTTTCACATAGAAGGAAAGCCATTGGGACGCAGCACTTCTCTCAAAGATGGTTCAGACATCTGTAAGTCTGGTGGTGCACTGTGCCCTGCTTGCCTCATATTATACCATCCCCTATCATACATGACATTAATGCTCGCTCAGTCCTGAAAGAAAGTGCTTTTATATCAGTGTTGAACTCACAGAAACCATGGACACAGGCTGAGCTGGGAGGAATTTTGGGTCCAGCTGTGCTTACACCCTCTGAGCTGCTTTTTGGAGCAACTCCAGAGATACTGATGGGAAGTGATAAATGAGTAAAGTCGCTCACAAATATTTCTAGAATTGAGCCCCAGGGGTTTGATTCCTCACTTTTAATTACCATGTCCCTCCTCACTGTGCATTCAGCTCATTTTCTTGCTCTCCCATGCTGCTCATCAGAGGCTCAGATCTGCAAGCGAGCTCCTGCTTTAACAAGTTGCTATGTAACAGCTTAGCCATGGCAATTGTCCATGTCCTTAAACAAGCAAAAACATGAGGCAATTTTACTTACCTTTGCCTAATGATAATAGAGTATACTAAGTCATGCTAATGCACATTTGCCACAGACAACAGCCAGGCAGTTTGCAACTACAAATTAGCCGATGCATGGAAGCTTCCCAAGCCATATTAAGTTCTCTAGGAATGTGAACTCTCAGTTTAGAGCCTGTTTCTAAAATAACTGAGAACAGTAGCTGTATTTGATTTGCATATTTCTTTTAGCTTATGTGGAGCACCACAGTCCTTATTAGTTGCTTGCTCTGATATATTTCTCTGGCAGTAGAGGCATGAGAACGAGGTGTCTGAAATATTTTGGGAATCACAGCTGTAATTAATATACTTAGGGCTACTATTTTAAAAGTTCAAGACAAGTTTGGAGAAGATTTGCAAGTATTTTGATCCCTTTTATGTATATATATATATATTTATATAAACTATGCATCAACTCCCAACACCAGTGTAATTCCAATGCTCAGGAAACATAAATCTTAGACACAGGCTTTCTTTCTCTAAGATAGGTTTATAGATGATCTTTCTTGATCTGCTGATACATCTTGCTGCACCATTCAGTGTGACTGGGTTCTCGGCTCCTATTCTGCTGTCAGTTCTATTCTTGCCACTCAGCTAATGTATTGAAGGTCTAAAATACAAGTAAGATCCACAGTTATGTGATGATTTGGTGCCTAAGCTAGCACGTGAAACTCAGGAGAGCCAAGTAGAGATGATGAAGGGACTGTGAGGAAATATCTCAGTTTGCTATATGTTGTGACTCATGATTACTTCAGCAAGTCCTATTGAATCATTATTGCCCTGCATAGGAGACCAGTCCTCTATGGTTGATGACCTCTATACAAAATACGCTCTGCACTTCTCTAAGTCCTGCTTGATAACAAATTTATTCTAACAGAAGATGTACAGGAGAAGCAAAAAGTCTTTCACGTCAGCAGCTGTTTCTACTTCCTATGCAAGATCAGCTGCATCATCTCACACCGATTCCTGCTCTACTTCATTTTAAGTATGTTGGGGATTTATTTTTATCACCTCATATGTGCGGTTAATCAAACTTCCTCTCGTATTCCTGGTAAAACCAGCAAGTCCGGTTTTGGGTGTTAGTACCAAGCTATTTTTAGAGGCTGGGCACTGAAACCAACGCATCTGTGTGTCAAGAAAGAGAAGCTGCTTTCCAATTTGTGTTGGCGAACACTAAGTCAATAAGAAAACAGGCCTGACAGAAAACCATTAACTCACTGTACCAGAGAGTGCTCAAAACCACAACTAACACCTAAAGTGAGTGTGCCTTGAGCATAAGATTGGTGTAAGATATTGCCACCCACTGGTCATCTTGGGCCACTGTTATTGGCTTCCTGCAAACCTTCTCAGGCTCAAGCTCATAACAAATGACACCAGTAGATCCTTGGGAGAGTTTCAGGGAGCAGAATTTCATTGGTGTCTTTGCAGAGTGCACATAAGCAGGGCAGCTTTTTGATGCAGAAGGATGTGGATGCTGTAACTTTATACCAATTCAGAAAGCAGCAGGACAAATTCAACATTTGCTGCCAGATATTAACATTAATTAAACAGTGCAGGGGGAAATTTGCATCCAGCATCCACCTTAATATTTTGTTCACAGGAACAGATGTCTCCTTGCCTCCCGCACAATGTGTTATCAGATTAGAGATTTTACAGCAACAGCTTTAATTAGAAGCACATTATTTGTCTTGTAACAGCAGAAAAGAGCTCTTCTGGGGGTGGAAATTCCTGTGAAATGGGGGTCCTGACCTACCTCCTCCACAACATCACCTATTGTGAAGGAGACACTTTTGTCCAAAAAAAATCTAAATAAAAAATGTGTCTAACCCTATTTTCAAGGTGAAACTGAGCACTTGGTCCAATCTTGGACTTGCCCAAGGCAAGAAAGCAAATCACCATATGGCAAAGCAAGAAGCTGAATTCAGATCGTGATCTCCAAGGGTTAGGGAAGCCCTTGTAGGTTCTCAGTTATTGCATGGAGCCAACACTAGATATAACGTTCATGCTGCAGCACTAGGAAAGTATCAGTGATTTCTTATTTCTGGATGAAACATGCCCTGACTTTACCCAATCCCTGTTGTAGGTTAGAGAAAGCTGTTTCCCACTACCTGTGATTCCAGCTCCAACATGATTCTCAGTTATGATTGTTTGTTTCTTCCATGGAACAGTTTCCAAAAGAAAACTTGGATAGGCAAATGATGAGGAAAAGGGAGACGAGAGAGATATTTAGCACCAGCTAATGTTGTATGCTAAAGAGAATGTCATATGCTAGCTTGAGTAATGATTCATTTTTTTCCATTGCTCCTGGATAGATTTTCACAAGAGATCGGCTTTGAAACTGGTATCTCAGGATAGCTGATTTCTGCAGATCAAGGCCTCAGTGCCATGTTCTTTTGCCCATTGTGCTCTAAACTCTTTTCCACTTGACCCTGACAAAGATATTCATATCCCCATGGGATCTCAGACACTGAGCCCAATTTCTTGTACAGGAACAAGTTATTACCCATCAAAAGCTCTGAAAGAACCCTCTAGAAGCTCTTGTCCATCACATGTACTGTGATGTATTTAGAGTTTCTTACATACTTTTGGATGATGCTAAATGAGTTACTTCTTGTGCTTTGGTTGCACTTCGGGAAGTGAAAGTAATTCATCCTTTTTGCATCCTTTCGACTTCCGTTCCCAGTTGCAAATATTTCAGGGCAGGGAAAACCTTTCCCTGGCCTTTGACAACTATTAGTTGTTCCAATGTCATTTTCTGTCTCTAGATATAACCAGAATATCATTTTAAAATTAATCTGTATTTCTCTTGAAAAACATTAGTGTTGCACATGTGAGCAGAGAACTGTAGTCATGAGAAATTTGTAAGAAATGCATTGAGTGCCATGCATTTCTTGTCACACCACCTTTTTGTTCTCATATCCTTCCATGAGAAGACCACCATGTTTGTAGCACAATGCTTTGTAAGATATTGGTTTTGCTTGAGGTAGACGGACCTTCAAATGGATTTGTGTAAAAGAAGAAATTTTTATTTCACAGAAGGTTTTTGAGTTATGTCTTCTTTCCAGTGCTTACTTCCTCAAATTTTAAATTAATTTCTATTACAAGGAGTAAAAAAAAATGTAAAAAAAAAGAAAGAAATAAAAACTTACATGAAAAATTTATTTTTTTTTTATCTTGAAATTTTCAAGAGAAAAATTTAGGAATAGAAGAAGTCAGTGTGAGAAGACGATGAGGGAATTCAAACTAAGAACAAAACATACTTAACCATCCAACTGAAATGCAGTCCCAGAAACAGAAAACCTTGTGTTTCCACAGTGGTTACTTAGACTTAAACACGTTCTTCTCCTGTTGTGAAGGTTTTCTGATTCTTCACATCTCCACATGATATTGCTCACCTCCTTTAAATCCAATAAAAACTCTCAGAGTCACATAGGATAACCGAGTATTGTTGGACTATCCATAAAGCACAGATATAGGTCCCACCTACTTCTAAATTGTGACTGAAGTGGGAAGGGATGGAGTCCTTGGATGTTTATTAAACAGAAGAGATCTAGGTGCATCTAGGTAATCATGCTGATGTCTCTCCATTTCACACCTATTTTTGAACTCACGCTCAACACCAGCTTATACACAGATGCCTCAGCCTTAAGTTTTCTTCTGTCCTATGTAGTGCTTTTCCAGCTGCAAAGGTCCTCTGGGCATTATCCAACACTTCTGGCATCCGTAGCAGGGTGCAGATACCAGAAATACCATTTAAGGTGTCACCTGAGGCTGGAGGGAGTTTTGGGGGAGAACTGAAGGCCCTATGAAAGCAGCTAGCCTGGCTCTGCAGCTGAACTGATTCTGGAAACAAAGTTGGTTCATTTATGTGGTTCTGCCCGAGACATTGAACGTCATGGACCGAAGCTGACTTGAGCAGAGCTCCTAGGGCTCAGCTCATCTACATAATATCACTATTCCTCTGATTATCACTGCAAGCTAGACATTGTTCCTATACTGACAAATTCCCAGGTCCAGGGTGTTTTTCTTGAAAATGTTGACATTTTGTGCTCACTTTGGGTCAATTCTTGGAAGGTGCTGCCACTTATCTCAAAGAATATCTATTATTTGTTATTTGTTTTCTTTTTATTCCAACCTGTTTTCCCTACTTCCCTCCATGTCTCTAACAACCCTGACAGTCCCTTTATAAATGCATTGAGATGTTATAAATAACCTGGAAAGCAAGTTTGGTCCTCTTCAACTTTCATGAAAGGTTTGTCCTTCCGGCTAAATAGTTATCATGCACTCACATCTCTAAAGGCCCTGCAGTTCTACACGAGTTCACAGAAGTCAGAAAAGCACCAACAGTTTCAACCTCTTTTTGTTTCCTGTTGTTCATGCAGAGGGTATGAGGGCATGTTAGGACCGGTAATATTTCCCATCATGCTGAAACCACTAATAATAGTTAGCGTGCGATGGTTTCTCTCCTGGCCAGGTGCTAAGCAGCCTTTCAGAAGTGCTGAATGGCTCCAGCTCCCACCAAAGTCAAGGCAAGGGGAGGATGCTCAGTCCCTTTGCTGGATCGGCTCCCTGGTTTCCAAGGCAACTGCGCTTTGGTGAGATTTAATGAGAACCTAAGGAGATCCATGAGGCCCTTTGAATGAGCAGCACATGGTGCACTTTTACAGAAATGACTCTGTCTCTTAGGGGAAAAGAACAAGCAGCCAGAGCGATTGGACAATAAGTTACTTGCTATTTTAATGGGTTAACTTGATATGGCAGAAAATGACCTGAATGAAATGCCTCAATTCCCATGGAGAAAAATAAAATAAAATAAATATAATGGAAAGAGGACCCATAAGAGCCTAAATTGTGAGTTTATTCAAAGTGTATGAATGGAAGTGAAAGGAGCAAGTTACATCCCTTGTTATAGCTTCTTAACATCGGTTGGTCTCAAAATGAATTCAGAAAAAAAAGTACCAGTGATAACTTGATATAGAAAAGCCAGTGCTGTAAAACAGCCTTTATAGCAGAACAACAAATAAAGAGCTATTTGCAGGAAATGTTACAG
Organism: Nothura maculosa; assembly: GCA_032353885.1. Classification (NCBI taxonomy): domain Eukaryota; kingdom Metazoa; phylum Chordata; class Aves; order Tinamiformes; family Tinamidae; genus Nothura; species Nothura maculosa. The sequence goes on along the minus strand of JAUBOD010000762.1, from coordinate 2,202,549 downwards.
CAGGGCAACAGGTACTTCTTGTTCTAACTTCAATCAGTGTCATCTCTTGCAATAATAGTGGAATTGTTGCTGGTACCCAAAATGTCTCATATCATCTCTATACTGCACCATGCACTTCTGCACCCTAACATTTTCCAGGTTTACTGTAGCAGGAATAAACTTACCTTTTAGCAGTAAAAAAGCTCTTGCAAAGAGAAAGGCCTCTCTATCTTGTGTGTGGTATAGGGAAGTTAAAAAAAATAAAAGCTACAAGAAATACTGATATTCTAATACATTTTCTGTTGTGAGTGGGGATATGAAATGAAAATAGTTCTCTTCTTTTTTATTCAGAATAAATTTCTGAATCTAATCTTTTCAGTTTAGTAACAGCAACCAACTTTATTTAAGCTCAGTTTCAACGTAAAAATGTATCTGTCCATTAAATCTCAAATAAACTTGAGTAAATCATGGTAATAATTGATTTCACAAACCCTTCTATGGAGAGAGTCTTAGCTGTTGAAAGAAAAAGAATTGAAAATAAATAATACTGGTTTTTTTTGTGAATAAAAGAGCTATTTCCTGTCAAACCAAATATTTTATATCACTCATTGGGTGGTTTTAATGATTTTCCTTACTCTTTTAAATGAAGTGTTTGCAGCTTTAGACTAGAAAAAAATATTTTAGAATTAAAATTGGGGATATTTGCCTCTGAAAATGATAAATGAAGTGTCCCAAGTGGTGCTCTGTCTGGAAAAAGAAAAAAAAAAAAAGGTTTTTGTCAGAAACTGTTCAAAGATTTCATTAAGTTAAAATTAATGAAATTAAATACTTAATTTCAACCCTATGGTCACCCTCTGCTGTCCTAGGATTATGTTTCAGTGAATGAAGTGTTCATTCTGCTCCGAAATAAAAAGCAGTAATTTGAACTATCCAAGAGAAGGAAGAGAGCCCTTCACAAGGGAAAATGCAGTCCCAGAACATCTGAAGCATGTGCCGTAGTGATAGCTGCTAATTTTGAGGGGAGCAGCATCCTACCCTGAACCCAAGCACAGATTATCCATCCATGCATCTTGTCTAAGAGCTATAGCCCTGCAGCGGTTAAATCCCCAGGTAGTTCCAGGTGAAATAAGAGCAAAGTCAAAGACGAGGAAGAAATTTATTACTGCTTTGGGACACTCCTGGGCCATTGTCCCCCAGATGGAATGTTCATCCTCCATCCTGGAATACCTTGCAGCTGGAGGATAGGGACTTCAATACACTAACTTTCAGTCTGAAGGCCAGCTTTTATTTCCTTCTTTTTAATCTGATATTTCATCTATTTCTGTGGAACCCCTTGTTCAGAGTTAAAAAGACTGTTACGGATATAATGGTTGAAGGGAGAGAAGTGAGCGAACAAGTGTGCCTTCTAGTATAGCTCTGAAGGTCACAGTTTTAGCATCTATGAAATATTTTGGCCTTGTCAGCAGTTTTTGTACATGTACCTTTATGGGGTGATGTTAAAACAGTGTCTCCAGCCATAAAGTTTCTCTCCGTCTTTAATCTTGTCGACTGTGTTTTCTTGAATGTTATACCCAAGATCACTTGACTAATTCAGCTTACAAAGTACTACTGGGAAAGAGTATTTATGGTAGTTCCAAGGACAACCAAATTAGCTGTAGCAAGCAGCCAGCCT
>JAUBOD010000762.1:2157104-2179251 GCA_032353885.1 Nothura maculosa | reverse complement strand
GCCAGAAATAGTTGTTGAGGGTGGTGGAGTGGGAAGGGATAAGAAGACAGAGAGATGGACTCTATCTGATGGGTGGAACATCATCGGAAGAGAAAAAAAAAAAATAAAGGAAATAATTGGGGAAGCCAGAATTACTGGAAGCAAAAGCTCCTCTGAATATGGGTCCTCAACAAGCATGTAACGAGTGGAGCAGCCTCTGGCACTACCACTTGCCTTCAATGTCCCTGTAAGACACAGTGCCAGCGTGGATCAAAGCCATGCTACCCTTTGCACTTGTGCACTCACAGAGCTCTCTTTGCTGTAGAGCTTCCCTTTCACCCAGAGCACTTGGTGTGGGTGAAAGAAGGATTAAGGGTGGTTCACGGTTTCATTTGGTACAGAGCAGCTCCCTGTTCCTCAGTGCTGCACAATGCCACCACGAGCTGTGCAAAAGAGACATTTTGAGCAGTAGCAGTTTGAGATCAGGATGCTTAGGCAAAGATAACGATTTTGTAAAGCGGGTTTTTATGCCAAAGATATATCACTTATCTATGGCAATCAGAAGGAACCAGGGAAAAAAAACAGCTCTGAGGAGTCCCAGAAGGATCTCCATCATATGGAGCTTGGGAATGCAGCGTAGATCTACTTCATTCAGTTCACATTGCAACTGATCGGTGTGGATAACCAGAGAAATAAGCCTGGTTCCAACAGGCTTGCAACAAAATCTCTCAAAACACAGTGCTGCTCCTTTCCCAGCCCCATATATCTCTACTAATGGCAGCGTGGCGACAACAGTAACAATAGTCAGCACTATCAGAATACAGAACTTGAGATGATTAGAAGCAGTTATGAGCTATAAGAGCTTGCCTATTCATTGAGACTCTGGAGTCAGCGGCCTTTCAGATCTCCCATGAGATAATTGCACCCTTGGTGATCAAGCTGGTAACTAGATTTATTGCTGTAGGCTAACCTACGCAGTTCCCCTTGTTGGGTGTGGTGAATATTGAAAGACTATTGCTATTCAAAAAGCTGGTGGAAGAATAATCCATGAAGAGCTAGTGAATATAAAGCCACAACTACAGGAAGTCTCTCAAAAAGCAAGGTGTTGCTCTGACCTACTACTGCTTTGACTTGAATTCTTGTTCTCATGCACCTTCTCAGAAATATTTATGGGATGAGCTGTATTAATCTGGCCAGGTAACACGAGGCCTCTGTAATGAATCTTTTCAATTTCTGAAATGTTTCCTGAAGACCTCCATCCCAATCTGGTTAAATAGAGTTGGTGACTCCAGCTGGTAGATCACATGCACCTCCTCCTTGGAGAGAATCATTTTGGATGTGGCCTCATTCTTAATACAGTTTGCAGACATCTCCTCCTCACACATGTCCACCTAAACTACTACTATTGCTTCATGCAATTTATGTAGGCATGTGTTAAAACTCTTATTCATCCCAAGACCCTAGTAATTTCTGCTCCTCTTGTTTTATTCTATTCAGTTCTTTTCAGTCCTATTATTGTCTTTTTAAGCTGAGATCAGAATGTCATTCACATAAAGGTGCCCTGAGGTGCCTTCACATAGGGTGGTTCTAGGTAGTGTCTCCAGATAGGCCAGAACTGCAGACAGGAACCCCAGAAGTCCTCATGCTGATGACACTAGAAACTTATTGTTCTGTCCTCAGTTTTACAGGGAACTTACTGCTGCCAAGTTCAGGTACAAACCTAGCCCCACCTGCTCTCCATAGAAAGTGTCTCCCACTTTTTATTTAACGCATGCTATCTACATTAAGGGTTAATGCCTAATCTGCCACTGCTTTCTCATGCTGACTTTTTAATTCCTGACTACTGTCACACACTGATCTCTGATCAAGGGATCCAAACTCCTATAAAGAAAGAATTTCTCATCAACTTCAGATCAATCATGAACACCTCTATGTTTTCAGCTTCTTTTGATAGTATCTGTTTCAAAACATCTCCCTCTCATGTCTCGTCTTGATGCGTAGTCTAGTTTTCCCTCTGTATCTGCCACACTCTTTCTTAGTTAACTTCCTCTGCCAGAGCTAGCTCAAAAATATTAAAAACAGTGACTCTCCTCTCTCCCTAAGGGATTTGGTTGGTTTTAGGGTTTTTAACTAGGGTAATTTTTCAAGCATTATATTTCTCTTTTTATTAGTTTATTTTACTCCTTTAGTTTAATCCTTATATCATAAAATGTTCATTAATCGCTCCCAAGGACTGTGGCAGAGCCCTGCTTTCTTCAGGGTCTGAGTTTCAATTAATCTACATTGTGCAACCAGGGAACTTTTGCATATGAGAAAATTACCATGAGGTAATGAGTTACCACCCATTAGCTGCTCCTGATTAATTATCTGGGATCTACGTCTTCACTTGGTGGCAGCTTACCACAAATGCAATGGTGATCTTTTCTTTCATTCAGGGGCAAATTAACTGGAGATACGTGATATATCTTGCAAGATGCTTATACCTGGCAGTACTTGGTAAATGTGATGTCACTACATGGCTATGTTGTTCCTAGGATGCAAATAATATCACTTACAGGATAATGGCCCCATTGTTGGTGAAAGAATGCATAAAAGTCTCTTGGCGCATTGATTGGCTCATTATTGCTTTGTGAAATGAGGTACACGATCTGACTTCAATTCCTATGTACAATACACATGTACATAAAATTGCCAATAGAATAGCATTTACCCTGGCAGTCTTGTTAGTTAATATATCAAAACATGAAAGGCCTTAATTTACAAAGCTAAAAGGAAGGGAATTTCCTTCCCTAATGAATTCCTGAGGCAGATGAACTAGTGGAATAAAAATTCTAAATAATTCCCCAACATTTATGAATTTTGTCCCTTTCATGGACTATCCAGATGGACTCAAAAAGTCCACTAGAACACGAAAGGATTTTAAAAGTCCTGTCCTAAGAAAGTTACTTGCATTTTCTTGTACCTGGCTTGAATTTATTGAGTTTTATCACTGAGTTTATCAGTTGCTTAGCTGTGTTCAGCATGGAGTAGTCTGACTTCAAGCGAACATTTCTCTGGCATTTCATGGCCTGTATATATATCAAAGTCAATTTAAATATGACCTCAGTGGGGATGATTGCATGTGCTTAATGTTGCCGCTTCCTTCCTTCCACCTTTCTGAAACGGAAAATCACTTTTTTGATATTAAGATCAAAAAGAAAAGCTCTTTCCAATCAACAGGAGAGAAATTTCTTAATGCTCATTATACAAATATGTAATAAATTGAATGGTATTTTTTCATACACTACCCCTTTTATTCCTATTGAGGTCTGCACTGTTGCAAAAGCATGTTGCAAACAGTCCAAGGATTTTGAATTTAGGAGTAGTTGCTCATGAACAAAACTTCTTCAGGTTGCCCCTAATTTCAAAGGTTATTTTTTCCCCTAGGCTGTCCAATATACAGACAGACCTCTACACTTTGTGTTTTCCACACTGTTGTTTGGTCTGTGACTCAGATGTATAATTTCCATTAAACGTACAGTGGGTTGAAACCCTGCAGAGTCCACTGAAATGAATTGTCTCTCATTTATAGTAACTACTATTGTTTTTGCCATACAAATACATTCAGAAAAAAATATTAAACTGGATGCACGAGCAGTGTAAGCCTGAATTAAGAGAAGTCAGAAAATTGCTGTGAAATAGGATCTTGCAAGGATGTATAGAGTCTGTTATAAACTGGGATCAACCCTACCTGTATCAGTTTTCCATATCACTTTGCCTAAACTGTCCTTAAAAACTTACACAAGTTTTTGTACAGGCAAAGATTCATAAAAAGCCTTTAGGAACAGAGTCCCTGTGCCTGCAGCAACCTGTTCAGAGCTTATCTGGCACAACTAATCAATACTTCTCCCCAGTGTCTGCCCTAAATGCACCTTCATGCAATTTAATTCTGTTATTCCTACTCTCATTCCTGTCACTGGAAAGTGAGAACTCACATCCCAGTAAAAAGCCTTCAGAGATAATTCTTAGGGTTATAATCACCAACAGTCAGGATCCCTTTTTTTAGAAAAGATGTATATTAATAATCCATATATAAAATACAGAAAATGTATATGTAACTGTATCCATATGTTTATAGACATGCTTATAGTTGTTATTATATGTTTATTAAATATGTATATTAATATATATTTAAATGTCCATAAGTGCTTACTGTCAAAGAGGGCAAGGAAAACAACGAAGTGATTCTCCTAGGAGAACCAGAACACAAGGAGAGAACAAGGACTATACGGTACACAATACCATATTACTTTTTATTTAATGAATGGCTCTATCCTGCAAAAATTTGAGATATTTAATTCTGGCAAGCTTATGGACACATAAATGCTAACAACATTTAATCACAGAAAAATCTTTAATAAAGATGTTGATGTTTATGGGCTTCAGGGCTGATTTTTACCTCAAACACCTAGAGTCTGAACTGATTCTCACATTTCTGCAGAAGTTAACTGGAAAAACAGCCTTTCCTTGAATTACTGCAAGAAATATAAGTAAGAATAATATTATCAATCATTCAAAAACCTATATGATTAATAGGTTATCAGAACGTGCCATTGTTCAGTCAATCTTAGAGACTGTATCGACAGTTTTGTTTTCTCAGTTAGTGCTGTTAAGTTATCTTCAAAAGTTTTATATTTGAGATCTGCTCCACAAATCAACTCTTTTTAAAAATGCATTTCAGGATCCCATCAAAAAAAAAAAAAAAACAGGATTCAATATGTTCCAATGAAGGCCCAAAGAATGTAGACATACTTACACATATAAACACCTAAATATATATCCATCTATATTTCTATAAATATGCATTGTTCTTGCTGTTTTGAAAGTCAGATTCAGTCATAAACATTCTGTTCATTGTTTTCCCACCAGAATGGAAAAGATGAGTCAATCATTAATGTGTTGCTTCAGCCTGAATCTCGACTCCCTAAACCTGGGGTGAATCAAGTGTAACCCCAGCAAATTCTCTGCTGTTGGTTATACCAACAGGAAAGTAAAGCAACTGAAAAGAAAATCAGGCTTCTCTGCGAATGAAGTCGAAAAGTTTATTTTAGTTTCATTTATTCCCAGGCTTTTCAGCTGGGAATTTTTTTTTTAACTTCATATGGTACAACTTCAGGCTGCTATAAAAGCACTATTCTTTTGAAATTCAAGCTTCCTAGCAACAAAAAAATGAGTTCTCAAAGAACTAGAAATCTCACCAGTCACTGATGTGAGACCAGTTTTCAACTTGATTGGATTTTATGTGATAAGAATTGTAAACTTATAAACTGCATTGACTCAGCTCTTTTTTTTTTTTTTTTTTTTTTTTGGATCGAGGCGTGAAACATGGTTTGTATTTTCTGTAGGCATTCAAGACCGTTTGCTCATAGGATGAACTATGGAGGACTCACATGGCCCCATATGCAGCAGGATGCAGGAGAAACATCTACCTGGCTTTAGCTGAAGCCCAGCTCCCATTCATGCACCATGCTTGGATCAGATGCAGTCGATGACAGCCCAGGCTGCCATCAGGAATCGAGAGCGAAGCTCTTTCAGTACCATGTTGGTAGGTTGTGCATTAGTGCTCCTGAAAATGGCCACTGTGACCTTCCATTTGTTTCCCTGAATCATTTAAAGCTTTTCTAAGTTGTATCCACAGAATTGATCACATAGGGGTAACTTAGAGCAGAGAAGTGACTCATAAACCTTTGCTGCACATCTGCAAAGGGGCTTCTAGAACTCATATTGTTTAGGATTTATGTGCATTGTGATGTCCGTGTGATCTTTCAACCTCCTCTCTATTAGCCAGCATAGTCCACCTATTCCTCATATTGATCTTGTGATCTTGACACACATGGAACAAATGATACTTGTTGCATAAAGTGTAAAGAGGTGCTAGAATGAGGCCTATGCTTGTCTAAAAGTACATGCCAAGGTCACCATCAAGTTCCTTCCCTGTTATGAAACAGAAGAGTCATCATCAAGAAGTTCCCCTGCAGGTGAGGGGGAACTTCTTGACTATGAGGGTGACAGAGCAGTGGAACAGGCTGCCCAGGAGTCTCCTTCTCTGGAGGTCTCCAAACCCGCCTGGATGCCGCCCTGTGCCACCTGCTCTAGGTGCCTGCTGGAGCGGGAAGGTTGGACCAGATGATCTCTAGAGGTCCCTTCCAACCCTGTAGATTCTGTGAGATTCTGTGAGATCATCTCCTAGCAACAATTCAGCATCACCCAAGTCCATGGCACAGCAGGCCCTATGAGTACCAGCCTTAAGTCTTATCCTGTCATCAAAATATAACATTCACAGCCACACAGCATGAGATTCGAGTGGCTGGAGGTATGCTGTGTACATGGGCACTACTCCAGGAGTGAGTTCACTTATGGAGTCCCATCTCATTGAAAAGAGGATAGAAAGGTCAGATGGAGTGTGGCCATAGCAGGCACATGGCCTTCAACAGCAAGGTGATCAGTCACTAGAAGTTCTCTCACAGCTGTGCAGAAAACACAACCCTCAGCTTTCCAGACCAGCCCAGGTGTACACCAGGAGGCTCTTGCAGATTCACTTTCAGATTCTGAATATAGCTTTGGCAGCTTAGCGTATCTTGAAGATCTTAACCAGAAAGCCAGACCTGGCTGATGAATAAAGCTCAAAAGACTTTGATAACCTTATGTCATGCATTTAACAATTACGAAGCCAAGCCTTGATGTTCCTTGGAAGCTACCGCCCAAGCAGAGCATCCAGACTAAGATATGGCGATGGGGAGCCTGAGGCTGGACAACTGCAGTCATGTTACCTCATTTGGGCTCAGGCACACTGCACAGCATACACAGGAAATTGCAACCCATGAACACAAACCAAACCATCTCCAGATCATTACTTTCATTTTAGCTATCCTTAAAGGTGGCTGATTCTCTTAAAAAGTACATCTTTCTAAAAGGCCCAAAAGAGGAGGGCACTATTACAGAAGACTGAGGTAGTAGGCACCCAGTAGATTCCTCTTGCACAAAGCAATATCTATCTTACCCAAAACATTCTCAGTAAACATTCGTCTAAGTTATTCATAAAGGAAAAGAAATAATGGGGTTTCTCTCCTTTTCCCAAGAAATCTATTCCAAAGTATCAATAGTCCTAGCATTAAAAATCTTCTTCTATCTCTAAATTATCAGTACAAGATGAAAACTTGAAACCTCAAAATATAATTATTTTTATCAATATCATGTTACTGGGATTATTCCAACTGTGGTGGAATAAAAGAATCAAAGGAAAACTGAACCAAACCTAAGTCAAACCATCAGTTAAAGTTCAGTCATATTTGAGAGCTATTGACATATTGTGCATTGATACTCCTCCAGATTTGAACATCCCTAGTGGTTTCCAGCCTTTGCCACAGTCACGCTTTCCATATCCTGATCCTCCTTACAATACTTTATCCCACCTTCTCAAGAAACCTTGAAGACTAACAGGAATGCATTGCAATCAAAGAGAAGATGATATCATTACAATTACTATTTTAAATACAAGCTTTTCAGGATGCAATAGAAACACTTTAGAAACACCCAAGAATCCAGTACATCAGGACTTATTTCAGCAGCAGCACTGCAGTCAGCACAAGGACTCAAGTTGTATCGTGTGCTCTTTAACAGATCTTGCCATCTCTTCTTGGCTGTTGCTCCATTTCCATCAGCTACAGCCTCCTGGGCAGGTAAAAGGAATGGCAAGATTGGTGTTGGCCTTGTGAAATTCATTCTCTATATTGACTTAAACTATACTATCAACTCCATAGTTAAAAGTTTAACTTTATCAGCATGAAGGAGCTGCTAGGATAGTGTTGAAGGTGTGAACTGAAATCATCAGAAGAAAAACAGTATAAATGTTCACATGCAAACTCCTATTTTGATGTATGTAGTTAATCTCTCACAGAGTAAGAACATGGAAACAGCTTAAAAACAACCCAAAATATATCAATGCCTGTTAGTAAAAGAAATGCATCTTCCTAGAAATTCATATTGACAGGACTGTATTGAGTTAATTAATGTGATAGTCTCAATCATATTCTTTTCTCACTTAAAAAAAAGAAAAGACATAATTTGGAGGAAGATGTCAAACTTTGTATGAATCTAGACAACAGTTGGAATATTCATATGTTTCTACCTAAAAAATTCTGTTTATAGAAGACCTCCTATTCAGGCTTCTATGTCCACATCTTGATTTTTTTCTCCTTCTCTAAATCTATCAGTTTATCTCCTTCTCTAAATCTATCAGGTCTAATAAATATACTAACTCTTCCTTACCTCTATAAGCCTTGCTTATATCATCAAGCCACCAGGGCCACAGCAATTCTCCTATTAAAAGATAAATGAATAATACATTAAAGAGTGTTTCTCTGTAAACATGTCTTTCTTGTCTCCTATATACTTACTAGTAAAAATAACATTAAAGAGAAAGCTTTGCTTTATGGCTCCATAGAAAAGTGAAGAGAATGACGACAAGGATTTTCAAAAAAAAATATGGAATAGTAGTCTGAAGAGGAGCAATTATATAACTTTGAACTCCTTTCCAAGCTGAGCAGATGGCTGCAGTAGTATGAGGAAGGGGAAAACATGTAGCAAGGACCATTCTCAGTATGCAGCATGAAGTGAGGGCACTGGGGTTGGCTGCAACCAACACTGCACAGGTCGCTGTCATGTTGTCTGCAGGCTTCCCATCCAGCAACGGAGACTCAAGTAAAATCTCAAGTTATAAAACATTTACTCTCATATTTCCACTGTGAAACAACACTCTGCCATGCTCCTTTGCAGTCTTATTGCAATGAGTTTGAATTGAAATGATAGAGATGATACCAACAGCTAAGCTTGGAGCATAAGACATGACATGAGAAGAGCCAGGACCAAGTAGGATGTAAATGATCATTGTTGAATTTAGCAGTCTTCACAGACAGTAGTGCAGGATCAATGATTTTATAAAGTTCCTAGGTGCTCCTCTGCACAACAATAACCTCAGTGGACTCAGAAGCCAGAAGGAACCAGGTCCTGGTCCAGAAAAAATATTCACAGTCCCAAGTAAGGGACAGCAGTCTACTAGACAAAAAACACTTCTTATTTATTCCCCCACTTTTCCTCCCAAGGCTCTCTTTTGATGCTAAAGTTGTCTTCTGGTTCTTTTCCCCAAGCAACCTCTTTTTTTTGAACAATATTTCTACTCACATTTGTTCAATCGCTTCGGTTCCTCAATGGGCCTGTGTAGTTGATTTTTCTTTTAGGCTCAAGTACAGTGTGTCTGGGTCATAAAGGGACAAGTAATCCTGTGGCAATGGAAATAATTTGTTGTAATATTTAAATCATCTTTTCATTTCTCAATCTGATCTTATTATTTCTGTCTGCTAGTCTACAATGGCACTTAAGGAATTTATTGCAGTGTTGTAGATTGCTGAGGGAGACATCTTTGCTTTCTCTGATCTTAGCATGGCAATTTCCTCTAGAGCACATGTCCCATGCCATGTTTCAACTTGATCTCATACAGTAGCAAGGTTTATGGATTTGTGACTCATATCTGTCCCATATCTCATACCTTTGGAACTGAATGTATCCTTCAAGACAATAAGAATGAGAGTTCTGAATATTCCACACTGCATAGAAAGAAGTACAGGATAGAAGAGAGATGTCAGACCCCTCCTTGCAAAGGTTGTGGGATGAATGCAGCTTCTGTGAGACATTGGAGAATCCACATTGTAGAAACCTATGTGCTGGTGTTTGGGTCCAACAAGCAGGTACAAGAAACCAGTCCCCTGCAGTAAATGAACATGGAATTCATTGAATGACTTCTTTCTTCCTTAAACTGAGAGCTCATAAACAATCTTCCACAGAGCTTCATTCTCCTTATTTGGGAAAAGAGGAAAACTGAGGCAGAAAACCTGCACTTGAACAGCCCACAGCTTCCCCAGCCTAATCTGTCTCCCCACCAATATCAGATATTTCATTTCCTTGATGGGGGAGGGAAACCAATCAACATTTTGGGGAGAGGAGGAAACCAGAACATTTGACCAAAACGTGGGAGGTTGCCAATCATGAAGATAATGACAGAAATCTTCAGTGAAAACGCAGGAGACAGGATATCACCATCAGACATAACTAAGAGTATTTACTTGATCTCAGAGAACTGGTTAATGAATTTCTTTTGCCTTCTAGGAGAATATGTGCTGCAATATTTTGTTTTATATGTGAGAAAATAAACTTATTTCTATCTGTAAATTTTAAGATTTTAAAGTGGGATGGAAATATGAACTCAGAATCCATCCTGAGTTTTCAGACAGTATCAAACAGCTTTGAGTGGGTAAATTCAGATTTCCCTGCAGCGTTAAATTTGAAAACTAGTGATGACATGGTCCCTCAGGCTGGAGGCCAAAAGCACAAACACACAGAGATGCATATCTTAAGGAAAGGACATGGCCCGTGTTTTAATTGTCTTCCTTGTTTTCATATTTCAGTGGAATGCTCCTCAGTCAATCATCCATTAACGGAATTCCCATGGCAAAAGAGGTAGAGTTTGTCTCACCTAAATATAGATATCCAGTGGCATCCTTGATGCTCAGGCTACCTGTTCATTCAGCTACATTCAGCTAAGGCTGGCTATGCAGCACATATGTCTTTTGCTATGGCTAGAGGCTAAGTAGGATACCCAGGTTCATTAAGAATGTCAGTAGAGACTTATGTCTGAATGACTGTGTTATGTACTCTCAAATTCTCCTACAAACTCTCTTACTGCTTACTGCTAGCAAACTCTGCTACAACCTGGCCCCATTAGCTGCAGAGAACGCAGCATTAAAATGCACTCCAGCAAGTAATAAGTGATAAGCTTGTAAGTGCTGAGAAAAGTTAAAGCAGTCTGGCATGTCACACTCAACTGCATAGTGCCCAAAGTAACATATTTACTTAACTTTTATTTTCACATTTTTTTAACAAGCATACTGTCTCCGAACACAAATTATCAAGATGTTCGGATCTGAAAATACCTCACAACTACCGTCTGTTTTAACCTTTGTGTATTTTCCATATTTTTTCCTTATAATCATACTCCACCCGCTGTACAATTGCAGAAGCAAGAGAAGGCTTCAGTAGAAGGCGTTTATCTGTTAGAAAATGCAGTTTGGAACTATTAGGAGGTCTCTTGAAATAAATGTTCATCACATCACAAATGTTCATCATGCTAATTCAGAGATGATCATGTCATTTTAAGGCAAAAAATAATATACCCAAATGACATTCGTAACTAAAAGATGGTCCCAAGCCTTAAAATTCAAATCTGGATCCAGATCTTAGATTTCCTTAAGAGCTCCAGACTTGGATCATACTTGAAGTCTCTAGTAGATTTAGAAGGAGATGCAGATGTCCTACAATGACCCAGTGGTCCTGTAACCATATAACTCATATTCCTCTGTCAGTTGTTCAGTATACCAGCAGTGCTTACTAAAGACAGGGTGGTATATGGGGAGGAAAACTAGAGGTGGAGAGCTATATCTTCAAAGAAATAGATTTATCTGGAAAATAATGAGGACTCTAAACCCCTCCCTTTCCTTATATCTTTAGTATGCTGTTTATATATCATCTAGATCTGCATACCACAGTTTTGCATCAGTCTGCATCTATTCATGAGAGATATTTTAACCCAAAGAAAGCACCACATTTGAGTGTACAAAAGAGAACAGAAATTGCGAGAAAAGTGAGGTAAAGCTTGATGTCTTCTGGGTTCTTGTAGCGGATGAGGTCTGGTCTGGATTATACTTTTCAAGAAAGATATGTAATAGAAGAAAGTGTCAAGAGAAATCTCAGAGGCTAAGAAAATATCATCTACAGGGAAAATAGACTGACATTGGGTAATTTAGCCTAAAGAAAAGACAATTGCAGTGAACCATAAATAGGTACCCAGTCTATGACAGCAAATGGATAATAAAGATTCTAATAGAACAAGCATGTTGTAATGTTTCCTCAGATATTCCCAGCCTCCAGCAACTTGTATTTCCAGCACTTCTAAGTCATACAGGATCTCTTGGTATTTAATAAGCCTTAAGGGATTTTTATTTGTCTAGGTGTTTTTGAATGCATCTAAATTTCAGTAGCAACAGCATCCTCCAGTGATGAACTCCACAGGGTAATTAAATCTTTGCAAGTTGCATACACAACTACATCTGCCTGCTTTTATTTTTTTTATATAAGCTTTTATATACTGTAATTTGATGCTCCATTGTTCTTGTAGTAGGAGACACTGTGGGATGTAATTTCTTACTTGTTGTCTCCATGGCAATCAGTGATTTTAAATCTGTGATTTTATAGACCCCTCCCATCACATCACAGGATATGATGCTAGAGACTTCAGCTGCATTATGGGAGGTTTGGATTGGATGTTAAGGAAAGAGCATCTTGCTCATGGCAAAAACAAGGAGATGCTGGAAGAAATTGCCTAGGTAGAAGACAGTGTTCAATGAAGTTTGGTCGAGAACGTAGACAATCAATGATATTTTCTGGTGCAATTCATCCCACCCTGAAGTAGATGTCTACATTCAGTGAAACAAATGACATTTGAGTGCCCTAGATGACTTCAGAGTTCACTGAGACACAATGTGTTTCCTTGTACTCATCTGAGCTCTAAAAGGTATGTCTGACATCAGCCATCAAATGCTATGGCTCTGCTCATCATGATGCTGCCTCCTGTTCCAAATCTACATGGACTTGAGGGATTTACAGCTTTCCTCCTATTCGCTACCTGTCCTTAGCACCTTTTTTTTTCTGAAGTTTTGCCCTCCAGGACTGCCTTAAACCCTGTTCAGAAGTCATGAAAGTCCATAAAGTGGAAGTCACGGACTTCAGGAGGACCTGGCTTACTCAAAAGGGCTTCCACAGTATGACTGCGAGGGCCTTGGCTTTGACATTTATCTTCAGCTCAACCAACACGCAACCATTCTCATCACTAAGGATCTACCTAGGAGTCTAAAATCTAGATCGGCATGAGTATTCAGGTTTTTGAAGAATAGGTGTATTCATGTCCATCAAAGGCAGGAAGATGGTGAAGCATCAACAGGAATTCAATACCTAGGGCCTCTCATTATTTAGGACCCCTCATGAGGTCAATTCCTCAGTCAGTATCACATCGTTAATTCACCATCTCTTGGTTCCTTCCGAGGACCTTTCATTACTCTACTTCTAATTTGTGAGGGTTAAAGGAATGCTAAAACAAAATTTGTGGTGAATAATGACCCCTCTTAAATCTATGTACCATAATAATGGCAATTAATTTAAACAGCCCATTTAAAAGCTATTGTATTGAGCTCAGCACAAGCCCAATTGACATGCAAAAGCCTTTTATAACCTGGTACTCTCTGCACTATCATCAATTATCTCCTAATTAAACAGCAAAGTTCCCTTGCAATGCCCTAGTTAGATGTCATTACTAAACATTTTGCCATTACTTAGTGGATTAATGTAACTAATTAAACAACCTGCAGCATAGAGTCAAGACCATGGCATGCCACTTGAAATGAGGTGTGTAAATCTCTCTATAAATTATTTGAAGCCAAAACATTCTTTGCCTTTATTGACAGAAAGGATTGCTTTAAAAGTCAATAGATTTCTTCTGGGTTTTTTTTCTCCCTCATCCTGGGGAAATTTAAATGAAAACAAACAAAATAAAACAAAAAATAAAAAACACCACCCCAAACCATAAACTGCAATGTAAGTAATAAATCACCACTGGAAATGTTGAAATTTCCATGCTCAAAGAAGAGAGAGATCCTCTGCTCAGAGAATGCAGGGATGTGAAGGATTCAACAACAAGGGTTTGGTCATAAAAAAAATGCCATTAATTACTTCCATCAGTGATGAAATCCTAACCTGTCAGCTTTGTGTGCTCAGCTACTGGTAATATTCCATTAGATCCTATAAAAAAAGAATTTGGGGATGATAATTTCTTTTCCTAGTAGAGGGATCTGCTGCTGAGAATGACCAGGACCAGGCCATTGGTGCCAGATTCAGCTCATTTCCAGGAAAATTGTGAGTTTTCAAGTTCAATCTCAGCAGCAGCTTTCCAAATTGTGATGCAGCTCCGACTTTCCAGATGCTGCTCTGTAAATATGTGCCTTGCAGGATCTCTGTTCTGAATTACAAACTTCAGATCAATGGTTATGGAAAGAGATGAAGGTTTATTTAACCTAAAGAAAGAAGATTTGGAGTTGCGAAGAATGAAAACACATACTATATGTGAAGCTACTCAGGGCACACCCATCTCTCTCCAATGACTCAAAGTGACTGAGTTATTTTGAGTTTATTTATTGAGTTATTTGAGATATTTGACATTCAGATGGATACATTTGGGAAGATAACTTTCTCAACATCAGACCCAAAGAGTTCCTAATCTATAACAAGGAGCACATCATTAATGAAATGCTATTAATCTTTAAATGAAGACTCTCATCCAGGACAAAGTACAGAATTCCTATTTTCTGCTGAGAGCAGCTGATAGTGTAGATTGTGTTCCTAAGTGAAAAATCTCTTTGGAGGTGTCTAAGACTCCTCAATAGAGCTGTATGGCAGCAGATTTGCATTGCAACCTTTATGAGTATATTGAAACTCAAATAAAAGATAGCCAGGAGCAAACCTGTTTTTCTGCTAAAACAACAACCCCTCAGTGAAAAAAAATCTCTTACAGAAGCACAATAGAGTGGTAAGGCAATAAACAGCATGCTAGATATTTTCATGCTTTAAGTGATATTTGACAGTACACGAAGGGTTCCGATTTGTATTCAGATAAGGCAGATGAGAGTGAAACCGAAACTTTGTGCATGATATCTAGTTCTTACTAATGTGAAGGACGTTGCTTGAGTTGTCATAAAATCTGTGGCACTCAATATAAGCAAACAAGTCCAGTGCTATGTTGTTTGGAGGCACTGCCAAAATACCCATTAATAGCTCACTTAATCACTGTCCACCAGGAGGCAGAGTCATTAAACAGGTTTTCATTTGCAAGGAAGACACTGATTTTCCTTTTCATTTGTCCCCTTGAACTGAGGAGCTCTTTTACTCTCTTTTGTGTGACAAACTGAATATGGGAAGATTCAAAGCAAAAGGAATACACTCAGGAAAAAGATCCCTTTAGGTTTTTTCTTTTTTTCGCCTCTGCTCTCAAATTACTGAATGGACCTGAACGTTTTGTGCACACCTGGTCGCATCTCAACACGTTGGACAGACCTATTCGGATTTCACCTCTATCCTTTTAGGACCTTGAGTGTGCTCCCAGCAAGGATTTCACTGCCTGACCCAGGGTTGACACAGGCGTGTGTCACATGGATTGGAATAAACCCTACGCACTTACAAAGTGGCACTTCCTGCCTTCTTTTCAGCCTCATTGGTATCGTCATCCTCCTCTTATTATAGTGCCCACTGCCTGGTCACAAGTGACTGCTTCCCTTTTCTCTCTTTGCATTGCAAAGTACTGCACAAACATAGAGAAACAGCCCCTATCAAAACCAATTGCAATTGGCAGCATGGTCACCAGGGAAATAGCACTATGTGAGCAGAGGAGGTAAGTGTATATGCATATCCATTCTTCTGAAAGCTCTCCTTTGCCTCAGGTTGTATTTTATTGCAGTCATGCTTTTGTAATACTTCCCTGTTTCTCTCATGTCTTTAACTCTTCTCAGTCGAGGAACTGATGGTGACTCAGACACTGCATAGAGGCTATGAAGCAAGGATGAAAGGTTTGTGCATGGAAGAAACAGTGGCTACATACATACTTCTTTCACACCAGAGAGGGAGGAATGGATAAAATGCTCTGAAAGAGCTTCCTCTGGCAGGTTAGTATTGCAAGGTGTGTCCCCGTCTGTTGTCCACAGATGCCCTTGTTTCTTGTATCTGCCAGCTTTTGGGATCAGTCCGTTTAACTTCTGCATCGTCATTTCAGCTCTCCACTCTCTCCCACCAGTTTCCAGAGGCTTGGAAGAAGCATCTCCTTTCCCTAACTCTGAATTAAAACACCTTACCACAATAGGAGTATTTCTATTGATATCCCAATTCTAAAACAATTGGAGAAAGGTTTATGTAAGTAAAGCCTTCCTTGGGTTGGTGAACTGATTCTGACTTACAAGCAGCTGCCTCTTTTACCTTACAGTCTCAACAATCTGGCTCTGAACTAAACTGATGGTTCTTCTTTTAAGTAAAATTCTACAGGAATTTCATTAGCCAAGAATATTCTTAAGGAAATATATATTTCCTTATCAACATTCATATTTTAATATTGTCTTGACATCAATCATGGTGAAGAGTCATCATTCCAGAACTTTTGCATACCTATGGAAGTGACAACTCCTTTCCTAAAGAGATTGACAACTCAAATTGTAAGGCAGTGGAGAAAGAAGGACCATTACTAGAACAAATGGTGTAAGCTTAAGCACAGGAGGTTCCACCTGCAGGTGAGGGGGAACTTCTTGACTGTGAGGGTGACAGAGCAGTGGAACAGGCTGCCCAGGGAGGTTGTGGAGTCTCCTTCTCTGGAGGTCTCCAAACCCTCCTGGATGCCGCCCTGTGCCACCTGGATGCCTAGGTGCCTGCTGGAGTGGGAAGGTTGGACCAGATGATCTCTAGAGGTCCCTTCCAACCTTGGAGATTCTGTGAACGAAATTTCAAAATCAGCTGTATTGTCTCCAATGCTAAGTGTATTGACATTACAAAAAGTCAAGAGCCTCTGTACTGCATGATCCAACTGCTATGTGGAGCTGATTCCGCATTACTGAATATGCAATGACCTAAGAAATAAAACGGATGGAGAGTTTGTGACATATTTAAATGTGCACTGAATTTTAAGGGAAACCCACAAAGAATGTTAAAAAGCCCCTGCACTTCCTAGGGTTGGCATGAAGACTAGACTTCCCTTTCTCGTTTATGTGTGGTGACCTTTTAAAATAATTTCTGGTGCTCCATAATTCCTCTGGTTTTCTAGCATTTCTCATTTTGAAACTTGAAGACAATTTAAGTCTTTTTTTTTTTGCTATTAATAAAAAAAGCTCTGCATTCCCTAACCTGGAAAAGGACTTTTAAGTAATGCTACTGCATATATTAGGAGTTCTCAGCAATTGTAAGGGAGTGTTTCAAGCACAAACCAGAAGCACAGATGAAAAGAACTGCTGGTTTCAGCCGTTACTTTTGAGACACGTAGTATTATAGTTCCTTGATGTCTTACACAATACTGGATTCAGTCCAATCTGCAAGCCTGTGCTGAAAGATAAAACATAAGCCTTATTACCTAAGTTCCACTTAAGCCTTCAAAATAGATTTCTAGTATAGCTGAAGAGCTGCATTTGCCTTCTGCGTGGGGGACCTGACATTCATTTAATTTCGGAGTATGTTTGAACTTTTTCTTATTTGTCCTAAAGGAATTCACTGGCAGCAATAAACATCTGTGGGTCAGTCAGCAGAAAGGCAATTTTAGTTTTGTTCTTCCTCCTCATCTTTTGTTTCCCCTCTCATTAGCAGGCACTCCTGAGCAGGCTTCCAGCCATATCCTCTTTTATGAAAACTCTCTCTAAGAACCAAGTGAAGCCAGAGGTAAGAACAAAATGATTCATACACAGTTATGCTTATTGCTGTCTGGAAAGCAAAGTGCTCAAACCAGCTCTGCCAGAGACAAAATAGCCCCAGCTGCTACCACAATGACTTACTTTTAATACTACGAGAGTGTTCCAGAATTCAGTGGGTGGAATAAATGTATGTGGCCCCTACAACATGACTAGAAACACTCCTTGGGAGAAGGATGCTTGAGGGACTTTGCAATCTTTAGATCATGACTTCCTCAAAACAGAGGTGTGACCATGTCATGAGGTAGCATCTTGGTCTTCATCTGACACACAACAGGAGAACTGAAGATACAGCAGCCTCGACATTACAATATGTCAGGAGTCCAAACTATTTGCAGTCACTTGTTAGGTTATCCCAAAGCTGCAGCTTTAGTGTTGTAGCAATGAGTCATTCATCTTTGAATGAGATTGTGAGCTCATGACAAGTTATTAATATGATCTGTTAGCCCTTCCTCCCCTATACCTACATGGCCATGGAGCAACTCCTTGAAATAGCTGCAAGAGCTTGTTTCAAATGAGCTCAGGTATTTCTGCACTGTATTGTAAGGCAGGCAGCAGCCCTAACACTCTCAATACCAATACAAGTCCTTGGCCCTGCCACCTATGCCAGCAAGTGTCCTGGATGTGCACTGCCCCAAATCACCACCATGCTGGTACAAGAGCTTTTTCAGGCCTTCCATCCCTGCCTTCCTGCACTTCATGTCCAGTCTTAGAGAAAGTCCTGAAGGCAACCTACAGCACTAATCTGTCCTCAATTTATTTCTCTCTTTTTCTTGGTCTTCCAACTCAAGTATGGAGTCTTCATTGTACTTCATAGAATCATGGCATCCTTAAGGTTGGACGGGACCTCTAGAAATCATCTAGTCCAACGCCCCTGCACAAACAGGGTTACATTTCTGTACCCTGCCAGGCATCCTGACCACAGAAGGTATGAGAATACACAGCAGAGAAACCACGTTTTTAGTGGAGGAGTGGGGTGGACATCTGCTATTTCTAGAAAAGTAATAATTAAAAGAGAGCATATATCAAAGCTATGGTCATGAAAAGCTTTGGGAGCTCCTATTTGTTTCTTGCCTTCCTGAAAATTTAAGTCTGTTCCTATATATCTAAATTGTTTATAAGTAGTTGATCATGGCTGGTAACAGAAAGAGATCATTTTTTGCCCCTATTTGAGCTTTCCATACCCTTTTGCAATATTACAAAATGCCCAGGACATTGCTCCAAGTTCCTCCTCCTGATTCTAGCTGAGATTTATACAAGTACCATCCATCTATACCTGACAGAGCTGATCTAAAGGGATTTGGTTTTCAGGAGAAAAAAATTAATGCCATCTGGTGTCACTTTTTTCTATGCTGCTAAAAATTGAGTTCATTATGTCTCTTGCTAGGCATCCACCAAAATCACTGATGAGAAAGTGTCCTCGACTCACTCTTTCAGTAAACAGAGATTATTGTAGAAAGTCATTATTTTGAGATTTTTGTAGCCCTAATATGAAGGATATGACAGCGGTTCTCTTAGCTGGAGCCTAACATGTTTCCATCAGCCAGCATTGATGGCATTGATGGTAAATGAACATCTAAGACATTTTCATAGCATGAAGAAGAAAAAGTTTTGACCTTTCACCTTAACCACTAAAAGAAAGCAAGCCAGAAAAACCAGTCCTCACCCAAAATACTCACCACAAGGAGGTCAGATCTGAAGTTACTGTCAGCTCTATATACTCCAGCTAATGTTAAATTTGCAAAATTGCAGATAAGGCAGATTTCAGAGAAATTTAAGACTGTACAAACCACAGCACTCAGATGCATAACTCATTACTAACAAAATTTCATTGGGAAAGAGAAGTATCTCTACAGAAGTATCTTTGCTCCTTTTGAATAGGCTAATTCAGAACAATTAGCACACTAATGCTCAAGAGAAACAGTCAGACATAATTCAGAGAAATCCTAAAGGCTTACAAAGACCTTCATGGATCCTCAGATCTTGTTCTGGATAGGTAACAGGGGAGAGGTAAAATGGATGGAAAGAGCTGTATTTTTTGCTGGTCCCTCTCAGCTAGGAGGTAGCACACAAATGCAAGGCAAGGGCAGGAGGTAGATGCAAGCTGCTTTTGCATATGGGAGATCCTCATTCAAGTCCTTCTCTAAATCAGAAAGAGGATTGAGAAAGAGGATTTGTCCTCCTCTAGGCAAGTCTTGTAGTCACTAGGCTCTACTTGGGAAATAAATGGCTGAGTCCAGTCCTCAAATTTCTGCAGCAGGGTCATAAGCACAGTGGTGAATGGTAGTCCTGATATTCTACTTTTCTTGCTTATCCTCTCCCAGGGAGTGCCCATCTTCCTTGCCTTGAAATTTTGAATTTCACTGGGTGGCTGCTACGCAAAAGATAGATATTGCCCTTCTGTCTCCCGGGGCTTCAATCTCATGTTTTTAAAGGAGGGAAAACTATTCCTCATTGGGGTACAATAAGAATAAATGTATTTAAAAAAAAAAGCATTTTGAGAATGTGAGGTGCTACTAACTTGCGAAACTTTGGTCCTTCCTTAAACAACCTATCTGGTTGGGCATTCCTCCTCCAAACTTCTGGCCATGATGCAGGTTAAGTGATACCAGGAGTTGGTGCAGAGCTCACAGCTTGTTTGGGACTCAGTGACCTTACTGACTGGCTCTGTAAGTAGATGAGGGAAGAATAAATGAATCTGAAAGCACAGCCTCACAACTGCTCCTCATTGCAGAACACACCAGCTGTTTAAGATCCAAATTTATATTAACCTCACAGTGTCTTATTGCTCTTTCAGAAAAACTACTTCTGTTTGAGAAGTAGGAAATTGTAACTCTCTGTCTGTTGAAAACACGAAAGTGATACAAAAAACACTTAATATTTTTGGGGAGGATGACTCAAACTGTGTTGAGTGCGAGACTTTTGTATGAAGCCCTTGAGTCCTGGACAACTGTTCTGCAGAAGTCCATTTCCTGGAAGATGGTGCACATGCTCCCATGGAAAAGAGCT
Source organism: Nothura maculosa (assembly GCA_032353885.1). Taxonomy (NCBI): domain Eukaryota; kingdom Metazoa; phylum Chordata; class Aves; order Tinamiformes; family Tinamidae; genus Nothura; species Nothura maculosa. Next base: position 2,158,633 of record JAUBOD010000762.1, on the reverse strand, counting down.
CCACAAAATCATAGGCACCTTTCACCTCTGGCGCTCATTTCATGATTCAGTCCTACTATAGCTTATACAGTTTATGCACATTTATATAGCTTGGCATCTATTATATATAGTTTGGTTTAGATATCAGCCAAGGGAGCATCATGGAGCAAGTTGTCAGCATCAAGGCTCCAAACTAGGACTTCCAAACCTAAAACCAAAGCTATTATGATGCTTAAGACAAAAAGCCCTATGTTGTTATCATGGGGGCAGCAGAAACTGAACAGTCTCCCAGGAATCTTGTCCTTAGAGTGCTCTCTGGAGGGGCATACATTTCTGTGATGAATACTAGTGCAGATTATAAAGATAAATGTAGATACAATTGAAATCCTGCTCAGAACTGAACTTCCTTCGCTCCTCCACGGCTAATCCAGACTGAATTTAACCTAAATCTCTTTTAACTGGGAACAGGGTAAATAAAGAGGATATATATAAATGCATTGACAAAAAGAGCCCAATTTGATTATTGTCCTTTTTTTTCCTTCAGATTTCCCCACAAAATTAATTAAGGATATAAAGCAGCAGAAAATGTACGCCAAGAGCCCAGCTGCCCCAGAACCTGACAGCTTTTCTCCAAAAGCAGTCAATGACAAATACCCAGAGAAACAACAAAATTAGGACAGGCTTAGAGACCTTTTGGCTTCCCAAGATCTCCATTTTAGGCAAACTCCTTACCATTTTGCTGCTCTGGTTTAGAGTGCAGGAACAAGAGAGGTTGAGACAGCAAAGTGAGGAAGCTGCAAGTGGGGTGAGGAAACAGGACAAACATAGGAGAACACAGAGTATGGAAATGAGTGAGTGAAGGCCTTGCCTTCATGGGCCCTAAATTGCATACATAGCATCTGTTTAATTGTCATTATTTCAAATACCATCAGCTTGTGGATGTTGACATGGATACTGAAGAGTTGAGTTCAAGAGAACTGAACAGTGTCCTGAGGAAAAGCTTTGCAAAATCACAGCTGGGCCAAGACTCCATTTTTTGGCACAGATTTGTGCAGTCTTTGCAGGAGATGAATGACTCTTGTATGGTGATGCAATGGCTACAGCCACAAGATCTACACCGTGATGTAAAGGAAGTAAAATTAAACCATGTCCTGTGGATTCCCCCAGGCTTACCTGCTCTTTCTGTCAGAGCCTCTCAGAAACATGCACCGTCATGAAGCACTCTGCAAGGGATCCACTTTGCTCACTGCATTTCCTGCCCTCTTCTCAGGTTGCTCCCGAAATGGAGATGTGTGATGGGATGGGTGGACATCCAACAGGACCAGCCTGGATGCCTTGGACCTGCCTCAGAGGTGAAGAATGAAGTGACCTCTCAGATTCCTTCCAAGCCTATTCCTTATGACTGTGAGAAGAGACTGAAGCGCAAGCATCATCCTAACATGCAGTAAGTGCTTTGAGAAGAAGAGAACTTTAAGGAAGAAAAGAAAAGAAAAGAAAAGAAAAGAAAAGAAAAGAAAAGAAAAGAAAAGAAAAGAAAAGAAAAGAAAAGA
>JAUBOD010000762.1:2082419-2094237 GCA_032353885.1 Nothura maculosa | reverse complement strand
GTGAGGAAATGCTTCCTGAAGTTCCTGTGGAACTTCCGATGCTTCAGTTTGAAGCCATTTCCTCTAGTCCTATCACTATCCACTACTGAATAGAGGCCAACCCTATCCTCCTCACTGCCTCATAGCAAAGGGCACCTCTATATAAGCAACCAAATGAAGCTCTTCCACACATCAGAGGTGTCCAGACAGCAACTCAGTTCACCTCACACCAGGCATCTATGTTCATTTGGCTGAGCTGCTCTTCACAGAGGGGGACAGAAAGTCACATCTCAGCACATATATATTTTTTTCACTTTTTTTTTCCGCTTTTGCCACTAATTTGCTTAAGTAGCACCTCCTTAAAAATGAGTCAAAAAGGAAGCACAGGATGACTCATGTCCTGAACACCATCAGAAATTAATAGCCTTTGCTGTGGTGATTACCAGCTTTCCAGTTAGAGGAAATCTGTGGCAGTGTTTTCCATCACTATCAGCAGCTGGTGTGAGCCCTGTGGAAGGCAGAGCAGATCTACATGTCCTAGCTGGGACAGTGGTCAGCACTGACCTACTGAAGTACCTTGAGACTGAAAATGTCTTCATGTTTTGTCACTGTCAAGAGCCTTTCAAGAAGATATATGTAAAAATGAGTCATTGACATGTTTTCTGCAGTCACTAAGAAACTTCAAGATGCAAATTCTTAATCCTTCTGCCACACTCTCATTAAGATGGACCGGATGACACTGCAGTTCTCTTCCTATTTACCAGCCTTGCAGCGATGACCAGCAAGGCAAAAGCTCAGGATTTATATTCCTTTGAGAACTGCCTTTAGTTTCAGTCTAGGGGAGGGCGTTCACTTTCACTTTGAGGATCTAATGAGTCAAAAATTCAAAGTAAAGCTCGGCTTGAAATCTTCCTTTAACTCCATGAAAAGTTTGCAGATGTTTATTTGAAACTCTAAAAACCTCTGAAATTTCTTCAGAAGATCAGCCAGTCACAGTGGATCTCTTAATTGGAGTTAAGCTGGAGAAAAACTATGAACTAATAATATTCAGCCCATATGTGCAGCAAGATATGTCTTAGGGGAAAGGTGCTTGAGCTGCTACTGAATCTCTACAGACCTAGACTGATTTCCCAGTTCTTCTCTACATATCTCCTGTGACTTACTAGGCTTTGGCTTTTCCTTCTCTGGAAGGAAATAGTCCCTCTTGGCTATTCAGAGCAAAGGCTCTTTTGGAAGGAGATTCAGCTCAACTAATTAGTTCTCCATATTTAGAGTTCACTGAAAGTTAGCTAGCTGCACCCAAAATAACCATCTAGACTTCCTCTATTTTCAGTAGAAAGAAACTAAGAGCATGATTCATCCCATTCTTAGACAGACACCCTGGTTGTTCACTGAACTTCTCTCTCTTTTCACTGTCTAGAATGGCAGGTGAGTCTTATCCTGTGTATATACGTGTATCAGCTTCTTAGGGACTGTTGGATATCTGTGAGTGAGATAGATATAGTATTGATGGTATATAAATAAGGAAAATATAAAATTCCCTCGCCTAGCTGTGAAAGAAACTTGGTTCTCCTAGGGCTGGTGTTGAATGAATGTGCTGTCACTCTGATGCGAGCATGGTGTCACTCTGATGTCTAACGGGACAGTCCTGGTTTGGTACCTGGTTTGGTAACTAGGGCTTAAATTAGCAAAGGGGACTGTCCACATCACTGTCCATTTGTTTAGTCTGTATTTCATCATGTATTCAATCATGCTGATCTATCAGGATATTATAGGAGATAGTGTGGAAAGCCCTGGTAAATGTCAAGATAAACAGCATCCATTCCTCTCCTCATCCACTGAGCTAATAGGTAAGTCAATAATGATTATACTTTCATAAATCCATGCTGACTCTTCCCATTCACCTTCCTGTCCTTAAGAGATTTAGAAACACCTTCTAGAAGAAGGTTTTAATTCCTGATAGTCCCAAGGATGAAAGAGAGGCTGACTGGCCTGTAGTTCTCCATATTCTTCTTATTGCTCTTCTTGAAGATACGAGTAACATTTTTTTTTCTTCAAGTCCAGACTACAAAGTAAAGAGCAGTCTCCTGAAGTGAGGCTTAATCATTTCCAACCCAACATGTCTGTCTGGATGGCTGGATTTCACGCAAATGCAGGCTGCCTGCAACTTAGCTTCTGCTATACATGTAGGATGCCCAAAAGTTGCAGAGGTTTTCCACAGCCCCACCCCATATAGAAGCTGAAGACCTCTTAGGAAAATTTGCCAGGGTCCAAGACAACCATTATTGGTTGGGATCTAGCAAGACTTTACTCATAAGTGTCCTGCCTGAACAGAGCATGCCTCCATGCCAATGTTGTGGGTGGTTCTTCAACTTCATGGCAGAGCAGATTCATAAACTGAATCTAAGTGATGAATAATGTGTTTTAAATCCATCTTCGATCCCTGTGTGAGCGATTTGTAGAAAGCCAGATTACAGCCTCAGTTTCCCCAATAGAATAATGATGTTACCTCCAAAACTCAAGTGTGTAGGAGGCTTAGATAAATGGCTTAATGTATGTTTGGAGATAATAAGATAAGCAGGATTGTAGGAATGCTTCTTTCTCATTCTGCATTTGCAACTATGAAATAAAACAAAGCCTCAATTTCTTTTCCCAGAGGCAACCCAGATCTGTCTAAGAAGCAGCCCTTAGTCACTCTATATGAGTGCTGCTCCACTGCCTAAACAAAACCTCTCTTTTATGTGGCAGTCAGTGAGCCACAACATCATTATTTTAATAATCACCTAGAATGCATAGTATTTGCGTGGGAGGGGAAGTGAAAATTAAGCATTACATTTAATTTATGATGTGACCCTTTCTTTTAAAGGAATGTAAACATGAAATATTCAGTCATCAGAGGGAGTGTCTTAGCCTTCACTTCTATATTCTTTTTATTATTGTTGTTAGCTTCCCAGTAGCAAAGAAAATGAGTTCTGTGGTAATCATTTCCATTTAATTTTCAGCTCCTTTCTGTTGATAGCATTATGTATAACCTTTTCTGTAATAGTTCCTTTAAATTGTGCACTTTGATAGTCTGTTCAGCTGGTGGGGAGAGAAAAATCAGTTCTAAAAAAGCCATTTTATCTCTGCTGTACATGAGCTTGGCAGGGTAATGTGATATCTCAGAGAGTGTATTTATTTTAAATCATTGGTATTTTCCACTAGGGTGAAATTCGTCAAGATATAACATCTCATTGCTTCTCTTCTCCCCTTCCAAAATGTCATGGGGCTAAAGCAGTGGAGAAACGGGGGCAAAATAGAAACATTCATTCAAAAGGAATAATAATCCGCCCAGCAAATCAAGTCAGTGGTAGTCATACTAGGCATAATGAAAAGAGTAAAAAAATGACAGAATGGGGAAAATGGAGCATGCTGTTATCACAGGGATAATAAATCCAAGACCACAATGGCATTTTTGAGATAGTGAGATAGGAGTCAGCAGTGACACAAAATGACCTTTCTAAAAAAGGGGATGCTAAAACTTAATAATGCATTTTAGTTCTGCAGGAGATCCAGTGACACTAGAATTCAGATGGGAAGAGGAACATTAACTGTTTCTTTATGCTGTGCTGTCTTCACTTCAAATGAAACACTTCCTTGACATTGCTTGGATGGACAAATAGAAAAGAAGAGGTAGAAAGTGTCCACAAAAGACTACAGCAGGTTTTACTGAAAACCAGCAGCATCTGCACCAAAAGCAGAGCTTGAACCTGCTAATTTGAACTGTTGCCTTAAGATTTCAATTAAGTGACTTGACTAAAAACAGCCTCAATTTCACACACATATATGAGGTAACCACTAAGGGGAGAAAGCTGAGAGAGGACTTCTACCAGCTTTTCTTAACATAAGTCTAACTCAATATCCTCAGTATGACTATTTGCCTCGGGGAATCAGACTCAAATATCTGATTAATACATTGATTAGAGATTTCTGCTTAATTTGTGCTTCTTCATTGCATATTGCTGCTGCAGTGTGACTTTGGCCAGGCAATGCAAAAGAAAGATGAAGCAGCAGGTCTGAAAGTGTTTTTATTTTAGTATAAGTGTTCAGGAAAATTTCCTTAAGAAAATCCTTTTTCTTAATGATCTGTAGACCTACACTTAATGTAAGGTCCTTGGAATCATTTTTTTTTTTTCCTGATAGCACAGTCCACATTTGTCTAATTTTAGCCATCTGGAATTTGAGATCTTACCTATCATGTCTGGTAGCTTCCCTCTTCAGTCAATAGAGACCTACTTAGAGGGTTATTCATTTCACCAATGAAGGAATGACTACAACAAATTCATTGTAAGACACTCTCAAGATGCTTTCATGTCCATCTTAGATAAAAATTCTTTCAAGTACCTAAAGTTAGGCACGACTGACAAAATCTGTGACACACTATGAAGCTCAGATAATGCAAGAGTTAATGCCAGTTCCTAGAAATCAGATCTGTGACTATTTAAGGGCAAAAGTAGAGGGTGTTTTTACCTGAACGAGTGCAATCTCAGCTCCCTCTATAGTCACTGAGGCCTGGTCATTACTGTCAGTCACACAAATCAACTCATCTTTAAGTAAATATCCCCATAATTCATCCCTTAAACTTCATCATCTGTTTTGACTAGGTATCCATTGACCTTCACAGGACCGCAGCCGCTGTCTCACATGTAGACTCTTACAGTAGAGTAATTTAGAAATAGGAGAGATGAATCCCATCCCAGGTGGGATCACAGCAAGGAGGTCACAACCCACCTAATTAAACTGTAAGGTAGCAGAGCCATCAGAGTGGCTGCAGAGACAAGGTCAGCAAAATGCTCATTGTCCACTGACTACACTGAATTTAGCAATTGAAAAAAACTGAATTTCTAAGAGAGTTCTCTTTATGCTGTGCATTAGCAAAATTCATAGATCTATGTGATCAATATGATCTATCAGATTCCTGATCTAGGAATAACCCTTAGATACCTAGTAATACTCAAAATAAACAATTTATTCCAAGAAAACCGATTACTTGAAATGTTAAGAACTTGTAGAAGTTGCAATAAAAGATTTTTTAAAATAAACTCATTTAAGCAGCTTTAAAGGCTATGAAAATATCAATAATAACTTAGAGTCACTTACATCTACTGTCAGATGTAACATGTTCCTTCTGGTTGTCTTCAGCAAGGTTACAATATGAATTCACAGATCATGAATGCCTGGTGATCTTTGGGCATGGTAATTCAGTTCACATCAGTCTTTTTCAGCCTCACTTTCTCTCACTCCTTCATTGTATTTAAATTATTCCTTCCCTTTTACTCAGTCAGCGGAGAACTGAAATTTGCTGATGTCAGGATCTCTGAACAGATGGGAGAGCAGTATTGATTATGCAGTTGAGAACAGGACGTAAATAGCTTGTTAAGAGTAAATAATAATAGTTTAAATGCTGTGTACAAACCTTTATAAGACCTAGTGAAGCAAATCAAATAATCCTTTCAGAAATATGGGTTTTTAACAAGGTGATGAGATTCGAGAGCTTTTTTTCACTTACTTATATTACTGCTGAAATAAGAGCTGATTGAATTAACAGCCCGGAACTGCTAGCAATAAGCCTGCCTTTAACATTTCAGCCAAATGAGATATTTGCAGCTGATGTGTGAAAGGGAAAAGAGAAAGGCAGAAGGACAGGAGCTGCAAAGTACAAGCCAGTTTTGTTCAGATTAGAAGAAGGAGATTCATTTTTGGTTATAAATTCAGAGTCTGCATTCAAACTCACTCTACTGAGTGTGACATTCAAATTGGAATTGGAGTCTGAGATGGAGCATGATATAAAACCATACATGAAATGCACTCTTATTGATTTTGGTTCAAGTTTGATATGTACAAAGTCATTTTGAACTGCATTGCAAAGTCCCTGCTCCAAATCCATATGTCCTTTTATCCACGAATTCCACAGTACATGACCACCTGCCCCAAAGGGCATGTCAGCCAAAAAGATAGATTGAAATCTCAAAGTAAGGCAGCAAAGAGAAGATTTGGAAAAATAAAACATTTTGGAGCTTGGACTATTTCCACCAGTAGTAGAATATTTTCCTGATTTGCATCTGGATCAGGCCATATTCTAAGGCAGAGACTGAGTCAATCCATGAGGAGTGTTCAAGATAATCATAGATCAAATAGGAGCATAGAATAATTTTACAAATGGCTCTCACAAGTTATTCTCTTGGGAGAAGTGAGTTTTCTTGGAGACCGGTTCCCTGTTATTTGCACACTGAGCTGGTTTAACTCCAGCAGCACAGACAGTTGGGGACACAGAGAAAGGCAAGACACCCATGAGGACTTGCATCTATTCAGAGAAATAGGCAGGTCTCCCATGCTAACAGGGGACATCTGTTGCTGTTGCTGTTTTCATCTCCATTGTGACAACTGCCTGAGTAGAGCATGGATTCCCAATGTATAAAATCAGAGATGCCCCCAATTGTCAAATGATCACTCAAGCTTTGGGTCCTGAGCCATAGTTTTCATCCATGCCATAATGACTGGGCACTGTTGCCCTGCCTTATTCCCATCTTGATGGGAAGAAACTCTGTATTTTGCTTCTGTGATACTTTTGATGAGTGATTTTGGAGAAGCTGAAGCAACCGTCTGGCTGCTTTCAGCTGAAATGTGCTGCAGGTTGGACTTGTTTGGGAGAAGTCCCTATTCAAGGAAAAAGACAGCCCAAACAGAGATTGGAAAAGCCAGGCTTGAAAGTCTCGACTTTCAAGCAGATTAACCCTTTCAAGAGTAGAGTATATAGGGGGGCCACATTTTTGCCCCAGACCTCCCAATGGATGTCCCTTAAAAGGAATCTGTGATATGGACAGGCTGGAATATGGAACAGTGTAACAAAACAAAAAAATTCTGCAGATTTATATAAGCAAATAATGATGATGATGATGATGATAAGTGTCAGTGAGAAAAACTAAACTTTGCACACACACTTATGGAACAGGAGAAAAATAACATGAAAAAAGTTATACCCTGATCAGAACAACAGACCTCCTAGCACCCATGCAACCACCCATTACTATGGCCAATAACACCTGTGCCAGAAAAGTGGCTGAGAACAGAGGCATTCTTCCCACTTTTCCTCTTTTACAGCTCCGAAGAGTGAGGTAAAGAAGGAACAGGATGGCTAACAGAATATTTTTGCCATTATGGCAATGAAGGAGAGATTTTGATGTAAATTCATTTCCCAGACTTGCCAAAGATTTTCTATGTGAAAATAATGAGACCAACATGCCCTCTGTGCTACACTTCCCTCCCTGTAAAACCAAGATGACAAGATTTCTTTAAAAAAAGAGATGTAGTAAAATAGAGCTGTAAGATTTTAGAGATGCTCTACTAACATGGTGATGAAAAATACAGACACTAGACAGAGAGACCTCTAGCTGTAAGCAAGTTATCTGAAAATCTGAGAATCTTTAGTTTGTCTTAATGATTCACAAACAGGTGGTGGCTTTACTAATTTGTTCTTTATTCCAAATAGTTTGTGTAAACTTGGCTTTCTCATTCTCACAATTCTTTCCTTGATATTTGTGTCACTTGCTGGATGTGAAATCACACAACAGCAATGCTGACTTTGCCACTATAAGCATCAGCTTTCTTTAAGAGGAGAGAAAAAAAATCTTTGCTTTTTTTTTTTTCTTTTGGCAAATTATCTGCAAAAAGCTCAGCATTGTTTGAATGAATAATAAAAAAGCTTTTACAGATGGCTGCAAAAGCACTTGCAATGAGAGTATTCTCATGAATATTTATTCTCACCAATTCTCCTGACAACTTAACTTTCCATAGACATTCCCTTTGAGTAAACACTCAAACAGGCTCAAAAAAAAGCAAATAGAAAGAGGTTTTGCACATAAACACAAGAACATTCACAGATTATTTATACTGCAGTGCTATCTAGAAACCTCAACCAGAAGAAAAGCCCTTCTTGTGTTCAGCACTTTAGAAACACAGAGGGAAAAAGAGCTTCCTTCCTGAAGAGCTCAGTCTTAATGCACCAAATAAATGACATGTTACTGTCCTCATTTTACAGGGAAGGAACTGATGTTTGGCACAACTGATAGACCTACCCTAGATTATATAGGAAATGGCAGAACTACAAAATTAACCTCTGCTCTCCAAAGCTTGCACAATGTTTAGATCTAGATACTTCTACCAAGCAGTGATTTAGGGATTTTTAGCACACACCATTTCTCTTGTTCCACAGCTCCAAGTAATGTGCCACCATTTATTGCTAGTGTTAATACATTTCATATCCTGGTAGAGGCAAGAACTGGAATTATTCACAGTGATGAATATAGGCTGCTTTGACGCACTCAAATTTATTGTGCATGACATGATTTTGAAACAAAGGCACAAGCCACCAACTGTGCATGTTTATTGATGGCCGTAGTAAATATTTGAGCTGCGGAGCGGGTCAGGTGCAAGGCGGGGAGGCTGGAGGGATGGAGGCTGACGTATTCAGCTGGGATACTTGTACCCACATGGTTCTTTTACATGAGCTGAATCACTACAGATTATGTCTGGTTGAAAGAAAACAGTATATTCCATGGTGTTTAAAGATGTCACACTCATTACAGAGCTTTTGGAAACCAGTGAGTCAGCAGGAGGAACACAATGCCAGTTCCAGCTATTAGGCAGTTATTTAAAACAAAGCAAACAGAAACAAAAAAAAAGCCACTTGTGAATTAAATAGATGAAATGAATTCCCTGCTTTGCAAGGGCTAAAGTGTTTGCACACAGGCAAGGGACATTTTTATTTACATAAAGGTCACTACAGTTCAATTGCTTGTTCAAATGAATTATTCAGTATTTTCTTTTAATCTTGTTAAATATGGATGTCTATAAACAAGGTCTAAAGATACAGAGAAAATCAAAAGACTAGCATGAAGCATATGAAGTGATAGAAAGGTGCAGGACAGATGCACTGCGGAAGTGCAAAAGAGATCGTAGATTTTTAATACAATGAAGGAAACAAATTGGAGGTCTGAAAAATCCCATCTGAATTCTGGTTAACTATGTCCTTTCTTGTGTGTCTTCTCTGTGCCTGACTGGTCTGTTGCAGTTACATTTGCAACACTGCTTAGCTGATGGAAGAGCCTATGACCCACAGAAACTCCTGGACACTCAGGTCACCAAATAAAAACAGGATTGAAGTCACTGAAATTATGCATAGACAGCTTGAATTCCACCTCTGTCTATATTCTCTGTGTTTGCCAGGTTCAAAGCCTGGGAAAACATTCAGGGATGCCGTCTGTCTAGGAAGATTAGCCTCTTGGTGGGGATAGAATTTGGATATCTGACTATAACTCAGCACCTCATTTTACAGGTTATATAGACTTAAGTCCTTCCAAGTGGGAATTGGAAACATAAAAACATCTTGATATGGAAAAATTACCCTAAAATCTGTAGCACAGATAGACTCTCTCTGTATCTGTATGTCTACTCAACAAGGACTCTGTGGAACATGATTGGAACTTAAGAAATTAAGTCTTCTTCTTTTCCCACATGGTATCCAATACTTGACAAAAACAGAAACTCCACAGCAATATGTTCAACATCTGATCACTTATACTGGGAAACAGAACAAGAAGGGAAATAAAAGCAAACATTAATTTCTGTTCATGAATTATCTGTGCACAGACTTTTAATTGTAAGATTTTAATTGTCACAAACTCATTTGTCAGTCAACATTATTTGAGAAGTGCTATGTGCAGATATCTCATCATTTGTCTTCGTAGCCTATTCTTTTGCCACAGCTGTCTTCATTTACACTTTATTAGCTTTGTTGTGTGACGATCTTACAAAGAATCTTCCCTTCACCAGCTTGTTATGGGTCCACAATACACGTAACTTCTAGGCAGCACTACTTTGCCAAAAACATTCATCAACGGTTCTTCTGGTTAGAGGGAGCGTTATTTACAGGAATAACCATGTACTGTATTTGTGTACAGAGAGAACAACATTCTGAGAGACAAAACTTATGGATGAAAGTACACTTGTACTGAGCCTCAAACCATCTTCCAGCAGAACACTAGAGAGGATTCACTATAGATGAATCCTAGATCCTGGGATCTAGGATTACCTCTGTGCTCAAGAAGCATTGTAAATAGATATATGGTATATAAATGAGTGAAGACTAGGAATTTGTCTCTCAGAATGTTGTTCTCTCCAAAATGACTCAAACTCAAAATTGCATAAAACAAAAGGATTGCAGAGATTTGTTTGGCTTCAGTCTGAGTATATAAACAGAGCAAGGGTCATGCAGCTCTGAAGCCTGGTCATAGAAGAACTGGTAAGTTCTTTTATAAACTTACTAGTTTTTATATACAAGGGTGACATCTCTTCTCAGAACTCATCTTTCTCGTAATGATCTAGTTACATTAGCTTTTGTTTGGATAGTTCAGAGATTCTTTTTCTGTAAAGAACACAAAACATATGGCAATTAGATCACCCTTGTTCCTAGCTGAGTCAGATCCAAAAAAAAAGAAAAGAACAGACAAGTTCAAAACCAAACAATGACATGAAAGAAGGCTCTCTAAGACACAACTGGCTTACAGTCAACCCATTTCCATTGCAATCCAGAGAGTGTCTTCCAAGAAACTAATCTCAGCCATATTCAGTACTACTGTACTAGTCCTAAACAAATCTCTCTCTAACTCCCTTTGAGAGGCTAGGACAAATGCAGCAATATCCACTTTCTGTCTTATCTCTACTGAAAAATAGTCCCACCTCATGATACGGAGAAGGCTTTAATAATTGCAATTATTAAAAAAAAATAGTCACACAAGCCCAGCAAAGTGTCCCTATTTCAGGCAAAAGCAGTGAGACTTAAACTATTGCAAGTTTTCCTTTGCAGCAAATATCTGCATGTACAAACTGATCTAATACAGAAAGCGGCACTAGCTACAACAGAGAACATGTGACAATCTTCTCACATCCTCTCTTTCTGTTTCTCTCCAATCTTAAAGTCAGGAGATGGTGATTTTTTCCTTATGTTCTCCCAGCTGATGTTTGATAATTGCCTGATTCCCTTGAATCGCTTGTAGCTCTTCTACAAACCACACTTTGTGATTGTCACAAACTCAGGGTTTTTTGACGGGAGGTGTAGGTCACATGAACCATCATAGAATCATAGAATCTTCAAGGTTGGAAGGGACCTCTAGAGATCATCTAGTCCAACCTTCCCACTCAAGCAGACACACCTGGAGCATGTGGCACAGGGTGGCATCCAGGCGGGTTAATTATCTGATGCCATTAGATCTGAAAATACCTTGAATTCCATGACCTTCCAACTTCAGGACCTTCTATTGAAGCTCTTTCTTTATTAGAGTTTTTTGATGGAAAAGACAGGGAAGTTAAGTGGATACACTAATGATTTGTGATTGTTGGTTGGCCTCCTTGATCAGAAGAAGAGCTCTGCTGAATAAGTCACAACATTTTTTCCTGACGCCCTCCTGGACGACAATTACACTTACAGCACAGTCCCCACTTAGCATATTTTGTACTTGCAGATTTGAAAACTACTTTTCTAATGAGTTGCTTTAATTAGCTCTAAGTGGAGTTTTCTGCCAGCAATCTCATTTGCTAAAATGCACATGAAAAGTAAATACAAATGAGTATCAGTGTGAGCGTGTCTCTAAATCAGAGTGAATATGCACAATACTTACTTGTGCCCAGGGAGGTTGTGGAGTCTCCTGCTCTGGAGGTCTTCAAAGCCCACCTGGATGCCGCCCTGTGCCACCTGCTCTAGGTGCCTGCTGGAGCGGGAAGGTTGGACTAGATGATCTCTAGA
>JAUBOD010000762.1:1889653-1908370 GCA_032353885.1 Nothura maculosa | reverse complement strand
CTTAATCATCTTTGTAGCTCTCCTCTGGACCCTCTCTAGAAGCTCCATGTCCCTCATACTGGGGAGCCCAGAACTGCACACAATATTCCAGGCGCCGCCTCACCAGAGCTGAGGGGCAGGATCTCCTCCCTTGACCTGCTGGTAACATCCTCCTGATGCAGGCCAGGATCCCACTGGCCTTCTATGAATCTACCCATTCCTGAAGACATATATGAAAGAGGGTGCAAATCCCAACCCTGTCTGCTGAGCATGGGCTATAAGAAATCACTTCCCAAAGAGCCTGCTTCACTTCATTGACTGTGAAAGATATTCAGGGCCCATAGCTCAGCCTTGGGAACTGCCTGGATGCCTCAAGTTACAAGGAATAAATTCAGTGTACCCTGACCTATTGTAAGTAGACTGAGTCTGGCTCATCATCTTCATAGCCTTTGGTTGCTATGGTCCAACTGGTTTCCTCAGTTGGAAAAAGAAGATTGTGCCATAGCTTTTCTGAAACTTTGAGAGGGTAAGAAAAAATTGAGGGCCTATCCAAGGGTATGGAAGATGAACATTCCCCTTCCCTGCATGTGGGGACAAACTGCAGGACCCAATAGTTGTCCTGCATGCACACACTCATGTGTATGGACAGGAACACTCACAGCAACTCAGATTACACCTCGTCACAAGAAGCCCCTGATCAAAGACTGCAGAAAAAGGGAGAAGGAGAAGAAACATCTCATATTTACAATTATAACTGATATCGTTGGGAAGTTACCAGGTGAGCTAACAACCAGGCCAACCAACCTCACACTTGTCTGTAGGAGATAACACTGGTGTTACCACCACACTCCCTTATGAAGCCAAATGGTTTAGCTGAATAACTAAGACCTGCTTAGCCAAGTTCATGCTGCTTTAATTCCAGAGTGCTAAATATCTTTGAGGCTTGTGAAAAGTCACTGGAAGAGCAAGATAGACACTTCTTTGGAAGCTATTTAATGATAACAACAACAAATGACAATAGCAATATGATGATTGTTATCATCTTGATGGTGAATAAGTGAAAAATAAACAGCAAGGAATCTCTTTTCCTATGATTTGACATCTCAACTCACTGTTAGGCATCTTGCTGTGCATCTGTTCTCTGGGCTTCCAGTGGTTATTCTTTCCCCTAAGTATCTTTGGCTATGTCCAACATTTGGCTGGGGCAGCTGGTGAGTAGCAGGGATAGGAATAGATTGACTTGTCTGGATTGTCTCATCAGGGTCTAGAGTCTTTTGCAGATAAACAAAACATCACCAGAGCTGCCAGAGCCTCAGAGGCTCTGGTCTAACAGCATCTGGAGACTGGCTTCCAGCTCACAGTTTATTAGTTATTTCCTTTAGAAATTGTTTATTTCCTTTGGAAATAGTGTTCCTTCTTCAAGGGTTTTGATCTGAGAACCAACAAAAGTACAATTTATCCTAGACCCACCTATTTTTTTATTTTATTTTCTTATAGATTGGCTATCAGCCCACATAGGAACAAGTTTCCAGCTTCCTCCAATCTCTGCTGCCTCTAAGTACCTTTCTCATGTTCTCCAGGTCTTTACCTTCCTCTTTTCTACACTTGTGTTCCCTTCCCAAGTTATTCCTTCTCTCCTCATCCTCCATAATAAAATGTAAAGTACTGCAAGTATGGTGCATGTGTAACTTTCTCCTAATGTGGTGTGCAGATCTTAGCAATTACACTTTGCCCACTTTGTTTTCTCTTAAGTCTAACAAAACACTTAACAGAAAAGAAATATTACAGCTGACAGTGAAAAAAAACAAGTGAGAACCTACCTTGAACCACCAAGTCTCAAAAGAACTGAGCTATTGCTTCATTCTTCTCCCTGGACAAGCAGATGCGTGTTTTCTCAAGAGTGCCCCTGCAATATATACCAGGTTATATGTCTGCCCCTTTTCACAACAAAGGAAACTCACAGAAAGGAGAGGGATTTCTGTTGCTGCTGTTCGGAGATTTGTTCATGCTTGCCCCGAAATAGAGTAGCAGTGGCTACTTGCAGTTTCCTCAGGATTTCTTTCAAGTTTGCTGACTATAATCACGTGTCAGAAACAGATAACTGTGTCTGGTGATTTCACTTTCCGTTTCCTCATTTCCCAGGGCCACATCTGCCCTTACTGCAACATCTTCACACGTTTCTGTTCCCAGCACAATGTCCCTACAGGCCTACCCTGCAGCCCTGAGGATGGCACATCACTGGTGAGCAGATGTCAAGCTCAGGAGCTTGAGATAGGTCAACTTGGGCCCAGAGACATTTTTTTGACAGCACATAAATCCATGGTTGTGTGCCCAGGAGAAGATAGAGCAAAGCAAGCACTAAATTGTATCCCTGACATTAGACGACACAGTCTATCTTTGAGATGCACAAATGTTCCAAAATTGGCATTTCTGCAGCCTCTCAGAGATTCAACATAATTAACATGGTCAGAGTATGTTTCCTGTGCCTAATTTGGATGAGTTTGGAGTAGCACTTATTAATGCCATCTGACAGGTTTTGAGGGCACATCACTGTCCTAAATTATTGTGGAGTATTTATTCACTTGCATTTTCTAGAAAAAGCAACATTTAAAAGTTTTATCTCATTAAACAGGTCCTCTTCTGTATCTGTACTTATACCTGAACCTCAGACCTCCTCCTCTTATGTAGCACTGCATTTATCATCTCCACGTCCCATCTTCACAGAATAGATGATGTCCAAAATGCTCTTTCTGGGCTGCAAGTGTGCAGGGGACTGCAAATCACATCTTCTGCCTTTACAGGCAATGCTGCATTCATGTTCAGAAAGGATCCCAAACTGCACACTAAGGATGCTGAGTGATGCATTAGGAGGAGCGGGCAAAAGGCATTTTGGAGGTGGAGGCAGAGACGAGGGTTCAGTAGGCTGCATTCTCTAGACCTCAAAGGGCAAAGGTGACAAGAGGTATTGATTCTTCTGGGCTTGCTAAGGGACCGTTGAAGGAAAGATGCAAGATTCTTAGATTAATAGTGGGGTGGAAATGGGACTGGAGATTGTTAATGGTTATGGCCAAGAACCATCAGCAATAATGGGGATGTATTGGAGCTTGGGGCCTGCACTAAAAGCAGGGCCTGACTGTTGGATCATAAGAAGGATCCATTGGCCTCAGCACTCATGTTAGAGCATGAGCATAGGCTTTTGCAATATTGTGTATAAATTAAGAACTGCAGGAAGCATGAATATTTGACCTTGAATTTCCCATCATGATATAGACCTTATAGTCCTCTTGCCACATGGTGTGTCTTACCCTGCGTATCTATGAACTCAGGTCAGCTTCTGTGATCTAGAAAAGGCTTCCAAACATACTGTAGTCAAAACATCAAGAGGAAAAAGCAGCTGTCTCCTTGCATTGGATTTCACTTTTTGAGCCCTCTCCTTGTCCTCTGAGTCTGTTCCTGCTACATTTTGTCAATGAAGGATTCCATATTTCTTGGCACTGGAGCAGTGGAATTAAAGACAGCTTTTGATAGAAATTTCTCAAAAAGAATAGCAGGTGTCTGAGCCTGGTGTCTAGGCAATCCTTGTTGGTCTTCTGCTTTTAACAAATTGTAGAATCAGGCCGTGGCACTGCCTTGCTGCCACTCACAAACAGTCTTGTTATATATAGAGAAAGAGAATAGGCAGTCAATTCCAAGTTTCTCTTTCTTTTTTTCCTTTTTTCTTTTCCACAAAGAGCTTAAAATATCTATAGGACAAGAGTGAACAGTCAGAGAAAGTAATGCAATCAACATCCAGCAGTGACAACAAAAGTTCAAGTGAAATATAGCCAACATTTTCAAAAGGCCTTATGCTGAAATCCCACACAGATCAATTTGCAGTAAGCCGACCTTGGATGAATAAGAGTTTTCTGTTTATATCAGCTATATATGCTTAACTCTTAAAGGAACGAATGTAAAATTCTAATGTGGGCACTCTGGGTTTTTTAAAGAGGTGAAAGAAAATAATCCAGTTTAGTTCTGAGTATGTGACCTCTGTGAATGACACTGAACTCTTCCCTTTCAAGTGCACATTTTTAGTTAATCTGGACAAGTTTTCCTGAATGCATTCAAAATGCATGTCTAAAAATATAGATAACAGGTTAGGAGCACTTTAACAATGAGTTGGTGAAATAACAAGAAGGAGCCATGAACACTACTTCCTGCTCCTGGGGTCTAAAATGTCATGCTTTTGCATTTTATTGATTTTGCTAAAAAATGTCCTCCAAAGTTCAAAAGCTGGCATTATTTTACCTTTCATGTCATAGTGGACAATAGCTGCATGTTCTTCACAGCTATGCTCTTTCAGTATGAGTGAAGTGAGCTGCATTGAATTAGCTTTTCTGTAGACTAATACCCACATAGTCTTGTAAGGAAAACCTCCATTTCATAGACCCTTAAAACAGGGAAGGGAAAATCCTATTGAAATCCTATTGAATCCAAGTCCCAGCCACATGAGATTTTCCTCTGGGAGCTAAGAGGATTGTAGCTCCTGCAATATTTTCTCCAATCGCATCACAGTTGAAAGAAACAAGACTTTCAGTGCTTCTCTAGAGGATGTATATTGAAGCTCAGTCTTGGCTTCTCCACATGAGAATGTTCTCTTGATACCTATTTAAATTTTATTTCCAGTGGGTGCCAAAGACAGCAATATCGTTATTGCAGGTAGTTCCATGTTACTAACTTCTTTCTGCATTCTTTCTAACTTCTTTTTCTTTTTCTGCACAGCTGACATGAGGCAGAGATGTGTTTTGTGCTATAGAAGCCATTCATAGGATCACATAGTAATTCAGGTTGGAAGATACCTCAAGAAGTCTCCAGTCCCACCTCCACCTCACATCATGACAAGTCATGAGATGGTAGTACAAATGAAAAGACAAGCACAGTAGGAGGAGGAAAGACTACTGCAGAAGTGATGCCACGAAAGTCTTTTCTTGACTTCTTGGTCCCTATAGAATGAGCAAAGAGCCAAAGGGAAGATAAAGAGACAGAGCAAAGCTGGTCCTCAGGAAGGATTAAATCATGGAAGCCACGGCCAAATGGTCACGAGAAATCGAAGAATGAGGAAGGGAAACACTCCTCCAACATGTGAATTGAGATGTATGCTGTTCTGGGCTGTTTTCCGTAGAGGGCAGCAAAGATCCCGGAATTCCACAGCCACAGGCAGGATGTGAAGGTGTCCAGAGTCACCCTCATTTACGTCCATGTCAACTGCCTGTTTTGGGAGGCAGTCCACTGATGTGAGCGCAGGCAGCGAAGGAGTGTCGACACACCGTGAGCTGGCAGAGCTGGTCAGTGCACTTTTGCATAACAAGCAGGATGCTGAGACATCTACATCTCACTCTACATCTGTGCCAACTATGTTCACCTTTATGAGGTGTTCCAATGCTCGTGACCTCTAAATGAGGGATAAAAATCTGACCTGGGTTTGAGGTGCCCAACAGAGGCAGCTGCTCATTTTGCTCCTTCTTGGTTTCCCAGGAGTGACCTCAAAGCTCCACCACACGGATCTCTCTAAAGGAACACGGCTCATTTCCTGTACAAATAATACAGCCCTTTACCAGGGCCTGCAGAAGTCATAAGATTTATGGAGAAAATAAAGGCAATAAGGTGAGACTGGAAAAGATTTATTAGGTCACCTCTTCCTCCACAGGCAGAACAGGTACATTTTACTAAATTTGCTAAATTATTTAGAAGCACCAAAAGTTCCGCAGGAACTTAAGGAAACATTTCTGGACTGTGAGGGTGACAGAGCACTGGAACAGGCTGCCCAGAGAGGTTGTGGAGTCTCCTTCTTTGGAGATCTTTAAAACCTGCTTGGATGCAGCCCTGAGCCATGGGCTCTAGGTGACCCCGTGTGAGCAGGGGGGGTTGGACTAGATGACCTCTGAGGTCCCTTCCAACCTTACACATTCTATGATTCTATTATTTGCCCTGAGTTACTCTTCTATGCAATATGCTACCTAGGGCCATTCTTGCTTTTTGGATACAAATGTGCTAAATTCATCCTTTTCCCCTTAAGGACCAAGTGGTGATTTTAATAATCAGTTATTTCCAGTTCAACTGGAAAACTCGGCACGTGCTCCTGGCAGCTTTAGGTGTATTATCTCCAGTAGACTGACTGCATTGGCCTCTGTGTGTGCCAGACAACGCTTGGTGTCAGTGGGGTCTCATCTTCAATACAGATGAACCACTTCGCTGCAAATACTCACCAACTGACAGTTGTCGGGTTGCCTGTGGTTTCTTTCACTCTTTCAGTTTCATTCAGCTTTGGAGACCAAAAATCAATCTGTAGTTTTCACTTTCCAATTCGTGTAGCAGCACGGGGTCTGCTGGGCAGTTAAGTAGTAATCGAAATCCTTCACTACGAACGCGTGTCAGTATTTCCAGATGTCAAATGTTCCTGCAGGAAGAGAAGGCAGCAAGTAAAGAGCAAGATATGAAACTAGTGATATATTGACATAGAAGGGAAATACAAATGCTACGAACTGCCTATTTTATGACAGATGGAAATCTTATATTAACCTTATATAAAGCTCTTATAATGAAAGCAGTAAGAAGAGATGCTCACCTTCAGAATATCTATAACTGGGATTCATTTAACTTAGCTCAGGCATTCAAAAAACAGATTTCCAAATGTATGTTTCATGAAGAGAACAAGACATCTCCAGGGAGAGGTTCATGCTAGCCTAAATTAGGCAAATGTAATATGTAAAACTATGTAAAACAGTTTGAATAAAAGCATTTACTTCTCAGTAATGAGTATAAAGGCAGCCTAAACTGATATCTCTGTCATTAACATCTGACAATTAACTGCTTAAAATTTTGTGAATTAAATGCACTCTCTATCTTCGTGATTTTGATTTTAGAGTACAATGTCCACATAGAGAAAGAACATTGCAAGCCAAGACACAACAACCCTGGGGTCTCGCCTGCATGTTTTGAAGCATTTCCTTCCCACATAACCCACAGGGCAGCTTGGTTCTCACCCTGCATTATGAAAATTAGCAGAGAACCTCCTAACACCTCTGCAAGTTACAAGATGCGGTCTAGGTTAGGTCAGATAGATGGGTTTCCCCACAGAAGAAATCATGTGCTCAAAACTCAAGGAACTCAACTCTGTGACTAGAGTGAGACTCCTTACTGATTTTAATAGACTGCATTAAGAAAAGCAAGCATCAAACTGATGGGGAAATGCTGCCAACAAAGGCAGGGCTAGGCAGTGAGGAAACGAGAACATGTATCTCTGAGAGCAAAAGGAGGGACCAAAAGGCATTTAAGTCAGTGATCAAGGATGATTCTTGGCTGTAACATCCCACTACTGCCTCCTCGCATGACCTGGGTTATGGAAAATTAGAGCAAAAAGGCTAGACAGGTTGTGAATCTACCCTCTCTGTCCTTGGAATGAGAACATTTCATTGGCCTTGGGAGATCCCTTTATTCCAACTCTTTCTATTGCTTCTCCTTCAAAGAACTTGTCTCATTCAACCTAGCAGCCATTGCAGCTTCACCAGAAGCTGCTGTGCCCGAAATAGTCCACCACAGCCTTCACCACAGCCTGCCAAAGCAACAAAAACTAATCAGCTGTTGGGATTAGCAACCTCGATGACAAGTGTTCTTGCTTTATCTGCAAGCTCAAAGCTTGTCCCTTTCCACCTCCTCTGGATTTGTTCACCTTTATGGTCAGCAGATGACTATTTTAGCAAGATACAAATTGCATCCAGGGAAAAACAGAAGCACCGAGGTGATGTGTTGTTCCGACTGGCTGCTGGTTTTACCACCAGTGAGGCAAATCAAAGGACCTTGCGACAGTAAGTTGACATATTTCACAGCCTGCAGTTGTTCCTCCAGGAAAATAAAAGTCCCAGAATCATTAAAGTGATTCTGAAGCTTGAATCTGTAGGATTGTCCTCCTTTCACCAGGTGCTCATAAAAGCAGGCTTATTATTAAGAGAAGAACAATCTGTGTTTTGATTCCGTGAACAGGTTGGTTTTTATAAAAACTAATCCATGCTATGACTTCTGTAAAGGTAAAGTTTTTTAGGAGGATGAAATATCCATATTTATTAAGGCAATATTTTTATTACTTCACCTTTGTTTTGTCTTCCTAGAAGACTGCCATATACATGAACTTCCAGACCCTGTTAAGACTTGGCTGTCTGAACCTAATGTATGCAGATATGCTACAAAGTTGGTCTTTGGCCTGGGCATGTTTTAGGAAACATGTTTTAGGAAAGGAGGTCAAGGGTTCTTATTTGTTGAGTTTGGCAAACAGGAATTTAAAAGGTCCCAATAGCTGCCTGCAAATATTCAAAGGTTGGCTTCAAAGACAGAAAATAGAACCAAGTTTTTGTTTGTTTGCTTAAATAAAACAGAACACTAAAACAAAGGTCAATGCAACAAACTAGCTTTGTAGGTACAGGATGGACAGTAGGATAAAAAAGGTCATTGAGAGTATAGTATTTTGGGAATGACAAGTGATGAAATGTGAAAATGTTTCAAGACTTAGCTGAATAAAACCATGGCTGAGCTTGATGAGAGCTGACAATGCTTCTTCTTCAATCAGGAGATTGGATTAGAGCCCTCCAAAGATCCTTTCCACCTGACATTTTTATGTTCCTGTGATAGACACATCCTCCACACCAAAATCCTCCCACCTATATTATGGTCAATTAGGAATAGTCAATTCCATCATCTTGAGAGCTGCAAGTAAAGTCTTCCTACACCAAAAGCCACCAAAAAAATCACATACCTCAGAGAGCCAAGGGAGGGAATGATTTTGGATCCTGGACTCCACTAGGGAATAGACGACATCCCAAGTAAGATCCTGTCAACTTCCAGCAACAAGGACAGACTGAGGATCTCCAGTGGTCTCTGCACCAATCCATTTTCTTCTGCTAGTTGTACAAAATCCCCTGACCATGAGAACTGCTCAGGACTCCCAGGTTTGCCATCTCTGCAATAAACACAGAGCATGCTATTACTCATTAATTATGTTGAGGGTAATTAGCAGTTATGTTGACAGGAAGGTTTCCAGCAAAGCTGTTGGCTCATTCTGTATGCAAATGAGGTTGCTAACTGTGAGTGGAAATACGTCAGACTGGACAAACTCCAGAGCAAGAGTCTCGTGACTATTTAGAAAGCTGTCCCTTAGCTCAGCAGTTGGACTTTGAGAGGACCTGGCATCTTCTGAAGTTTGTGAATGCAGAATGGCAGTGAGAAGCTGCAGTGGGCAACCTTGATCTTTGCTTCTCCTCTGATCTGAAGACATTAGCCCTAGCAGCTCAGTGATGAGGCCAGGAAAGACATGATATTGCTTGCATTGTGTATGCAGGAGGCTGGCAGATCCCCACCTGGAATGCAGGCAACATCCTCAGTTCAGAGAGGGAAATTCTGATTAAAACAACTCCATCTGAGATGCAGAAGCCATTAGGAAAGATCTCTTTCCACTTAAATAAAATTTTAGCTTTATGTTTGGTAATTTTATAATTTTATCATTTTTTTCCATTACTGAAAATCCAGACTTTTAAGTAAATAGATCCGTCATCCATAAATCTTTCCTAGTGTTAATGCTCAC
Organism: Nothura maculosa; assembly: GCA_032353885.1. Lineage (NCBI taxonomy): Eukaryota > Metazoa > Chordata > Aves > Tinamiformes > Tinamidae > Nothura > Nothura maculosa. The sequence goes on along the minus strand of JAUBOD010000762.1, from coordinate 1,898,781 downwards.
TGATTCCTCAATGTATCTGAGATAAACAGATTCAGACAAAATACTCGACTTAAGGTAAGGCGATAAAATCGCTGAATATTAACTGCTAAACTGCTATTAAGCAGTTGGTCCTAGGATTACATTCAAAACACCTACTAAGTATAATGCGATGTCTATTCTTAAGAAACTAAGAGTAAACAGCCCACTAGACACAGCTATGAAGTCATGGATCTCTTATAATAGAGCATTATGTGGAGCACTAGCCAACCACTTAAACTGGATGCAGTTTAAGTTAGTGTAAAACCCTTTACATTTTGATTGCCTGTGCTATGCAATATTAATGTTTCTCAAGTGAATTTCAAGGATACGCATGTTAAATCCTGTGACTATGCCCAATAACCACACAATTTGCGCTTTACTTATTGCTACTTTAAACCTGAGTCTGGAATACCACCTGATGACCAGTGGGAATATGGACTCAGTGCTCACGTACAAAAGCCCATAACGGCCTCGTGATGTGTAGATGAAGAAAGTAGTCAGAGCTCAAATTCTGGCCAGGATTTCCTCGTCATACAATATTCCCAAGGAAGTTGGCCTTGAAGCCAGATGATCCTAGACAAGCAATTGCAACAATTCCCTCCAATCTCACCTAGTCTACATGGTTCAGACTCATATCGTTGCTTCCAGCAGTTTTCCGGAGCTCTGTTGATTATAGGGCAGGACTCATCCTGTTGAAGAGCAAGTCTCCAGCACTCCCTTTAGAGTCAATAAAAGATGAATGTGGGTTTCCAGGGAACAATTCATGCCAGGCAGGTGAAATGAATTGTACCATAGAAGTGCTTATTTCTCTCCAATGACTATAATGGATTCAAGTGTGACGAATTCTGATTTATACCTGTAAGATTACACAGGATGAGTCCCATAGTATGTGTTGACACCTTTGTATGTGTGATGTCTATTTTGCATTACTTACCTAGTCAAATCACGAGTTAAAAATACAAGGCTACCTTATTTACAAAGCCCTTTACTCACAGACAGGCCTCTGATGACGAACAGTCACTCCTCATTCATTCTCATTACCTTGCCATGTCAATTCATCAGGATGTTTGGGGGAACCAGGAAGTCAGTAGTTTCATAACCATCCAGAGCTTTACCTGAGTGTTAGGACAATATCTTGAGAACACAACAGAAAAAAAAAAATCTGTATAGCAAGGAGTTGGAAAGAATGACACATTTCATGCAATTCAGTCTTCAAGTCATCATCTCCATAATTGATGTGGTTGAAGAGGTTGACAGGGTGAGGGCCAGGAGATTTTTTAATGTTTAGCGTAATGCTCTGCATGTTACTCGTGCTGTTAGCAGCAGAAAATCATTTAGCATGTGGATAAGCTTCCACTAAAGCTGGGATTTGGGATGGGCTGGATGTTAATTTGAGATTCTTGAAAAGTTAAGTTGGGAGCTCTCTGTGTAGATGACCTGTGCCACTCCTCTGCACCCGATTTGCAGCAAGACGTGATAGCAGCGGGAGGAAATGCAATGAACCAAGAGAATTGATGTCTGTTTTCAGTCTGCCACTTCCTCTTGCAACAGTCACAGCTTGTAACACTCCTTGTTGAATCAACTAGATGACCTCCAAGGCTGAGCATCACCTGGATAAAACCACTAGAACTTCCTTTGTGGTCCAGGCTTCTGCTAGAGACACTGCACCTCCAAACACCACTTTTGCCCACAAAAGCATGAGAAAATCCTTTTAGACTATGGAGGCAGAATTCAATGCTAATTTTCAGCATATACACACCAAGAGCAAGTTTACCAGAAAAATATACCTGTGTTCATAAAAAGCAAGTGGGGAAATTTGAAATGGGTATTTCCAGGCTTATGTCAACAAGATATTGTGAGTCATGGACTGTGGTGAGCTAAACTCAGCATTTCCTTTGTTTTGTGAGTTTCTACGCCAACATGGTTTTTAAAACGTTTTATGTGCGCAGCATACCCCTTTCCAAGTAGGAGAGAGGAGTAGGAATACCAAAGACTGGCAAATCTACAGGTCTAACTGAAATTGGTTGAGAAAATGAGCCGCAGTGACAGCCAAATTCTTCAGCGATGAACAAAGATCTTCTCTCAACGGAGGTAGACGCGAACCCAGGAGCAAAACACAAAAACGTGCACACAGCCATTTCAGTTGGCCCTTTGATGCCTTTCCCAAAATGAAGGAGCTTTCTTAGAATATGAAATTCCATAGCTAGGACTGGCTGCCAGAGCCCATCTTAAAGCAGAGGTATTTGCCAGGACAGAGGAGGTATCTAATGTGGATTAGAGAGCTCTAGGTGGGAGCAGACTTATGTCGAGGGAGGGTGGAACAGCAATCAACCTCATGTCCACTGTGTGTGTCTAAACAAAGGTTGTTGGGCTCTTGAAAAGAGAAAGCATAAACAATGTCTGCTAATATAAGCAGGAAAACCAGAAAAGCAAAGCTTCTTTTTTTTATAGGAGTTGCATCTAAATCACAGACTGGCTGATAAGAGGGAGATCTCAATCATAATTATGTCTGGAGATTTTGTAGGTGTTTCTGCATGTTCAACCTTTCAGGCTTGGACACACCTTGTTGCCCTCCCTGGGTCACTATGTTGCCTCAGTTGAAAAGGTCTGATTCACCAGATCATTGTTCTAAGCATAGATCCTCACTGCTGTGCAAAACAAGAGCAAATGTCACCAGCAGAATTTTGGGGTGGGGTTCTCTATATCAAAAGTACCAATTCCATTGTGTAGGCATTAGATGCAAAGTATCGGGTGTGTTCAAAGTGTCTGTACTTGAAGATCCCATAAAATTCAGGTCAGAGAAGACCTTCAGCAGTCTGATCTGTCGCTGGTGTCGACGTGTTTTGAGCAGAAGTCTGGACTCTCCAATCCAAGATTTCTTCCAAACTCAGTGTTTCTATGATTGCTATGTGTTAGCCTTGGCTTAAGAAAACGTGAAGCGTAAGCTTGAGCAGGAGCCAAATTTGTTGTGTCTCATGTTCTGTGGTAAATGGTTCCAGAGGAGCAACGAATAATCTAGAATGTGCCTTCTAGAAAATAGAAGTTAAAAAAAAGTAAAAAGTGTATTCATAAAAATGAATAAATAAATGAAAATATGGCTACAGCATCCAGACACGGACTGGATGTGGAGTCAGTCCAGCGTCATATATCAATGGTGCACTCCTTATAAATCTATAGGTGTTATGGAAAGGATCTGGAGAGCTATTTAAAACAGGATCAAGAAACAGGGCAATGCAAGTGGGCAGAGACAAAGCAATAGGAAAGCAGAAAATGCTGGGTCTAGAGTTTGGTTTCTATGGCCTGATTCGTGTTTTTAAGTTAGCCACAAACCCAGATCACACAAGTCAGCACAAAATACATCGACTGATACTTTTGAGTTCTCTCGGTGGTAAGAAAGGTTTCTGATAAGTGCAGAGCTGTTACCATCAGCCCCACACTCTATCCTGGGAGGTGAACTACAGGAAAGACAACGCTGAGAAAGTGACTCACTCCTTTCATACCAGCTTTACATTTACTCCTGAATATTCTATGTGCACACAGATGCACGCTTTACTTGGAAAACATTGTGGGGACGTTGACACGACCTTGCTTTTAAAATCTATCCAGTTATTCAATACAAACCTTTCAAAACACAATTCTTCCACATGATCAAAACAGGTAACACCCCTCTCATGTAACTGCTCAGGGCAACTGCTCAGCCAGATTATTCCATTCGAGCTGATCTCTCCAAAAGATCACAGATGCCCTCTAGTCATTTTGGTATTAATTGCCAGTGCTTATAACATGAAATCTTCTTTTTGCTTGAGATTCTTTCTCTGCGTGTCATGCTGTAGGCTCAACTTTTATTTTTGTTCTTGGAAATCGCTCAAACATTCAGAAAAGAAAACACAGGAATGACTTTTATTTGCTCTCAATCTATTCCTTCATGCTTCAAATTATTTCCATTTAGCATCCATTCAGGCAGGTCATCTAGGTAGCCTTTAAAAGGCTACATGTTGTTTAGTCTCTGCAATTCAAACAAATTGGCCTGCGGGAACAATCTGTCTCTGAAGATACATAAATAACATTTATTAATGGCAGGAAAAAAAACTCTTTTACCATTTCTCAACCAGTCATGGACTGATGTTCTAGTGGAACATGGCTTTTGGTACAGTTAATATTGCAAACACTGCAATTAGTATTTTTAGACTGCATTATTGCAATTAAGAGCAGTAAGCTTAGATATCATTATTGGTTAAATGGAAAAAAAGAAAACAATAGTAAGAGGAACCTGTACCAAACCAGTATAGAGAATTGCTTTATTTGCCTTCTACAAAGTGATGTTCAAGGAGAAAAAAACATACAGACACAAGGTCTTGAATATTCTGATTTTTTTTGTTTCTTGTCAATGTTATTTGAACAAAAGTAGTCCTCAAAGTCCTTAAAGACCCTTCTTATCTTAAAAGCTGTCTGCAATCTATGTCAGCAGGTTGTATCCAAACACGAGGCAAATGAGTTTTATCAAAAAAAAAGGCCAATTATTTTTAATACATGTATTTCTCTCCAAACCATCCAAAGGTGACCCTGAAGACATCACGATGGTGAAGTTTCCTTGTGCTCAGCACAGCTCCCCAAGGGACATGGGGGTTCCCCTGGGAGCCACCACTTCCCCTTGCTGCTTTCCAAAAGGGAAAGCAACACTGGGACACTTCAGTGGAGGGCCAGTGAATTTTTTAGGAGAAGCAAAGCTGCCCTGCTCACTGCCAGCAACCCCGATACAGGAAACGGGGTTATTTTCAGCGTGTGCTAGATAAAGTTCAGCTACCTGCGTGTGTAGGAAGTGGTGCGACACTTCCACGTACGCAGCACTTACTGGTACCGCAGCACCTTGGTTTCAGCTAGGGACGTACACCGGTGCAAAAAGGCAGAAGTCTGGGATCCTCACCCCAAAGCAGAAAAGGTCTTTATCTTTGAAGTTATATCTGCCAAAGTTATCAAGAGATGTATTGAATCTGGGTTTTGCTGGAAAAAAAAAGAAAAAAAGAGTCCTACATTGTGAATGCAGGTGAAATTATTTACGTGAAAAGTCAGACCTGTTCCTCCTTTGACATGTTTCTGTAGTTACAGAAAGCACCGTGCTGTCTGCAGGAACCAACTCAGGATTTCCTGCACTCTTATCTCATTTCTGAGGGTGACTTGATGAAGGATCATTGCAAACACCTAAATCCTCTGCCTGAGCCTCCCTGCCTGGGTATGACTGAATAAAGCTCTAGAAAGGCGGACCTGGAGCACACACTGAGCCCATCTCCTGGTCTCTAGAGAGCTTCACATAAGACTGTATCATTCCTGGCAACCACTTGGCCCATCTGCTTATGATACCTATGGATCATAGACTCCAGTGCATGCCTGGACAGTGCATTCCTACCCTCTATTATCTAACTGCATTGGCTGCCCCTGTTGCTGGAATTTTTTCCTACTATAAATCCAAGATTTATTTTGCTACTGAAATAGCTCTAACACTGATTTAATGCTACATGGATCTGTGTTTTCAAAGAAGAGATGGTCAAGCTATAATTCAAGACATCTGCATAGTTTCCTAATCAAAGAGTTCTTACGTGAGCAGACAACAGAGGAAATGCACAAATTCACTTTTTGTTTTAGGTCCAAATCTGTTAAATTTCAAGAATAAACATAATTTTTGTTCATTAAAAACATTTGTTTTGGAAGAATTTTGAAGCTTAGATTTGCAATTGACTCTAATTGAGAACAAGTTAATACTTTGCTTGACTGTTCTTCCAATTTCAAATAAATAATGTGATCACAAGTACCAAGTGTCCCAAAGGGAAGAAAGGAAGTACTGTACAAGGTAGGGTAAATCACAAGGTCTTGGGTGACCTCAGTCACAGGAGATGGCATGCAAACAGTAGAAACTAGGTCAGCTTCAGCAAGACAAGTCTAGGAAAATAAAAGCAGTTTGCTGGGACTAAATCAGAAAGGCCAAAGCACACAACAGAAGGGATCTGGAACATTAGCAAATCACATCACATGTGTTCTAATTGTCAGCAGATAATGAGGAGAAATATTGATCTATTTCTTGACATATTGAGCAGATAGGAAGATGTTCTTAGATTACTAAAGAGTGAAAGTCAGATCTATCTCTTTTTTATATATAACAGAAAGATAAAGAAGGTTGTAGAAATCATAAACCAGTAGATGAATTTCAGATTGTTTCCAGATGAATTTCATTTGTTACTAGAATATCTGATGGGTTCGACTCTCTGCAAGCTCCCGGAAGGTAAGAGAAGACAGTGAAGACTAGGCTTTCTCAAACCAATCTGTCTGAGGATAAACTGTCTGAGGAGGTAGTGGCTCCATAATGGCTCGTTTTTCAGGTAAATTGCAAGCGTAACTGCTTCGGTTTTTCAGTTGGGAGGCAGATGACATGACCTCTGAAGTCAGTAACATGTCTCTGTGTCTAATCTTATGACTGTGTTTAAGCTTGCTGTACATATACCGTGTGCCTGAGATCAAATGACTCAGTTTTGGAGATGTTTTCCTTCCACCACAAAGTTATAAAACTGAATCTCGCTCAGTTAACCTGATAATTAGTGATTATCAAAACCATGCCCTGAAGCTCTGAAGGGTTCTGCAACTGGTGATTTTACAATGTATAGTATACTTCTGACCAACATCTTTCCAAAATATTGAAAAGGGAGCAGATAATCCATGACAGTAGTGTTTGTATTTTTTGTTTTGTTTTGTTTTCCAGCTGCATGTTTTCATGCTTGCTGTCATGTCCCTGTAGGTCTGGTCTTTAGCTGACGGAAATGAAGGCTAATCTTCCCTGAAGTCCTTTAGCTTTGCTGTATCTCTCCAATCAGCTATGATAAAGTCTTTTCTTGCTGTCTCTGAGCCGTATGGAGAACATTCAGCAACAAATGTTTTGGGCAGCTTTCCTTTCTTTTTTTCATTTCACCCAGCCTGGAATCTTTCTGGATCTACCAGAGATACCAGTCCTTGGTGCCACTTTCCCTTCATTTTAATTTGAACAGGAATGGACATAAGCCGTGGCAAGGGAGCAGGAAGCTCCCATTCATAGACAACTGCCTCCTTTTGAGGCAGTTGAAAGAGCTTCTTTCAAATTTTCGGTGCAGTCACCATCCCAGTTCAACAAGGCCATCTAAAAAAGATGCACCTGTAGCTAAAAGTAGTAGAGGTCTCAGGCATATGTATTTCATAGGGAAAGCAAAATAAAATACCCCTTATGGACAGCTGTTTGTCTGTCCTGCATCTCTGCAAAAACATGGTCCCCCTCCAGCCCAGAGCTGGAAGGAGTAAACAGCACTTCAGGCAAGACTCAATTTCTGTAAAATCTGTGAATCTGAAATGGTTATATTTAAAGATCAGCAGGATTTATTCTCACTTTGTTTTCCTTTGAGTCTTAACATTAACACTTTCAGAGGTGAAAAGTCTAACAACAGAGGAGCAGACCGTGGCTGTGTTTGTAGTGGAGCAGCATGAAGAGACTTGGGCTCCAACTTCTAGGTCTAGTGAACCCAGACCTAGAAAATCAAGACAAATTTGTCTGTACAACATTCATTTCTAACCCCTTTCCAAGTGCTTGCTTCAGTTCAAGTTCATTTAAACAGGGCAACAAGTAGTGCAAAGATCAAGAGTTCAGAGAGTGCAAGTATGGGAAAGTAGATGGTTGTGATTTTGGGACATTTTGTGAAGAACAGGGGAAGTGGTTGCACTTTGTCAGCATTTTGAGGAAAGAAAGCAGCAGCATGGATGGTGCAATGAAACACAGAAGGCCCGCAGAAAGCAGAGGAGACAAGGTAGATGGCAGAGCAAAACCAAGGACCGAAAGATGCTCATTGGATATGTTTGGGCCAACACTTACCTCTCCTGCTCACTTGGAAGCAGCAGCCTATGGCAGTAGTGAAGGGATAGTATAAAATGAGGGCAAATTCACAGCTTGGGTGTCAAGGCAAGAAAAGAGGCTTACCCTATAATACCTGAACGACCCATGATTCACTTGATTAAAAGACAACGAAACAGCACAGGTCATACTGAGCAGTTTTTGAGTATGTCCATATTCACCCATTCATACTAACTTTAGCATTCAAAACCAAAGAGACTGCAAGAAATGGTAGTTTCTGGATATCAGTGCTGGTGGACACCTCTAGTCCTGGAAACTCCAGGCCCTTTGTGGTGCCTAAAGCTCCCTGGGGTGAGGATGAGCACGTGAGGAGTTAGTGTTTGGAAGTTGCAGAGGTTTGAAGACTAGTCCCATGGAGGAGCAGGAGGAAACCCACAAAGCTCTTCATGGGCTGGAGGGTGTGAAACAATTGTCTGTGTTGGGTGGTTTCTCACTTAGAGGATGGGGAACCATATGGTTGCCATTGACTTGTCAGGCAGAGATGTGAGAGAGACAAAATCTTGTGTACAATATTCAGCTTGTGGAACATGATACCCAGTTGCTCCAGGGTTTTGGAATGCTGTGTTGTCCCCATCTACGATGAGTGGACAAAAGAAAATGGTCCATATTTTTTTTCTGGCTCCTGGAGGCCATAAAGGGGAAAAAGAGCTTCATTTCCCACCTTCATTCAGAGAAGAGAATTATCATGCCTGTCTTGCTGAGGGGAGGACGCTCTTCTCTACATGCCCCACATCGTGCCAGGGTCAAAGGAGGACAGAGTTTGGCTGTGTCAAACATCTGTGACTGCCAGTAATGAGGGCAGAGTCACAGGAGATGCATGAGGTGAAAAGGCTCCTCTGCCAGAAGAACAGGAGAATTGTCACACTGAGAAGACCTCCTGGGCTGCAAGGGGCCACAGTGGCATGTACATGGGCTCAGACACAGCTGCAAGGCATGGGGAGACCTCGGATACTACACCATGTGGAAAAAAGTTCCTTCCTTGAAGTAGACTATAGTGCAGTAGTGCCTGCAAATCACCAATATACTGCTGCAATAGAGATATTAGTGAGTGACTGACGTCCTCATATCACACCTCTATACATCTCTGCATCCAGGGAGATTTTTAAAGACACTGTGCACTGCAAAAAAGGGCATATGCTTCTGTGGAAGTATTAAGATGACTAACATCCTACAGGTCACTCTACAGAGA
>JAUBOD010000762.1:1865573-1879994 GCA_032353885.1 Nothura maculosa | reverse complement strand
GCTCTCATCTGGGACGACTGCTGTCCCAAATTCCATGAGTTTGGGGATTTACCACCTCACAGGTGGCAGCGCTCCAGCTTCAGAGCAAGTCCCAGAACAGCCCTGTATATGTTTTGCAGCACTGCAAAATGCATGCAGCTTTATGCACCAAACAACTTGTGTGCCCCATTCCAGTGATTTCTTTCCACTGAGCTCCGTGAACATGCTGTATTATAATATCTGTACCTTTCAGGTCAATATTAAATATCAGCTAGTAAGGAGTGAGTTGATCACAAGGGGACATTGATAGAACCAGATTCAGTTGCAGTTACATTTGTGTTGCCTTAAGTGACCTTTCAAGCAGATCAGATATTTACAGTCCTTTAATTGGAGCATCATTTAGAGTTAAGTCAAGCCCCTTTCAAAGATCAGACTACGTTACAGAAACATTTTAGTCTTTATCAGATTTAGGATCACATAAAAGTAAAACACATCGCCTTGGTTTGACATGATCCAGTCGCTCCCAGCTTGGACTAAAACACATAAATCACATCACCTTCCACGTCCCAGAGAATTGGCTGTGCTGCTAGTCTGCATGGCTGTTTTGTCTCCACTAGGCTGCAGTATTAACTTTTTTTTCTTTTTTTTTTCTTTTTCTTTTCTTTTTTCTTTTTTTTTTTCAGCACCAGAATCTCTCTGCAGCCTCCCATGTCCAGGCACCTTCTCACTGCTCCCCTTGCACATCTGCTGGCCCTTCCTCTGGGGACCTCTGGGTGCTGCTAATGACTCACTTCTTGCACTGGGGGTTGTGAGAGTCTCCCCAGTGAACTCTGCAGAAGCAAAGCTGTCCCCAGCGACTTCCAGCTTTATAAATCATTTCTCATTGTGATACTTCTCAGTTCTCATAGGTTTTAAGGTTGCACCAAATGCTGTCAAAAGAAAAAAAGAGAAAGAAAGTCAAAAGCGATACTGGAGATTTTATGATATGAGCATTATCATCATCATGATAGATATGAACAGATGGTGAATTAATTGTGGTCTGAGGCTGTTGGGCTGCAAATGAGTCAGCAGGTACAATCAGGGCTGGGGTCTGCCTGACTCAGAGATATCCCCATATAACTACACATGTATAAAGTAGGACGGAGGGTGGTTTCTTGCAAGAGGAACAGTGTGAGTCATGTCTCCATCCCCTTCCCTGGGCATCCTCAGAAAAGTGTTCAGCAATGCAATGGCCTCTCCCAGAGGCCCTGGTCCCTCTATTCACAGTTGGAGGGTGGAGGACACCTTGGGCCACCCAGTGCGGGCAGAGCATCACCGATGGCGAGTGACATGGAAGGCAGGTACAGCCAAAGTGTTTGGGTTTTGTAGCCCCAGGCTACAAAAACCTCCGCAGCTGCCGCGCTGCCGGAAGCGCAGCCCATCACCCGGGGATTTTCCCATCACCGTTGTGTCACCCACAGGATCCCCCCTGGCACATCCAGCGCCCCAGGGCAGGTGCGTGAGGGCAGCATGTCTGGTGCAGCCCCGGGGCCGCCCCTTGCGCGCTCGGGAGTCGCGGCTCCCAGGGGTGCTGGCGCGGTCGCAACAGCTCCTCGCACGCACCTGGAGAGCCGGGAGACGCTCCTCCACCCGCCGACCCGCCGCTAACCACACGGAGCCGGTGCTGACGGTAGTGCAGACTTCCTGCTGCGGCGGCCAAGCGCTTCTCCTTGCACCTGGCCACATGGCAGAGCAACCCCGATCCCGGCCATGATGGGGGTAGGGTTCCTCCCAACGCCCTGGGATCTCTGCTGGGTGGAGCTGGGTCTACCACGATAGCCCAACTATCTCTGCCTGCTCTTTGGCAAGAAAAATGGCTTTATCTGGCTTCAGTGGACTGCAGTTTTCTTAGTCTACTGTATGGCCTGGTCAAAGATGCTGTTTGGGTTCTCCGGAGTCAGCAGAAAGCAGTCAGCATGGAGATGAGGATGAGTCACCTAGTGGGGATGCTCGTGGTGACTCACTGCATGCAGGTGTGTTTCATGCACTGAGTGCAAGGGGAAAAGCCATGCAGGGAAGATGTTGTTGCTCGCAGAGGGCTGAAGTTGGTGTGGATAATCCTACGTATTCAGAAGATTTGCATTATATTGATTCCTTTAGTCCTAGAAATTGCCCCCTCAACACATCCCAGGTACTCCAGCTGCAGCCAACTGTGAGTAGCTCCCATCCTTACATGGGATGGTGCATGGCTCCAATCATAAATACACAGGATGCTCCTTGAGCTCCAGAGAGATGAAGCAAGGTAACATTGCAAGGAGGCAGTGCCACAGCCTAGCTTGTCACACAGACTGGAAGCTCTGATGGACATTGTTTCCAAGAGTTCACACAAACATCTGTCCATGGGATTGGAGAAGATGGGCCTTTAGTCACACAGAAAGACAGGGAGTGCTGAGCTTTGCAAGGAACTGGGAGACATCCATTTCAAACCGATCTCTTGGTGGATGCTCTTGCCATGGCTCTGTTGTTGGAAGATGAGGAAGGAGCTGCTGAGTGCCTTGGGAGGGGACATCGTGACACTGTATGAGACCTGAAAGACCACGCTGGGCCACAACATTGAGCTGTGTTGGCTACAAACAGCTTGAAACAGATCCGCCCACTGCTTTGTGTCCTTGTCCTCCTTCATCTGTTTGCACTGTAGTTTTCCTGTTTTAGGGGAAAATGAGGCAAGGTGCACACGTGGGTTTCACAGTGCCTATGGTGCTTTCATAGCTTTGTGTAGAGTGGTCCTGGGAAAGATCGGTGGAAATCTTCATTCTTCCACCTACTTCTGCTTCCATATGGAGAGGGCATCACCTGGTTACTGTTCAGTGAACAGCAGGGTGCCGTCTGGACATACATATGCTGTGGGTTACAAATTTCAGTGAAAAAAAAAGAGCTGAAGAGCAGCCTTCTCAGAGGGCTGCATGGGTTTGACTCTTTAGACTTCATCCATCTTTTCCTTGATCCCAAAACTATCCATATGAAAGCTGGAGAGTTGCTATGTGGGCTTCTGCAGATAAAAACTCTTCCTTCACTTCAAATAATGAGATGTTGCTATTGAGTGTTGGATGATGCTTTCATCCTGTCGGGACAGCTGCACTGCTTTGGCAGACACTGTCTGGGGAGCTCTGAGTGCTCAAAGCACATATGAGGAGAGACTATAAACGTCAGAGAGATGGAGAGAGGAGTCTATCCAGATGTGTTCAAAATTGTATCATCAGCATCGAGGAATTGAGAAGGGTCAACTTGGTGGTGAATGGGTCATGGCAGTGAATTCTGCTTCTCCCAAACAGTTGCTTCCACAGCACATACACAGCCTACGGATTGGGCTCGAGGGAGCTGGGCTTGTTTAGTCTGGAGGAGGCCAATGGGTGATCTAATAGCTGGCTACAAATACTTGAAGGGTGTTTACAGAGGCAGAGTCAAACTCCTTGCCATGGTGCCAGAGTGTAACAAAAGGCAACTGCAAATTGTGGCAGGGGGCCTCAGGTCGGGCTGTAGGAAAGGTTTGCACCAAGAGGGAGCAGAGCCCTGGTAGAGGCCCAAAGAGATGGTGGTTTTTAGGCCTTGGCTAGACAAAGCCAAGGCTGACTGCCTGGCTACAATCCTGCTGTGAGTGGGAGGCTGGATTAGAGATCTCCAAAGATCCTCTTCACCCAACATTTTTATAAGAACTTCATTAAAAATACCTGTTTTCAGCTCCTGAAAGTCCTCGAGCTTCTTTCATGTTGGTTAGAGATTAGAGTTTTCCTTCAGTATTTCTGCTTCTAAAACAATGATGTTTCCAACAGCAACAGAGACACTACGGTTGAGGTGTGAAGCAAGCAGCAAAGGTACAGAAACCTCCTACAGGAGTGAGAAAAGCCTTGACAGATGTGCAAGGTCCGATCCTCTTGCATATTGATGAGATCCTCTCAACCTTGCCTCATAAGGGTGCTTCAGACCCTTAATCATCCTAGTAGTCCTCCACTTGACTCACTGCAGTAGCTCCAGATCTCTCTTGTATTAGGGAGGCCAGGTCAATACTCCAGATGCGGCCTCACCACGCTTGAGTGGAGGGGGACGATCACCTTCCCCGACCTGCTTGCAGTGCTCTTCCTAATGCAACCAGAATATAATCAAACTTCTTAGCCCTGGAGGTCAAGAGAATCTCAAGGTACAGGACACAGGATGAGGCTGGCTGAAGCCTGCCTGGAGAGAGGTCTCAAAGAGCAAAAAGAGACAGCAGATGCACTTTCAAGAAGCCCAAACAGATCAAGTGGATGAGTACTGCAATGCATGAGAGATCTTAAAGCACAGTATTCAGTACTGTTTGGTCCTCACAATATCTTACAAGGACTCTGGTAGCCCTATCCCAACAGTTCTCCTGGAATTCAACCAAGTCTCACAAGAACAAGTTATTCCCCACACAACAAATATATGACTGGTACAGTTGGCAGCACTGCTCAGCCCTACTTCTCTCTCTCCCATGGGTCCAGTCTCTCCTTCTCCATCTGCAACCCTCCATCTGTCTTTATACCCTAGGAATACCAGGAGATACGACTAGAGCAGTCCAGCCGCCTCTTCCCAGCTGCTCCCTCTGTCTAAAATAAGTATTTCCTTGCCATCTGGAACCTGTATTTACAACCACTGTCGGAGATAGAACATCTGAAGTCATGTTGTAGACTTCTGTACCCCACCTTAGCTGCTGAGCTCATGGTGTGCAGCTGCTTCACAGTCTTTCCTAAATGGGTACTTGAATACGACACACAGAACACACTCAAAGGTCTGGATGAGAAGAACATGGTCATCCACTTCTGACATGGTCATCACACTGGGACATACATGTCTACCACACACACCGGCAGACCACAAGTGATCTGTAGAGTGACCTGTACGTCCTCCCAGGATTTGGAAGACAGCTTATTGAAATCAAGGACTGATAAGACCCCAGCCCCAAGCAATGAAGTATTGTGGAGGTAAAATGTGTGTATATATATATAATATGTGTGTGTGTGAGTGTGTGTGTGTTTTCCAGTGAGAGGTTCTTTGTGCTGTTTCTGCTCCTTGATGAGATTGGTTGAAGTCACACAGTGTACGAGAGTTGGAAGAAATCTCCCCACTTGAACAGTAAGTTCATGTGTTCTTTGCTTTTAGCAATGTTATTTGCTCGCAGATGTGCAGCTCTACCTTCAGTGACCTTCACTGACTCTCTGTTCACCTTGCAGGAAAAGCGAGCACTTATTGCACAGAGCGCAGGTCTGCTGTAGCTTTTTCAGCAATCAAAACACTTGAAGCCTAAGAGCAGCATTTGAATTTTAAAATCATAATTAGAGTGCCCAACAGGCAGAAGTTGGAAGCGGGCAATAAACGAAGCAGGGGGTTAGAAGAAAACAAAGAATGGCATGAAAGGAATCCTTGCTTTGAACAGAAAGTCCTAAATACCTCAAACTGACTGCTTCAAATTGGGAACCCAAAATTAATAGATTCTTTGACCTTATTTTTGTCCGTGTTCCAGTTCCTTACTTGTAAAGTAGAAATAACAGTAAAATCTCACGATTAACCAATGCACTGTGCTACTACAGAGGTGAGTGTCACAAAAATTATGGGAAAAAGGTTAAAACGTTGTTGTCCTAGTGAGTATCAGAGCCCTTGTGAGCAAGAAATGGGGCACATAATTGTAGACTGTGCCATGGTGCATGTACTCTATGGATACGTTAGGTTATGTGGGCAACCTAAAGACAGATGATGTCTCCTAACTTTTAAATGCTTTTTCAACCTTGTCACTTTTAACATTAGTTTGATGTTATTTATTTTATTGCTCTCCAGCGTTAAGCTCTTCTAACAGAGGAAAACCTGGCATGTATCCACAAATGAAGCAGTTGGGTCATGAGCTCTAGCGCACCAATCTTCTCATTTCAGTGCTCATTTTAACGTCAGTGACCACATCATTGCCTGTGTGGACCTCACTACTTCTGTGGTGCTGGATTTGTTATATTGTGGTCTCTGCAATAGCTCGTCTTGCTGTTGAGAGGAATGTTAAAATACATGTTAGAGTGGCATGCCCTATTTTTGGAGCCTCAATCCTTTAAACACATGTGGGCAGGAGCACTGGTAAATCATTGGACGGTTTTCCATCTTGCTTCTACAGGGCTGGGCTCTCGGCTTAGCCTGGTGTCTGGTCCCCTGTCAAGGCTGCTATTTTAATGATTCATCCATCTGGTTTTCTGGGAAAAGAAATTAGCCCGGGAACCATTTTTTTCATTTCTTCTTTGGCTGTACCTCCCCTCAAATGATTCCTCAAATGAAATGCTACTGTGACTTAGCATCCGCTGGAGTTTCTGGCTGGGAAGGAGACTGAGCAAGGTTGAAAAGCCCTTCTTGAAAAGCAAGACTGTGATGTCCTTAACTTTGTGCTTCCAGGAGCAAAAAGTTTATGAGAAACATCCAGCCAAAGTTTCACACTGCCTTCAGTGGGAGCATTTACACTTACAAGCTCAATGGATCGGGTCTTCTCTGCTCTTGGCTCTTGGCCTGGTTGGCGCAGGATGAATTGCAGTATGAATGCCTGGAAAGAAATCCATGTGGAAAATACTGTCACTGAGGGGTCTTCAAATCAGGATTAAACATCTGCTCTCACAAGTGACTAATTTTTATTGTAATTGTATTGTGGTAAAAAAAAGTCTTCATGAGACTTTGCACTTGATTATGTTGAACATCACGACAGAACTCAACGAGAAGCCACAGCCATTTCCTTATGGATTTGCATGGAGAGCAACAAAGCAGTGTAGGTGGTGAGAACAAGCCCTTCCAGCCTGTCAATAACAGGAAGAGTTGTCCATAAGAAGAACAGCAATTGTCCCTTTCTTCAGCCTCTGCCTTTGCCAGGAGCCCTTAAATATGCTGGTTTGACCAAGGCAGCTCCAGAGAAGATCCCTTCACTCTTCCCAGTGCTCCGGGAACTCATCTTCCCCATCACAGTGTGGTTAGTGGTCAGACTGGGAAAATAGGAGTTTGGGTGGTAGCAATCATCCCTTCATTCAGACACGTACCAATAAATTCCCATCAACTGGGTCAAAGCATCTTGTACTGCTGTTCCACAGAGCTGAAGAAAATTTTCTGTGACAAATTCTTCCTGTTATATAGCATGTTACAAGAACACCACGCTCCTGTGAAAACCAGGTCTTCCTTGAACCCACCAGTGTAGGAACTGCCCTCCTTGCTAGTCCAGTATCCTTCCACTTTCCTCCCTTTTTTTTTTAGGTTTAACACCTTCTCTGTCTCGCCAACTCTTACTCGGATTTGCCCACTCCATGATTTCATCCTATGTGGGGGGCGAACTCACTCTCCTCCGCGAACAGCCTCTTCGTAGCGGCTTCTGGGATCTCTGCCAGCTTCTCTCCACCCACAGGCTCTCCTGGTGAAGCAAACCACGCAGCTCCTGCTGCTTCCCGGGCTCAAGGAGGCATTTCACATCTGGGAGTCTGGCTCAGGGAGAGGACGGGGAGCCAAGAACCGCCCTGAGGATGAGTTTCCATCAATTCCCTGGTTCTGAAACACTTCCCTTGTCCTAAACTATTTCCATACGCTGGTATTGCCACCACACACAGGGAAATCCTGGATTTCCTCATAGGCGATACATGACAGGTTATTGAGATCTTTGAAGGCTTCATTGAAAAGGAGGCCCAAATTCATAGTCTAGAACACAACCTTGCAGATCCAAAACCAAATGAAAACTGGGCATCTTTGTAACGTTTCTTCCAAGTTAGTAAGCCTTTTGCTTGGATGTTAGCATTCCTGATGCTATTTTAAATTCAATCACTTCAGATTCCGCTGATCCATGAACAATGGTCAGAGAGTGATCACGTTCGAAATGCTCAAAGAACGCAGAGCTAAAAAATACACTGAAAAGGAAGTTCAATTCAGATTTTAAAATCCTGTTAACAGAAAACACTAAACTGAAAATAAATTTGAAGAAAAATCCTTAAAACACCTTACATCAACTATTTCTGATTTGCCATTGTTTTAATATAAATCATTTAACTATTACTGTCTGTTTTAGATCATGCAGTCAACCCAATTCTCAGCCTGGTGGTTCATACTTGCTGCTCACAGCGCAGCACACAAGTGCTTTGCTTCTTAACTTGTTCCTTCCAAATATTTTTAAAGCCTACTTCCGCCGATCTGTTTCCCTTTGGGAAATTAGAAGCTAAGCAACAACTCTATAATGAACTCCATGGGTGCCAGAAAACACCTCAATACAGTGACAAATGTAGCCATCCGATGGCACTGCCACTCATTTGTGGGAAGGCTGGGTTATGAATTATTCATGAGTGTCTTAAAATTTCTAGGCTGATCTTAACTAAAAACTTTTTTTTTTGTAAACAATCATCATTTCACTCAAGAATTCCTCTGACTGGACCTACATGCTGACATCTTCAAAATTCTTTGCACTGAAACTTTTTTACCCTCTAATTAATTAAAAACTTAAGTTATGATTTCAGTTTTAACACTGAAAATCTTACAGAGATCTTGAGATGCCAACAAGAAGTTAAATGGCAGCTTATTTGAAAGTCCAGGAATCTC
Source organism: Nothura maculosa (assembly GCA_032353885.1). Lineage (NCBI taxonomy): Eukaryota > Metazoa > Chordata > Aves > Tinamiformes > Tinamidae > Nothura > Nothura maculosa. The sequence continues at coordinate 1,871,432 of JAUBOD010000762.1, read as the reverse complement.
TGATAATTTCCATGAATTTCCTGAGCAATTTGGAAGTCTTCCCAGACTGATTTTGATCAGATACTGATCTCCAAGTTTTTTTTTCCCAGTAGGAAATACCATTTGCCAAAGGTGTTTCTTGCAGTAAGACTTGGGAAGCGATCCAGTAATTTTTATCCCAGTTTGTTCCATAGAAAGGACGCGCAAGACTAAACGTTAAATAATGGCAGCTTATGACAAGTGCCCACTATAAAACCCCTCTGTGATACAGGAAGAAATTGTTTTTATGAACATCTAGGAGTCAAGTCTTAAGTCATACGCCACCATACTACGATCTGCAGCAGAGGAACCTTCACAAGACAGAGTGGAGATGGCAGCTCATAGACTGTACATACACATAAATGTATATGTGATTGGTAATGAGATGTGTGACTAAAATCTGGTTGACTTTGGGCAAAATTATACCAGGAAGCAGTATACTATCCTTAACTCTTAACGGAAGAGCAGAGTTTCATGCTTGGAACCCCAAACTCCCAACCTTTCTTGCGGAAGATACGTCCTTGGCATCTGATGGGCATCACTGAACAACTTAAGGCATCAGTTCGATGAACTGTTAGGTAACACGACAGCTCTCCACAAGAAGTGAAAACCTCCCATGTATGTAGGCAGTCACATCGAAAGCCAGGCTTGCTTGGCTTGGCTATCCACTCTGGATCTCACTTAGCAGAGGAATTGCCCAGAAATTTTAACATTTTGTGCACAGCTAGAAAGAAGTAGGAATTTTCTCTTCTGGCATCTTCAAATTGCTCCGTGAGCTTTAATACTCTGTTATACGGTGTAGTGAAGCTCTGCCAAAATAAGCCTTTGCTGTTCCATACTTAGCAAAGCCTCAGCTGGACTCTGATAGCCTGCAGTAAAACCTCACTATCCAGCTTTAATCTCCTCCTACCACTGCTGGCCATTACTGCACTGTGAATGTGTGCTAAGGACACTTCAATTCCCCCTCCAAGCACATTATTTTTGGCTACTGATTCACACTGGTTTGAAGAAATCGGGAAATATCCAGGAGAGTATCACAATTTCCTGGATCATTACTCATGTGTTTTGACGCCTGCGTGCCTCATCAACTAACACAAACATTAGGCTGCTGCAAACTGTAGTTCTGATCCTCATTCTATCTGGTGAGAAGACAAAATAGTCCTTTAACATCATCCCAAGCTGTTATCCAACAAACTCAAGATACTTTCTCCTCCAATCCCAGTTCTTAATATATATCTCCTTTATGAAGAAGCTGGTACTTTCAGGATCACAATAGAGCCAGATAAATTGATGTGACAACTGAACGTTATTATCAATGCACTGAAGTTTTTTAATGTCTCCTCATACAAAGTTGATACATGAAAAAAATCCTTTTATGTTAAGATTTTCCCAACATACAACTTCCTCTCTCTCTGTTCAGTTTCAAGCACTAGATATTGCATTTTACAACTGCTGCAGAATATCAAACAGTAAGATGCAGCCCACCTATAAGCAAATTAGATAAGTTATGTAGCAGTGCACAATAAGCATTTAGACATACTATTTTTTTTAAGTATTGTTCCACACCTAAATCTGGCGAACTGCAAAGACTATTTTCAATTTGCTTCATCTTCCAAAAGACCAAGAGCCTAAACAAGATTAAAAAAATATACAGAATACTATATACTTTTTTCTTACAGTGAAATATCTCTGTATTCATTTTTTTTTCTAATTCTTTTCATGTTTTTTCGAGGAAAAACCAACAAGCAACTGGATGCAATGCAGTGAGCACACGAGACACATGAACGTTACTCACGCCAGGAAAACCTTCCAGATGTACGTGTTCAGCAGCTTAGTTCCGTCCCACGACACGGTGCAGAGAAAAGCGACTGCAGCTTGAAAACCTCTTACCTTTCAAAAAAGGCTTTAATAATTTCCTTTACTTACTTACTACTGTGATCACTTTACTTCATAACTGATCCTCGAGATAAAGCTCTTGTGCTAACAAGTTTCCTTTAACTGTAAAGGGCCTGGACATCCTATGTGGACAAGCACAGTACAATAGCGGAACACCAAACATCTGCTCTTTCAAGGACTTTGTACAAGAAATCATCTTAACAGAGGTCTCTCTATATATTGGAGCTACGAGCTTAATCACAGTGATTACTTGCAAGTAATATTTCAGCAGGGAAATATTTCATTCTGCAGAAAAACATCTGCCAAAGCAAAAAAAAAGTATGTGAGGAAGGTGTCAACCCTTGGCATCATACTGCAAAAAATAAGCTGCTGCATGTTCTCTTTTTCAGTATTTTAATAATTATTCTTTAGGGCAAAAGAAGTGTAACGTAACAGTCTCTTGCACTAATGGCACTACACACAGTAGACACCACCTGCATCTGAAAGATTAAACAACAAAAAAAACCAATAAAAGTGACAAATCCTAAGGGCAGATTTAACACAGGGATCAAAGTGAGATTAGAAAGAGGCCACATACTTTTCACATTTTGTTTAGTTACTTTAGGTTATTGTAGTTGCTTTTGGGTAGTCGTTAATTTTATCTCTTTTTAGGGATAAATAGTCCCAGAATATATCCCTAAAATAAGGATAAATAAAAGCAAAAGGGAGGATATATAGTTGGAGAGACAGAAGAGGTGGAGGAAAAGGCAAATCTGCTGTAGCCAACCAACCCACACCTTAGAAAGGGCTCTGAATGCTCCAAATTTGCTCCAATTGGTGTCTGCAGCAAATTTCTTTGTAGCTTTCCCTCTACAGCTCAGTGGGGAAAGGAACTACATCCTTGGCTTCCCTAGGATATCCAGGAAAATATCCACTGCTAGAAGGATCAGATGGGGCTATAGCCGAAGCTAGATTGTGATCTCTGGCCATTTCTGCTCTTTGAAGAGCTAATTCTGAGGAATAAGTTCCTAAGATATGATAACATCCTTGTGAAGATGACTCTGTTTTGTGGCTTACGGTGCTAACAGTTAAGACAGGAGAATGCAAAAAACTTTTGAGGCTGACAATGAAATCTTTCACAATCTTTTAGCCCTATGGAGCAGAGTAATTGCAGACTGGAAGGCTTCCTACTGATGACTTTTTATTCCCTCATACTTTTTGGTCAGATCGTTAAGTCAACTGTATTTTTTTTTCTTTACCTTAAAGTCCATACATTTTTCTCACGGGGAAATAATCTCCTTCTATCTTAACTCCATATTGTATAGTTTTCCAAACCATTCTGAGTACCTTTTTTTACATAAATGACCTGAATCTAAAAGCTAGTGTTACATATTTTACATATTCTATCTAGAACTAGAGACTATCTCGCCTAGAAAAAAAATCTTCAGCTATATAAAGACATCTAAAATATTACAGCTTAAATGTGTAACATTTCTGCATTCCATTCACTAACATTACAATCTTCCTTTTTTCAGTTCTAGATAATATCGTAAAAAATTCTCTTTGGAGCCTCTTGTATATAATTCACAAGGAGCAATTCCCCAATCACTATAACCGATTTCAAATGGTGCTAGAAAATATTATTGACTCTGAACACCAAAAGAAATCAGTCATCCTCTAAAGGGGTTACTGAGACCTGCAAGGATGAAGAGTAAGAGCTGATAGTATTGGATAGTGTTTTACATTGGAGGATTCCAATACCTGGCAACTATCAATTACTTCTGTGCCAATATTCACTAGACAAACGTTGCACATGTAATTGCAATAACTAAATGAAAACAAAGACTTAGAAGCTGAAGACTTTCCAAAATCAATTATTAGCTAGATACTTCTTTTGAAACTGCATCTTGAAATACTCAAAATTCTCTTAATTTGAGCACCCTCAGGCAGTAAGACCTATAATGAGTGGTCTGATTTTCATGGGTGCTGATGTTGGTAATTTCCATTAACTGCAGTAGTGTATTAGCCTATTAATCTTCGACCTCAATACTAAAACATAACACAGGAGAAATAAGTGTATTAAAATCTGCAAAGCATGCCACAGTGAAAAAGCAAACATGTAACAGAAGGGAAAACAGCATCGACATTTCCCAGTGTTTAAATCTATCTGTTCTCAAATTTATCATGTTCTGTAAGATATATGTACAAGGTATTTGCAAGAGCAGTAAGAAAATAATGAACCAAACTGTATCTATACAGGGCTGAAACAAGCCTCAAGCTGAAAATAAACCGGAGTATTCCCTTCCTCATTCCTCACTTTGGGGGATATACTACATTATTTGGTGATATAATAGTGGGTGCATTAATAGTGTCTTTCACAATGACCTGTAAATTCTGGTTTATTTTGTTTTGCTTTGTTTTGTTTCCCACTGCTTTCATCTAATAAGCACCTGCCTGTTTCAAAGCTTTGGTTTGCAATCAGAAAATATAAACATGCCTGGCAGTATTGCTGGAATTTCTGCCTTGGGAATTGTACACCGCAAGTTCTCCCAAGGGTCGCCCAAGCATAGATTGGGCCATTTCAGCCTACTGAGGTCATTCAGGTAGCGGTGAAACCTAAGATGAACATCAGAAGCAGACAGTGGAGATCTCAAGCTGTTCTTCTCTTCCACAAGGTTTCTGGGGATCCACGGGACTGAAGAAGGCAGGCATTCTTCCTCCAAGAACACTGATTTCAAATGGTGCTAGACAATAAATAGTTAAATCTAAACCACCATATGAAACCAGCTTCCTGAAGGAGCTTGTTTCTAGAAGAGATGATACTCCTGTAACAATAAACTTGAAAGAGCACAGATAGATCTTTTTTTTTTTCTTTCTCTCTCTCTCTCTATTAAAGAACTGATGCTTTTTTCCTCACTCTTACCTTTGATATTGGTTTCAGTCACCAGGGGATATTTCTGATATCTATAATACTGTTACCAATAGAAAGATAAGTGCTTAGCAGTGTCATGCTGAAGAATTTCATTAGTCAGATTCAGACAACATATTCAAGGGTTTAACCTGTAAAGAATGATCTTCATTCTACTACTATCTGTGTCTTCTTGTAATACACAATATCTGCTGGTATCTGTCCTCAGCACCAATACCATGAAGATTAGCATGGCTGCAAAGTCCCTCTAATTACTGGAAAAACATGTGTGAAGTGTCTCCAGCTAGATGTTAAGGTATGTTATTTTTAACAGCAGCCAATGTGTTATAGAAGTTGCCTATTAATCATCAGATGCTGAAGATTCATTAAAAAATTCATGCAGGTAAATCCCCAAACAGCACAATGGACACTGGTAGCTAAAGCAGAAGTGGTTAGAGAGTAGGTGTGTGCCTACATCTAATGTAAGAAATGTGTTATTTATGGAATATTAAGATCTGGCACTTAACAGCAGCCTCCAGTACTACTCATATGTGTCACATAGGATATTTTCTTGAAACTCTACTACAAAACTGTTTTATAGACAATTTATTCCTTTCAAATTGATGTATTTTTTATAACCTGTCTGCAATGCCTCATTTAAGCTGGCAGGAGAAATGTATCTGAATTACTTCTGCACAATGATGTCAAACAAGTGTGAGTGCTTGCACAGACTACAGGATTTCACCACGTTCACAGGGGCACATCCTGAGTGAGAACACTAGGTAAGGACATCATAGCATCTTAGAAAGGCACAAATTAGTCAAAGTAGCAGCACTGCATCAGGGGCAGTGTGTTCTGATGCACAGGATGACAGGACAGAAGGGATACACAATGGGGGAGCATGCCCCAAGTGGGTGTAAAATAACATTGTTTTAAGGAAAACAAAGCAAATTGATTAGGCTGGGCTCTGAAAGTGGGTAATTGCTCCAGTTACTGGAAGCATTATGGCTTTGCCAAGGCCACTGCAGTACTAGATTTATTATGCAACTCTGTCAAGA